>CAUYUJ010022467.1:0-12500 GCA_963575745.1 Prorocentrum cordatum
ACTGTGTTGTTGGCCCCTGGTTTACAACAACAACAACGGCTCCCGCTTGATATTTCCTCACAATGTATTGGAGAATCGCGCTCTCGCTTGGGACTTTTGCAATTTACCACCGGATCGCGGCTCCCGCTTGATACTTCCTCACAATGTATTGAAGAGTCGCGCTCTCGCTTGGGACTTCCTCGCAACTTACCACCGAATCGCGGCTCCCGCCTGATACTTCTTCACAATGTATTCAGATGCCGCTCCTCGACACTCAGGAATCGCGCTCCCGCTACATTGCTTGCCCGTTCAAGTAGAATTTACGCTTCAACGAGCCGCCCGCTCGACCCGCCCGTCTGGGCCTGCCCGCCCGACCAGCCCGTTAGGGACTGCAGTCGCCGCTCGCTGCCCTTCGCCCGCCTTCGATGCCCCTCGCTGCCCGTACTGGTTCCGCGGTCGCCTTCGCTCGCTGCCCTTCGTGGCCCCGTTGCTGCCCTCAGTGGCCCCGTCGCTGCCCATTGTGGCCCCGCATTATGTGCCCTTCGTGGCCCCCGCTCGCAGTCGCCCGTCGTGGCCCCATACGCATGCCCTTCGTAGCCCCGCTGTCGCCCTTCGTGGCCCTCTCGCTGCCCAGCGTGGCCACTTTGCTGCCCTCGTTGGCCCCGCTGTCGCCCTCTGTGGCCCCATATGCGAATTCCCTTCGTGGCCTCCGCTCGTTCGCGCCCGTCGTGGCCCCATATGCATGCCCTTCGTGGCCCCGCTGTCGCCCTTCGTGGCCCCCTCTCTGCCAGTCGCGGCCCCGTTTCTGCCCTCAGCGGCCCCGTCGCTGCCCTCCGTGGCCCCGGATTAATTGCCCTTTGTGGCCCCCGCTCGCTCGCGCCCTTCGTGGTCCCATCCATACGCATGCGCTTCGTCGCCCCACTGTCGCCATTCGTGGCCCCATCGCTGCCCTTCGTGGCCCACTTTCTGCGCGCAGTGGCCCCGCTGTCGCCCTTTTTGGCCCCATCTTTGTGTACCCTTCGTGGCCCCCGCTCGCTCGCGCCCGTCGTGGCCCCATCTGCATGCCCTTCGTGGCCCCGCTGTCGCTCTTCCTGGCCCCCTCTCTGCCCTTCGTGGCCCCGTTTCTGCCCTCAGCGGCTCCGTCGCTGCCCTCTGCGGCCCCCTATACGTATGCCCTTCGGGCCCCCCGCTCGTTCGCGCCCGCCGTGGCCCGCGCCGACAACGGTTCCCGCCTGATACTTCCTTACAATGTATTGAAGAATCACGCTCTCGCTTGGGACGCCTTGCAATTTACCACCGGGTCTCGGCTCCCGTCTGGTACTTCCTCACAGTTTATTGAGCCCCGCTGTCGCCCTTCGTGGCCCTCTCGCTGCCCTTCTTGGCCCCTTCGTTCCCGCAGGTTTTGGGAGCCTCTGGAACTGCTCGGTGGTCATCGGGGCCATTCCGAGGCCCCCCTATAGGTCATAGGAGGCTTTCGGGTGTCTTCCAATCCCCCCCGCGCCTTGTTTCCGCACCAGCCTCCGCTCGTATCCACCTGCCCCACTTTTTAACCTTATGTCCCCGTTTTTTTTGCTCCTTCCCTTTACCTTCATTCTCATGTCGTTCGTGCTCCATTGTGCTAGTCCTCAGTTCTTCGCGTTCCGCCCACTCCTCCCCAGGCCACCCCATCCCACCCCAACAATCTCCCCCCCTTCCCGCTCGCATTCCGCATTTCTCCAAAATTATCCCCAGCCCCTCCTCCAGATTCCTCCGTGCGCCCCCCGCTCCTCCGCACTCCTCCCGGTTCCTCTTCTCCACTCCTTGCCGCTCCTCCTCCTGAGACCCTACTCTTGTCCACTCCATCCCAATCCGCTCCACATCCCCGCGTTCCTCTCGACGCGGTTGCAGTTCCAATGATTTTTCCGCCCCACTCCCGAGTTCCCGCTTCTTTCCCGGGTTCCGCGACATTTGTTTCTGACACCAGTTCGCAGCTGTACGTCCCCCCGTGGGGGTATCCACGAGATGCTTCTTCGCGGAACTTATTCTTAACTTGTGTTGGAGTGCCTGGCGCACGCCACGGCGCAAGTTGAATCGCCACTCGCAGCGCAAATCATCGTCATCCCTCCTTCTTGCCCCTTTCCCCTCCCTTCATCCGATCCCTCCGCCCTCACTCCCCCCCGTTATCTGTTACCCTGTGTTTTCAAAGGTTTCACCGACCACGCGCGGCAGGGAATGGATTTGCCCCCCAAAAGGGGGCACGATCGAATACGAAGAAGGCGGGTATCCAGGGTTTGGGATATGCATATTGAATGACGCGCGAGCAGATAATAGCGAAATGTCTTAAGATGATTGTTGTTGCTGGTGGTGGTTGTGGTGGGGTTGTCGTTGTCGTTGTCGTCGTTGTTGTTGGTGTTGTTGTTGAACTTCCATTCTTGAAGAATAAGTACAGTTGATCCCCCCTCCAGTGGCCGTTTTGTTTTTCTATTGAAGTGCCTCCCCCCAGGGCTCGCACCCGGCTTTCTCCCAACCAGCCTGTGGTGTTGTGTCCTCGTTTTGAAGAGACAGCGCCCCGCGTCTCCTCTCATCTCCTCTCCTCTCCTCTCCTCTCCTCTCCTCCTCCTCCTCCTCTCTCTCCCTCTCCTCCTCTCCTCTCCTCTCCTCTCCTCTCTCTCCTCCTCTCCTCCCTCCTCCTCTCCTTCTCCTCTCCTCTCCTCTCTCTCTCTCCCTCTCCTCCTCTCCTCTCCTCTCTCCTCTCTCCTCCTCTCCTCTCCTTCTCCCTCTCCTCCCCTCTCCTTCCTCCTCCCCTCCTCCTCTTCCTCCCTCCTCCTCCTCCTCCTCATCCTCCTCCTCCTCCTCCTCCTCCTCCTCCTCCTCCTCCTCCCCCTCCTCCTCTCTTTCTCCTCCTCCTCCTCCTCCTCCTCCTTTCTCCCTCCTCTCATCCGCCTCGTCACCTCCCCTTGCGTGTCCCCTGCCCAGGACAGCGTTTCGTAACCCCATATGGAGCTCCGCCGAAGGCTCCAGTAGCAGGGTCCGCATGCGTCACCGCCACCCAAGACAGCGCTTCGTGGCCCCATTGGGAGCTCCACCGAAGGCTCCAATGGCAGGGTCCGCATGCGTCCTTCCGCCCATCTCGGCACACCCCTCACGAGGATCGTGGCTCCATAAGGGAGCTCCACCGAAGGCCCCAGCGGCAGGGTCCGCATGCGTCCCCCCGCCCATTTCGGCACGCCCCTCACGAGGATCGTGGCCCCATAGGGAGCTCCACCGAAGGCCCCAGCGGCAGGGTCCGCATGCGCCCCGCCGCCCATGTCGGCACACCCCATCACGAGGATCGTGGCCCATAGGGGGCTCCTCCGAAGGCCCCAGCGGCAGGGTCGCCCACAAGGAGCTCCACCGAAGGCCTCAGCGGCAGGGTCCGCATGCGTCCCCATGCCCATTTCGGACGCCCCTCACGAGGACCGTGGCCCAACCAGGAGCACCACCGAAGGCCCCAGCGGCAGGGTCCGCATGCGTCCCCCCGCTCATTTCGGCACGCCTCTCACAAGGATCGTGGCCCCATAGGGAGCTCCACCGAAGGCCCCAGCGGCAGGGTCCGCATGCGCCCCCCCCGCCCGCCATAGGGAGCTCCACCGAAGGCCCCAGCGGCAGGGTCCGCATGCGTCCCCCCGCCCATGTTGGCACACCCGTCACGAGGATCGTGGCCCCATAGGGAGCTGTACCGAAGTCTCCAGCGGCAGGGTCCGCATGCGTTCCCCCCGCCTATTTCGGCACGCCCCTCACGAGGATCGTGGCCCCATAAGGAGCTCCACCGAAGGCCCAAGCGGCAGGGTCCGCATGCGTCCCCCCGCCCATGTCGGCACGCCCCTCACGAGGATCGTGGCCTCATAGGGAGCTCCACCGAAGGCCCCAGCGGCAGGGTCCGCATGCGCACCCCCGCCCATTTCGGCACGCCTCTCACAAGGATCGTGGCCCCATAGGGAGCTCCACCGAAGGCTCCAGCGGCAGGGTCCGCATGAGTCCCCCCGCCCATTTCGGCACGCCCCTCCCGAGGACCGTGGCCCCATAGGGAGCTCCACCGAAGGCCCCAGCGGCAGGGTCCGCATGCGTCCCCCCGCTCATTTCGGCACGCCCATTACGAGGATCGTGGCCCCATACGCAGCTCCACCGAAGGCCCCAGCGGCAGGGTCCGCATGCGTCCCCCCGCCCATTTCGGCACGCCCCTCACGAGGATCGTGGCCCCATAGGGAGCTCCACCGAAGGCCCCAGCGGCAGGGTCCGCATGCGTCCCCCCGCTCATTTCGGCACGCCCATTACGAGGATCGTGGCCCCATACGCAGCTCCACCGAAGGCCCCAGCGGCAGGGTCCGCATGCG
Source organism: Prorocentrum cordatum (assembly GCA_963575745.1). Classification (NCBI taxonomy): domain Eukaryota; class Dinophyceae; order Prorocentrales; family Prorocentraceae; genus Prorocentrum; species Prorocentrum cordatum. The sequence continues at coordinate 4,332 of CAUYUJ010022467.1, forward strand.
TCCCCCCGCCCATTTCGGCACGCCCCTCACGAGGATCGTGGCCCCATAAGGAGCTCCACCGAAGGCCCCAGCGGCAGGGTCCGCATGCGTTCCCCCCGCTCATTTCGGCACGCCCATTACGAGGATCGTGGCCCCATAGGGAGCTCCACCGAAGGCCCCAGCGGCAGGGTCCGCATGCTTCCCCCCGCCTATTTCGGCACGCCCCTCACGAGGATCGTGGCCCCATAGGGAGCTCCACCGCGAGCGGTGCCCACAACGCGGCGCTCACAAGTGCATATGGTTGGGCCCTTCGCCAGGATAATTTCCAGGGGGAGTTACTAGGCTCAAACTGCGCCCCTGGCCCCCGGATTACAACAACGACAACAACAACAGACACAACAGCAGCAGCAACAGCAACAACACCAACGGCTCCCGCTTTAAACTTCCTTCACAATTGAGCCAGGACCCCCGGTCTCGCCTGAGACGTCCTTGCATTTTACGCAGGAGTCGCGCTCTCGCTTGGGACTTCCTTGCAAGTTATTCAAGAATCGCTCTCCTGGCGCTCGGGAGTCGCGCTCTCGCCGGAGATTTGCTTGCAATGTGCTAAAGAATCGCGCGCTTGCGTTGGACCTCCCCGCAATTTACTCAAGCGTCTTGCTCCCGACACTCAGGCACCCAGGAATCGCGCTCACGCTTAGGATTCCATCACAGCTTGCTTAGGAATCTGGATCTCGCTGCTCTTTGTGGCCCCGTTGAAGCCCTTCGTGGCTCCCCCGCTGCCCTTCGTGGCCCCGTTGCAGCCCTTCGTGCCCCCCTCGCTGCCTTTCGTGGCCCCGTTGCAGCCCTTTGTGGCCCTCGCTGCCCTTCGTGGCCCCTTTGCTGCCCTTCGTGGCCCCCTCACTGCCCTTCGCGGCCCCGTTGCAGCCCTTCGTGGCCCCCTCGCTGCCCCTTCGTGGCCCCTTCGCTGCTCTTCATGGCCCCCTCGCTGCCCTTCGCGGCCCCGTTGCTGCCCTTCGTGGCCCCCTCGCTGCCCTTCGTGGCCCCATTGCAGCCCTTCATGGTCCCCTCGCTGCCCTTCACGGCCCCGTTTCGTGGCGCCATCGGAGGTGAGGGGGTGAGATCGAAGTGGAACGGAGAGCCCCCCTACCGGGAAATCGATTTCGGTTTCGTGTTCGTGCGTGCCGTGCGTGCGGGCGAGGCGAAGCTGCGTGGGCGGGCGAGAGAAAGTCTCCTGTGGCTGAGGCGCGGCCGGACCAAATGACTCCCTTCCGGGCGGCCGGTGGCCCGCGGTGTCCCGCCGGTGTCCCGCGAAAGTCCCGTGTGGCTGAGGCGCGGCCGGACCAAATGACTCCCTTCCGGGCGGCCGGTGGCCCGCGGTGTCCCGCCGGTGTCCCGCGAAAGTCCCGCGGTGTCCCGCGGTGCCCCGCGGTGTCCCGCCGGTGTCCCGCGGTGTCCCGCGATGATGATGATGATGATGATGATGATGATGATGATGATGATGATGATGATGATGATGATGATGATGATGATGATGATGATGATGATGATGATGATGATGATGATGATGATGATGATGATGATGATGATGATGATGGTGATGCTGATGATGATGATGCTGCTGCTGATGATGATGACGTCGATGATGATGATGGGGATGCTGCTGATGATGATGATGAGGACGATGATATGATGATGATATGATGATGGTGTCCCGATGATGATGATGATGATGATGAGGATGATGATGATGATGATGATGGTGATGATGATGATGATGATGATGTCGATGATGATGATGATGATGACGATGATTATGATGATGCTGGTGGTGTCCCGATGATGAGGATGATGATGATTATGATGATTATGTTGATGATCATGATGATGACGATGATGGTGTCCCGATGGTGATGAGTATGATGATGTTTATGTTGATGTTGATGATGCTGATTATGATTGTGTCCCGATGATGATGATGTTGATGATGATGAGGTTGATGATGATTATGGCGTCCCGATGATGATGATTATTCTGATGGTGATTGTGATGATGTTGATGATGATGGCGTCCCGATGGTGATGATGATGATGATGATGATGATGATGATGATGATATTGATGCTGATGTTGTTAATCATGATGATGGTGCCCCGATGACGACGACGATGATGATGATGCTGATGATGATGTTGATGCTGCTGATGATGATGATGATGATGTCGATGATGAGGATGAGATGATGATGATGGTGTTCCGATGATGATGATGATGATGCTAACGATGGTGATCATGAAGGTGTCCCGATGATGATGCTGCTGCTGATGATGATGATGACGATGACTGTGTCCCGATGCTGCTGATGATGATGATGATGTTGATGATGATTGTGATGATGGTGATGATGATGATGGTGGTGTCCCGATGATGTTGATGACCGTGATGATGATGATGTTGGTGTTGATGATGAGGACGGTGTCCCGATTATGATGATGTTGGCGATGATGATGTTGATGTTGATGTCGTTGTTGTTGATGATGATGATGACGTTGATTGTGAGAGCGGTTGTGATATCGATAGTTTAATCGATAGTGAGACCGAATATTATATCGATTGTGAGATCGATTGTGAGATCGATTGTGAGATCGATAGTCAAATCAATTGTGAGATAGATCGAGTGAGATCGATTGTGAGATCGATCGAGGGAAATCGATCGAGCGAGACCGATACTGAGATCGATAGTGAGATCGATAGTGAGACCGATCGAGTGAGACGTTGGTTCCTCCCCCCCCCCGAACCTCCTTATCACCCGAAGGGTGGTCGTATAGGTATATGTATGCCCTTCGTGGCCCCCGCTCGTTCGCGCCCGTCGTGGCCCCATATGCATACGCTTCGTGACCCCGTTGCCGCCCTGCGTGGCCCTTTCGCTGCCCTTCGTGGCCCCGTTGCTGCCTTCAGTGGCCCCGTCCTTGCCCTCTGCGGCCCAACATACGTATGCCCTGCGTGGCCCCCGCTCGTTCGCGCCCGCCGTGGCCCCATATGCATGCCCTTCGTGGCCCCTTGTCGACCTTTGTGGCACCCTCGCAGTCCTACGTGGCCCCGTTGCTACCCTCAGTGGCTCCGTCGTTGCCTTCCCCGACCCGCATTATCTGCCCTTCGTGGCCCCATACGCATGCCCTTCGCGGCCCCGCTGTCGCCCTTCGTGGCCCCCATCCTGCCCTTCGTGGCCCCGCTGTCGCTCTCGCTCTCGCTTTCGCTCGTCGTCGTCGTCGCCGTCGTCGTCGTCGTCGTCGTCGTCGTCGTCGTTGTCGTGGTGGTCGGTCCTCTATCCGTCCCTCCTGGGGTCGGGTTTCCGCCGGTCAGCGCTGCCGCTGGCCAGGCCGAAGGTCCGCGGCCGCTCCGCCGCTGCCGGGGCCAAGCCTGCAGGGAAGAAAGATATACCCCCCAAAAGGGGTACGGTCGAAGACGAAGAAGGCGTGTTGTTGTTGGCACTCGAGCAGAAACGAGCGAACAGTGGTAAAATGATTGTTGTTGTTGGTGGTGTTATTGTTGTTGTTGTTGTTGTTGGTGGTGGTGGTGGTGGTGGTGCTGTTGTTGTTGTTGTTGTTGTTGTTGTTGTTGGAACAAACGTGGGTTGGGGCCCCGGCCCCCCCCCAGCAACCAGCAACCAGCAACCATCCCTTAGGGAGGCCCACCGAAGCTTCAGTTCGGTGGACCTCCCCACGGGATTGTTGCTTTGGCCCCACAGGGCGCTCCACCGAAGCTTCATCTCGGCACACTCCTCTCGAGGATCGCGGCCCTGGCTTCGCAGGGAACCCCACCGAAGCTTCATTTCCGCACATCCCTCTCGAGGATCGTGGCCCTGGCCCCACAGGGAGCTGGACCGACGCTTCATTTCGAAGCTTCATTTCGGTACACCCCTCTCGAGGATCGTGGCCCTGGCCCCACAGGGAGCTTAACCGAAGCTACATTTCGGAACACCTCTCTCGAGGATCGTGGCCTTGTCCCCGCAGGGAGCTCCACCGAAGCTTCATTTCGGTACACCCCTCTCGAGGATCGTGGCCCTGGCCCCACAGGGAGCTTAACCGAAGCTACATTTCGGAACACCTCTCTCGAGGATCGTGGCCTTGTCCCCACAGGGAGCTCCACCGATGCTTCATTTCGGCACCCTCTCGAGGATCGTGGCCCTGGACCCACAGGGAGCTCCACCGAAGCTTCATTTCGGAACACACCTCTCGAGGATCGTGGCCCTGGCCCACAGGGAGCTCCAACGAAGCTTCATTTCGGCACACCCCTCTCGAGGATCGCGGCCCTGGTCCGACATGTAGCTCCACCGAAGCTTCATTTCGGCACACCCCTCTCGAGGATCGTGGCCCTGGCCCCACAGGGAGCTCCTCCGAAGTTTCATTCTGGCACGCATCTATCGAAGATCGTGGCCCTGGACCCACAGGGAGCTGCACCGAAGCCCGATTTCGGCACACCGCTCTCGAGGATCGTGGCCCTGGCCCCACAGGGAGCTTAACCGATGCTTCATTTCGGCACCCTCTCGAGGATCGTGGCTTTGTCCCCACAGGGAGCTCCACCGAAGCTTCAGTTCGGCACACCCATGTCGAGGATCGTTGCCCTGGCCCCACAGGGAGCTCCAACGAAGCTTCATTTCGGCACACCCCTCTCGAGGATCATGGCCCTGGCCCTACACGGAGCTGGACCGACGCTTCATTTCGAAGCTTCATTTCGGTACACCCCTCTCGAGGATCGTGGCCCTGGCCCCACAGGGAGCTTAACCGAAGCTACATTTCGGAACACCTCTCTCGAGGATCGTGGCCTTGTCCCCGCAGGGAGCTCCACCGAAGCTTCATTTCGGTACACCCCTCTCGAGGATCGTGGCCCTGGCCCCACAGGGAGCTTAACCGAAGCTACATTTCGGTACACCCCTCTCGAGGATCGTGGCCTTGTCCCCACAGGGAGCTCCACCGATGCTTCATTTCGGCACCCTCTCGAGGATCGTGGCCCTGGACCCACAGGGAGCTCCACCGAAGCTTCATTTCGGAACACACCTCTCGAGGATCGTGGCCCTGGCCCCACAGGGAGCTCCAGCGACACAACGTTTCGGCACACCCCTTTGAGGATCGTGGCCCTGGCACCACAGGGAGTTCATCCGAAGTCTCATTTCGGCACACCTCTCGAGGATCGTGGCCCTGGCCCAACAAGGAGCTCCACCGAAGCTTCATTTCGGCACGCCCCTCTCGAGGATCGTGGCCCTGGCCCTACAGGGAGCTCCACCGAAGCTTCATTTCGGAACACACCTCTCGAGGATCGTGGCCCTGGCCCCACAGGGAACCCCACCGAACATGAACTTCGGTGCACACGTTTCGAGGATCGTGGCCCTGGTCCCACAGGGAGCTCCACCGAAGCTCCATTTCGGCAAAACTCTCTCGAGGATCTTGGCCCTGGCCCCACAAGGAACGCCACCGAATCTTCATTTCGGCACACCCATGTTGAGGATCGGGCCCTTGGCCACACAGGGAGCTCCCTGGCCCAACAGGGAGCTCCACCGAAGCTTCATTTCGGCACACATCTCTCGAGGATCGTGGCCCTGGCCCTACAGGGAGCTCCACCGATGCTTCATTTCGGCACATCCCTCTCGAGGATCGTGGCCCTGGCCCCACAGGGAGCTGCACCGAAGCCCGATTTCGGCACACCGCTCTCGAGGATCGTGGCCCTGGCCCCGCAGGGAGCTCCACCGACGCTTCATTTCGGTACACCCCTCTCGAGGATCATTGCCCTGGCCCCACATGGAGGAGGAGGAGGAGGGAGTAGGGAGGAAGGAGGAGGGAAGAGGAGAAGGAGGAGGAGCAGGAGGAGGAGGAGGAGGAGGAGTTTCCAGGGGCATGAGGGAGAGGAAGGAAGGGGAGGAGGAGGAGGAGGAGGAGGAGGAGGAGGAGGAGGGGGAGGATCCACAACTATCAGGATTCTATCAGATCTGGATCCACTACTCATCGGATTCTATCACAGCTGGATCCACTCCTAATCGGATTCTATCACACCTGGATCCATTCCTAATCGGATTCTATCAGAGCTGGATCCACTCCTAATAGGATTCTATCAGAGCTGTATTCACCACTCATAGGACCCTAGTACAGCTGAGTCCACCGCTAATAGGATTCTTTCAGAGCTAGATCCACCACTGATAGGATCCCATCAGAGCTGGATCCACCACTAATAGGTTCGTAGTAGAGGTTGATCCACCACCACTCGGATTGTAGTAGAGGTGGATCCACCACTAATAGGATGCTAATAGAGGTGGATCCACCACTAATAGGATTATAGTAGAGCTGGATCCACCAGTAATAGGGTTCTATGAGAGCAGGATCCAGCCCTAAGGATCCGATTGGACTCCGTAGATTCCGGAGCTTTGCTGGTGCAGACACGGCAAAATGGTATGGAGGATGAGTCCACACCCTTGAGCGAGCAAGTTCGCCAGCGGAGCAGGGAACGGAGCCCCAGATTGCTGGTTGCCGGTTGCTGGTTGCTGGGGGGGGTGTCCGAACCGGCCAACGGGGCACAGACGCGCGGTTCCGCCTTAGGGAAGAACGCGGGGAACGAGGTCCGGGAGCATGGGGCACTCACGCGCGGTTGTTCCTTGTTTTTGTTTGTGTTTTTGTTGTTGAGTATTCATTTATAACGAATGGTCACTGTTGATCACCAGAAACGGTTCCGCGCGCTCTCGCCTCGATGCCGGCTACATTTTCTTTGAAAACGGGGCTCCCGCTCGAGCGTTGGTTTGAGCCTAAATGTGGGCCCTTGGAGGCTCAGCTACGACAACAACGGCTCCCGCCCGATACTTCCTCATAATTTTCCCCGAGACACCCTGGCCAGAGAGGCCCCCGAACTCAGGAACGGCGCTCTCGCTCGAGACTTCCTTGCAATTCAATTAAGTTGGCGAAGGCCCAGCCACGACGACCAGGGCTCCTGCTCGATACATCCTGACCATTTACTCCGAGAGCCCCTGGCCAAGAAGGCCCCCGAACTCAGGAACGGCGCTCTCGCTCGAGATTTTCCTGTAATTTAGGCAAGTTGGTGGAAGCCCGAACGCGGTGACAAGGGCTGCCCTTCGATATTTCTCCATCGGTATTCCGAGAGCTCTTGGCCAGAGATGCCCCCGAACTCAGGAATGGCGCTCTCGCACGAGACATCTTCGCACTTCAGTCAGTGGCCGACAAGGAAGTGGTTCCCTCCGAAAGGGGGTGCAATCGAAGACGAAGTGGGCCGGTATCGAGGGTTGAGGTATACGGAATGCAAGACACGCGTGCTAGTAAGAGCGAACAGTCGTAAACATGTTGTTGGTGTTGTTGTTGTTGTGGTTGTTGTTGTTGTTGGTGGTGGTGGTGGTGGTGGTGGTGGTGGTGGTGGTGGTGGTGGTGTTGTTGTTGTTGTTGTTGTTGTTGTTGTTGTTGCTTCTGCTGCTGCTGCTGCTGCTGTTGTTGTTGTCGTTGTTGGTTTTTTTGGTTGTTGTTGTCGTTATTGCTTTTCTCGATTCGGACGAGGAGGAAGAGGATTACCAGACCAAATTCAAGACCCACCAGCGACGCTGGAATAAACTCTCCCTCCAAGCTCCTTCTTTGTTCATGGACCTCATACAGGGATTCATTTCCACTCAGGGAGAGGCTCCCTCGTGAGACAATCGTTTGAAGATCCTGAAGCGTGCCAAAACACCATTTTCAAAGCTTCCACGCCACGTATCAACCTCAGTGTTGCGTATGGACGATCCTGAACCGTGCCAGAACACCATGCCTGGGACTTTCACACCGCGAACCAACGTAATTGCTGCGCCCAGACAGTCTGTAATCGTTCCTGAGTTCCTGGGCACCATTACTGATACGTTAGTCATTGGAATCCGTGAAACCTTCGCAATTGTTGACAACGAATGCGCGCGGCGCTCAGGCGACAGCCGCACGTTGAAAAGGACCCGCCCTAACCCTGCGAAGCTCATGACATGGTTCAAAACGAATGCGCGCGGCGCTAGGGCGGGAACCGCATTCTGCGAAGCCGCCCGCATTCAATCTGCGAAGCCCATCCAAAGTTTTAAGACGAATGCTCGCGGCGCTACGGCGAGAACTATAGTTTGGAAACGGCCCGCGCTCCATTTACGAAGTTGCTCCCAATTCTTCAGCTTCAGGATCAATTCTTCATG
>CAUYUJ010022467.1:15000-53204 GCA_963575745.1 Prorocentrum cordatum
GACCGCACCCCGGGAGAGGTCCGGGGAGTAGCGGTATCGATACCTTTTGGTCTCCCCATTCGTTTGCTGCCACACTTTGACTCTCCCCTTGGATGCTGGAATGGAAGGGGAGGTATGGCTTCTGCGCAGGGTATGCCCAGTTCCCTGTGGTTCTTGTGGGACCAGGAAAGGTCAAAGAGGTATGGCTAGAGGCGCAAACGATCTGCATTGACAGCGATTGCGCAGGACAAGTGGTTACTTGATAGTTCAGACCGTAGCTTTTCGGGAGGTAATTTGCATTGCCATGTTTGATTGACAGTATTCTTCTTTCATACCCTCGCCAGCTCACCACTCTGATGTGACCGAGTGTACCCTCGCAAGGAACATGCACCGCCAGCCACCAGCAGCCCCGTCGCACTTCGGAGTCATAGCTTGAACCCGTTTCTGTGCATTGGTTCAAATTCAGACTCCCTGAGGCGCCGTGTGCAGTGATGCAGGCCCCATCAGAGGAGCTGGAAACTGATAGGTTTACGAACGCGTGTATGGAAACTGAACTGGGGCTGCCAGTCCTCAAAACCAGATGTGTTAGCCAGCAAGGCCGGCCCAGCGATAAAACATCATCAGGGCCATATAAGATCCCATTGGCGCCACAATCGGCCAGATGATCAGCTCGTTCGTTCAAATATTGCCCAGTGTGGCTTTACACTTTTCTGAAAACAATATGAGAAGCAACCTGATCAAAGACATGACGAACACGAAGAACAAGTCGAAGGTTCGTCCTCCCCCGGGTGCGCCGCTGAGCCACGCCGGCCGCGTACTCCGAGTCATGCTCGATGATGGTGGGTTTACGAACGCGTGTTACATCTTCTTGTGGCTTCGGCGGTGCATCTATCTGAGTTGATTCGCGTACTCAATCTACCCAGTCTCACCCCCTTGCGTGTACACGTCCTTGAGGAATTTGCTGCTCATACATTGTTTTCGCACTCATTTGTTTATGTTCGTATTGCGTGGCAGAGCAAGCCTCAGCCACGCCGATCCGGAACAGCATTCTCTGCGACGTGTCAAGCTAATGTACCACCGAAGTATATGATGAACTATACCTGCAACGCGTAGCCCTGATAACTTTAATCTAGGGTTAGAACGTGGTCGCCACTCATAGAAGCAACGCGATGTCTACTCAGTTCAACGCGTACACATACATCGAGCCATTGTGACTTGCGCGACGTGAGCTGGCCTGCGTTGCACTACGCTAAGCAGAACTATTCGAGACGCGCCGCGGTAGAGCAAGGTGAGGCTACTGTGCGCCAGGCACTGGTTACTGCTGGCTGAGGATAAGATCGCACACAAAGCGATGGACAACGACAACTTGCTAGGCTAAGCTCAAAACGAGCGCGACAAGGCATGCCAGGGCTACAGGAACCATGCACGATACGAGTGGAACATCGCGGCGGTGTGCCATGCGGCAATTGGCAATTGGAGCCTTTCCAAGACTGGCTCACAGGGCCCTGCCCAAAGAAACTCCCACATGGCGAGGGCCCCAAGACACCATGAGAGCCCCCAAGAGCCCAAGGCAGCTTAATAAGGTTTCCACATGCTCGGAATATCGCCCTCGAGGGCACATCTTGGGGCCTCGAAGGCATCAGAGTTCAACTCTAAGCTGTCCCAAGAGAGCCCCACATGTCCCCAATACGATCTTAGACTGCCCCTCGAGGCCCTAGAGGGCCCCCATCGGTTCCAAGGTGCTTCACAGACGCCAGACGAGGCCGCAAAGAGCCCGAGATAGCCCAGAAACGCCTTCAAATGCATGATGCGCACCCCAGAGCTGGCCAATATTTGGGGCACCAGGGGCCGAAGTAGTTTACTTTGGGCTGTCTCCACCAGGGAGCTGCTGCGAATTCCTTCGAAGATCACCGCGTGTGACTCTGCAGTTCTCTGTGTTGCATAACTGATTGCGCATGGCCGTTGCCCACGTCATTCCACCGACCCCCAGAAGAGAAGACGTGATACTTTCTTTTTCGTATGTGTTGCTTGCCGCGCCCCTCCGTGCTGCCTGAGTTTGGTTGTTGCTGATGTACTGTCGGGAGCGGCCTCTAGGAGGCCTTTCCAGGGATCCTTGGGGCTTTGGGGGGGCACCTTATTGGGCATGGGTCCCCTAAAGAGTTCCCCGTCTTGGGTCTCTCCAAGGCTTTCTTGGTAGCCTTCCGGGCCTCTTTCAGTTTTAGGACGCTCTTGGGTCATCTCTGGGCTCTCTTGGGGGCCTCTTCGGCCGTCTTTGGCCTGCCTCGGGACTTCGCATGCCTTCCCGGGCTTCAAGAAACTCGAATTGGCATGATTGCGATGATGCAACCATCTTGCGGTTTTTTGGGGGTCCTCCTGGAGCTCTTCTTGCGCCATCTCAGAGGGCATCTTAGAGATCCTCTTGGGGCCAGCTTGGGGGTCCTCTTCGGGCTTTGTTCGGGTGTCTTCGGGGCCTTGTGCCGTCCTGAGACCCTCTTGCATCTTGAAAGCTCTTGAGGCTTCTCTGCCGCGCTGGAGCCCTTCGTGATACATCGTGGATGGCATCCTGGAGGCCACGGGGGCAAGATTTGGCGGCTCCCCATGGGGAGAGGGAGAGGAGGAGAGGGACAGCCAAATGTCCCACACGCCTGTTTTATTCCAGGCAAGCGGAGATCGACGGATGTGTGCCCGATGTGTACGGTTGTCGCCTCGGGTGTGATAGTCGTGTGCGTCCGTTGTATAAGGTGTTCGTGTATGGAGTCATACTCTTTACGTATGTCATGCAGGTGCGCTCGTTGTGTCGACGACTTCTGCTACTAGTGTACGATGCCCATCTATGGTGGTGTATTATGAGTTGATTCGAGCGTACGCGTAATAGTTATGTTGTGCGATCCGTCGTTTCGTTGTTGTTTGTTGCTGATGTGTCTTGTTGACCATGTCCCTGATGTATGCGTGGCCGTCTGCTCGAAATGTGACTTCCTGGTTCTTGGCGCTGGTGTAGTTTACTGATGCAGATTCTTAATGAGTGATCGCTGTGTGTGATACTGGTGCTTGATCTGTGTGTCATGTGTGAGTGCATGCCAGTGATGCTTATTCATGTAGTCTAATATGAGTACTTCGCATTTGCGTGTGTAATATCAATACCTGTCTCATGTATGAGCGCGACGTATGTTCTTGATGCCGATCCTGACTGTCTGTTGTCGTGATGTGTTGCTGATTCCTACATCAATCCTTGCTGTCTGCTTTTTGTGTATAGTACGGACGTATCGGTTTGAATGCGTTTTTTTGGTGTGCGTGTGCAATTGTCACCCGTATCATAATATGTGTTGTGTCTTATTGATGTGATGTTTCCACACCCCTCCTTCCTCATGTTTCCTCCCTTCATCCGTTCCTTTGCATTCAGGCACTCGGCATCCATTACTCGCCCTTAGACTCGCCGGCTCCCAGGCTACACTTTGGTTCATTTCCCCCCCAGATTCAGTCATGACCCACCCATAATCACATCCACCACGCTTTGGCTCACTCCATGCTCAGGCCCACTGCATTCAGTCTCTCATCTTTCCGATCTGTCCCACTTGTTACAGCCGCTCATACGCATGCTGACTCATGGTCGGACTCATTCCTACTCCGCTCCACTCGCACTCAGACTCACTCATATTCATACTCACGCGCTCATGCCACTCCAGCTCACATATACGCAATGATGCAGGCGTGGCATTTGGGCGTGTGGTGGTAGTCCTCCCTCCTCCTCGTCCTCCTCCCCCTTCTTCTCTTCCTGTTTTAGGAAGTGTGTGTATGTGTGTGTGTGTGTGCGCGCGTGTCTCTATTCAAAGCATGATCCTCGCCATGTAGCGGGTGTAGCATTTGAGCACTTGGCCCGTTCGCACCCAGATTCTGGGAATGTCTCGAGCGAGGCGCTCGTTTTGTACCTCGGATCCTTACTTTGAGAGCAGATTGTGAGGGTGTCTCGAGCGAGGCGTCCGTTGCAGGATGTGGACGTGTCTCTTCTCAGAGCCGCTTGGTCCCCGCGATGTAGCAGGCGTGGCGGTTGGGCACTCCACCAGGGAGCCACCAAGAGATGTTGCACTGGTTCATTCAGGCCCAAGTCGTTGTGATGTCTAGAGCGACGCGCTGGTTTCTGCACCCCCGACCTCTCTCCCTTCCTGCCCCCTGACCACCTGCGATGTAGTAGGCGTACCGCGCGAGCACCCCGAGGAGGAGCCACCAGAGGATATACTACGGGCCCGTGAGCTTCCAGATTATGGGGGTGTTGCGACCGATGCGCTCGTGCTGCACCTCTGGGCCATTTTTGTTCAGGTCAGATCGTGGGGGTGCCTGGGGCGAGGCTCCTGTTCTCGGAAATGGGTGTGTCTCGTCCCAAGGTCTCATGGTCTTAGGTCTCATGGTCTTCGCGGTATGGCAGGCGTAGCATGTGAGCACCCCAAAGTAGAGCAGCTGGGGGGTGCATGACTGGCCCGTTCGTACCACGATTGTCGGGATTTCTCGAGCGCGGTGCTTGTGTTGCACCTCCGCCTCCTCTCCATGCAAAGCCCCATGATCACCGCGATGCAGCAGACAAAGACCCTCGCTCGCTCATAAGCCACTCGCAGCCGGAAGTGCCAGGAACTGAGATGCACAACAATTCGCCACCCGGAGATCCCTGGGGAGGCGAGGGCATCCGCCCGTTCGCGCCCAATTGTTGTGGGGGTGTCTAGATCGAGGCGCCGATTGTTGCACCCCCGACAGCTTTCTTTTCAGAGCCACATGGGCATCGCGATGCAGCAGGCCTTGCACTTCGGCACCCCGCGGGGTTGCCCTGGCCCGTTCGCATCGAGATCGCGGACATGTCTAGAGCGAGGCGTTGGTTGTTGCACCCTCGACTCCATTAAGAGCGGGGTTCTTGATTGCTTGGGGCATATTGGGCATTATAGCCCCCGCCGCCCCCCCGTATATCGTAACGCCCCTCCCCCAGTTCGCTCCGGGCAATGCCGCCGTGCTCTCGGCGGCGGGGAGGCGTTACATTATACCCCCCCTTGGCCCATCCCTCCCCCCACCCCTAGAATGCCCGTTATCGCCGAAAATAAAGAAACGCGTTCTAATTTCGATCACCATGGGCATCGCGATGTAGCAGGCACAGCACTCGAGCACCCCAAGGGGGAGCCGCCAGGGAGCGCCCAGGTGCCACAGGCCCAGACTCTCTCACCCGGGCCCCTCACACCTGAAGCCCTCAGGACATAATATGCACATATGGGGATATCTGCGTCGACTAATGTTAGATTGATGTTGGTTGTTGGTGTGCGTGGTTTCGATATGGCTGTTCTTGAGCAGCGTCCTTGCATTCTGCTCTTGGCGTAATGTGTCGATGTTTCTGATTGTTGTCTGTGCGCGCTGCCTGTTCCTGCTGTGAATTATCAGTGACGATGTTTGTATGTGTTTTACCTGTTCTCGACGTCTGATTTTGGTGTCATTTCTAGATGCCTGTGGACAGCGTGCCGCCGTGACGTCTGTCATGTTTGAAATTGTCTGAATAGTCGTGGGATGCTAGCGGGCGAGGCGGATACCCGGGAATTGTCGGATTTGCTGGGCCCCTGCCGCCGCGGCATGCAGTCTGGCGGGCGATGTGGGATACTCGGGCTTGGCAAGCCAAGTGGGTGGTCGTTGCGTAAGTATTTCAAGACCCGAGCAGAGCAACACTCACCACGACCAAGAGGCCGCCGACGACGACGACGGAGACGAGGCGATCTTACGTTCCACACCAAGGCATGTATTCGGGAAAGTGCCAGACATTTCGGGTGTGCACCCTCATGCCTTTCTGAGCAGGCGGGCGCGTTTTGGCACCCGCTCGGGTGGGTGGTCCTTGCAAACATAATGCAACCAAGTCACGAGCAGAGCAACATGCACCACGATCAAGACGACACCGATAACGACACGAGAGGCAAGGCGTGCTTACGATCCGCACTGGAGCGAGGAGGTCTGAAGAGGATGAGGAGGGGGCGGCATGGAGAAGTAATGGAGAAGCGGCGGGAGGACGAAGACAAGAGGCTGGAGGAGGGATTAGGGAGGAATGAGGCTGTGGGAGGGCTGAGCGAGTAGCGAGAATAGGACGGAGTAGGGAGGGAGGGCGGAAGAAGCACTGCGCGCAGTGTTCCAGAGCCACGTGCGTGCACACAGATACTGGAGTTCCCACCCAGCAGGGTATACTATGGCGACTGCTGGCGCGGTTGTGATATTCTCATCACCACCCTTGACACATGAATGCGTACGTATCCGCTGGGCACATGCGCAGCTCTTTCGCTCCCCTTGCTTGGTCGGGGTCTGTGAGGCACGTGCGTGCGCACTCCGCCCCTGCCCACCCCCCGACACGCGCAGAGGGAGGCCCTGCCATTGCTTGGAGATGTTGCGTGGGTACGATTCGCAATCCGTGTTCCAGTTGCCGTCGCGGTTTTCTGGCCATGTGCTACTTTCTAGGGCCTTGCAGATCCTGCTGCTGCAAAATATCATGTCGCGACGACATCGTAAAGATAAGTATCAATCCCAAAAACAAAAGGGGCAGGATGAGGTGGAGGCAGAGGGCGGAGGAGTCGACGGGGCAGGGGGAGGGGTGTGGGCGGAGGAGGTGCAGCAGCACGAGGGTTCAAGACGGTGCGCTCAGGCATTGGGCATGCCCAAGACCCTTCCCTCCTACCCCGCCTCCACCAGTCCACGAGACGGGGGGTAGGCGGCGGGATCTTCAGCGACCTCCCCTGCCCCAAGACCCGCCGGCACCCTCTGGGAGCACGGAGCGGGGGCGACACGAGCAGGACGAGGGTGCCCGCCTGGCCCGCCAGGTTTGCGCCCTGGCGCTTCGGTGCGCGCCCCCCCCCCCCCCGCCGCCTGCGGGGCAGGGCGTCCGCGCGCCCGGGGGGGGGCCGCTGCCCCTTGCCCCTTGCGAGCGCCCGAGCGCCAAGCGCGGGGGTCAGTGGGCTTGGCATCGCTCGGACGTGTGCATTTGTTCTCGGCGAGGACCCTGGAGCATCCTGGACCATCGAGCAAAAAACACGCACGAAACCGAAACATGCGCGGGAAATGGACGTCCGAGCGACGGCAAGGGTGGGATCCGACCCACCGGCCGCCCCCTCACCCCCGCCGCCTTCGGAGCCTCTGCCCGCTCTCTCCTCCCCATCCCTCCTCCTCGCCCTCCCTGGGCCACGCCTGACGTGCAGTAGCGTGCGCCATGGAGCGCAGCCCCGATGCCTGGGGCCTGCTCTCTCACCACAACCCCTTGACATGTGCTCACGTTTTGATCACTGAACATCTTCTTCGGGCCCCGAGCTGTTCTCCTGCAGCTGCGCCTCATCGAGAGCCTTGCGGGGACGCCGGTCTTCCCGAGCGGGTGTCTCTGGCCCGGCGCAAACGCCGAAGAAACCCCGACTTCGGGTGCGTAAGGAAATCCATGACGCTTATGTGCGTTCAATTTTGGGACTTCCGAGACCCACGAATGAGCGGTAGGGGGTACATCAAAAACGCAGGTTGAGGGTGAGCACGCTGCGCGCTGTACCCTGTCGTCTTTGCCTCCTCGGCATGTCCTTAGCCATCTGCTCCTGGCCGTGCGCCTTGCAGAAAGACCAAAGATGGGCGTCCAAGCGGTTTGCATACGCTTATCGATCTCAGTTTCGAGGTCATCCAGCCAGTGCCACAATCGATTGCATGATCGATCTAACAATCAATCTCCCCAATGATACCTTTCGCTTTCGATGCCACTATCGATTTTATGGTCGACCTCGCGATCGATCCCATTATCGATCGGAGGTGAGGGGGTGAGATCGAAGTGGAACGGAGATCCCCCCTTCCGGGAAATCGGTTTCGGTTTCGTGTTCGTGCGTGCCGTGCGTGCGGGCGAGGCGAAGCTGCGTGGGCGGGCGAGAAGAAAGTCTCCTCCGGCTGAGGCGCGGCCGGACCAACTGATTCCTTTCCGGGGGCCTGTGGCCCGCGGTGTCCCGCCGGTGTCCCGCCTCCGGCTGAGGCGCGGCCGGACCAAATGATTCCTTTCCGGGGGCCGGTGTCCCGCGGTGTCCCGCCAGTGTCCCGCCGGTGTCCCGTCGGTGTCCCGATGATGATGATGATGATGATGATGATGATGATGATGATGATGATGATGATGATGATGGTGATGGTGATGGTGATGGTGATGGTGATGGTGATGATTATGATGATGATGCTGATGATGTCGATGACGTGGATGATGATGACGATGATAATGATGGTGATGGTGGTGATGATGATGTTGTCCCGATGATGATGATGATGATGATGATGATGATGATGATGATGATTATGATGATGTTGACGATGTTGATGATGATGATGCTGATGATGTCGATGACGTGGATGATGATGACGATGATAATGATGGTGATGGTGGTGATGATGATGTTGTCCCGATGATGGTGATGCTGATGATGATGATGATGATGATGATGTTGACGATGCTGATGGTGATGATGATGATGGTGATGGTGATGGAGGTGATGATGATGAGGTTGATGATGATGATGATGATGATACTGCTGATGATGATGGTGTCCCGATGATGATGATGATGATGCTCATGACCCTGATGATGATGAGACGATGAGGTTGATGATGCTGCTGTTGATGATGATGGTGATGATGATGGTGTCCCGATGATGTTGATGATGACGATGCTGGTGTTTCGATGATGATGATGTTGATGGTTAGGATGATGATGAGGTGATGATGGTGATGTTGATGATGATGGCCCGATGTCGGTGATGCTGACGATGTTGATGATGATGGTGTCCCGATGATGATGATGATGTTGATGATGATGATGGTGGCGATGATGATGGTGTCGCGATGGTGCTGATGTTGATGATGAGGATGTTGCTGCTGATGATGATGGTGTCCCGATGATGATGATGATGATGATGATGATGATGATGATGATGATGATGTGTTGATGATCGTGTTCATGATGATGGTGATGATTATAAGATGATGATGATGATGATGATGATGATGAGGGTGGTGTTCCGATAGTGATGATGACGGTGGCCCGGTGATGATGATGTTGGTGATGATGATGGTGACGACGACGGTGTCCCGATGATGATGATGATGTTGGTGATGATGATGTTGGTGATGATGGTGATGTTGCTGATGATGATGATGATGATGATGATGATGGTGCCCCGATGGTGACGATGTTGATGACGTTGATGACGATGATGTTGATGATGATGATGTCGTTGATAGTGAGATCGATTGCGATATCGATAGTGAAATCGACAGTGACACCGAATGTGAGATCGATTGTGCGATCGATAGTGAGATCGAAAGTGAGATCGATAGTGAGATCGGTTGTGAGATCGACCGCATGAAATAGATCGAGTGAGATCGATTGTGAGATAGATCGAGTGAGATCGATCGAGTGCGACCGATAGTGAGATCGATAGTGAGATCGATAGGGGGACCGATCGAGTGAGACGTTGGTTCCTCCCCCCCCCGAACCTCCTTATCACCCGAAGGGTGGTCGTATAGGTATCACACTCGGTCTCCCCATCGATCTCACGATCATCTTCACTACCGATCTCTTTTCAGATCTTACGATCGAATTCGCAGCTGATCTCACTATGAATCTCCCCACCGCTCTCACTATCGATGTCGTCTCGTTATCGGTCACTTCATCGTTCTTATTGATTTTACTCCGGGACACTTGCGGGACACCGACGGGATATGACTATCGATCTCACCATCGATCTTCACCGACCGATCTCACAACCGGTTTCACTATGAATATCATTGCCAATATCACTATCGACCGCACGATCGGTCCCACGAACGATCGAACGATCGATCCCACTACCATTCTCACAATCGATCTCACTATTGATCACACGATCTTTTTCACTATCGATCTCACGACCGATCTCACCATCGATCTCACTATCTGTGTTATCATCGATCCCACTATCAAGTTCTCGATCGATATCACTACGGGACACCGACGGACACCGACGGGACACCGACGGGCCACCGACGGGCCACCACGGGACACCACGGGCCACCACGGGACACTCACGGGACACCACGGCGGGACACCCCCGGCCACCGCCAGACAACCCCGGGGGGCGGTCTTTTGGCCCGGTGGCTCCTTAGCCAACAGAGGGTGCGTTCTTCTCGCCCGTCCATGCATCTTCGCCTCGCCCGCACACGCGACACGAACACGAAACCGAAACCGATTTCCCGGGGGGGGGGGCTATTCGGTTCACTGCGATCTCACCCCCTCACTTCCGATCGCCATCATCATCGTTAGCAGCATCGTCAGCATCATCATCACCAGCAGCAGCATCACCATGATCCGTATCTTCACCATCGTCGTCATCATCACCATCACCATCAGAGACACCACCATTGATACCATCTGCATCACCATCCGAACCAGCATAACCATCATCAGCGAAGGCCGCACTGACAGGGTTCGCATGGCGGCCCCGCCAACCTTCGGCACACCCCTAACACGTTTCGTGTCCCCATGGGGAGCTCCATCGAAGGCCCCGGTGTCAGTGACCGTTTCGGCACGCCCGTCACCCGTCTCGTGGCCCCACGCACGTTTCGTCGTCCCATAGGGAGCTCCGCCGACGGCCCTAGAGGCAGGGCTCGCACGCTGCCCTGGCCCCATGGGGAGCTCCGCCATGGCGGTGACCGCATACCGCCGTGCAGCTCATGTCGAGCACCCCTCACATGTTTCGTGGCCCCATGGGGAACTCCACCGAAGGCTCGAGTGACAGGGTTTGCGTAGCGGCCCCACGACACCCCTCGCACGTTTCGAGGCCGTCGCCTCGCCAATTTCGGCACATCCGTCTCAGTCTTTCGGGGCCCCTTCGGGAGCTCTCCGTCATTGTTCTGGCGCGTTGCCTGTGAGGATATGGGAATGTTTGACGCTACTCATAGTCGGTTCGTCCCCCTCCTTCGCTTCACCTGCGTTGAGGCATTCATATCTGCACATGGTTGGGTCTGCTGTCAGGATCATGTGTTTATTTGTGCGATGCGGGTCACACAAGCACTTGCTCTCAAACGTTGGTTTCATCAAAGATATCGCAACGGGTCAGACTCAGGCGACATCAAAGCCAACTTCACGAGGCCCAACTCTACAGCCACAGTTTCCAGCTCTTGTCACGCTCACGCAGTTGCGGTCCCTCACCATGCAGATCCAGGCCAGCATTGGAAGGGGGACCTCCAGCAGGTGACGTTGTGTCGGGTGCTGCCGCAGGTCGTGGCAAGGGGCATCATGACAAAGGCGGGAAGGGAAGGGCAAAGGCTAAAGAGACGGAACTGAACCTTCTGTCGATTCTGCGGCCGCCGACCGGGATGATACTATCGAGCAGCTCGGACTGTTTGTCACCACCTATCATCATATGGACGACGCCATCATGCCAGATTGCAAGGCCAAGATGCAGCAGGCGAGGGCCGACCTTGCCAATGCTCGTGCCGATGTGCAGCAGCTCGGACTCCAGCTCAACGTCTGGCCATATGCCAGACTAGAGTTAATCGAGCTGCCGAGCACGTTAAAAAACAAGCCAAGCAATCTATCAAAACACTCGGGTGCGCAAGAGGTGTGCTCAACGATCAGCGGGCTGCCAACGAGAAGGCCCGGCAAGAGCAGAAGGGCCAGGTTGCGGCAGGCCGAGGCGGACAATAACAAGGAGAGGGAGGATACTGAAGCGGTATGGGTCGACAGCGCCCCCGCGACCGCTACAGGAGAAGAAGCAATCACCACCGTCGCCCAGGAATTGGCCCGAGGGAAACCACATAAATTTTGGAACCAACGGGCACGCGCTGGTTTTCCCCGCTGACATCGCGAGCCCACGAGTGCAAGTCTTACGGCTACCTGGCCTCTGAGCCGTGGGAGACGCATCGGACACACTGGGGGAATGGTAAGTTGCTCTGGGCGGGCGCCCGTGTCGCCACGAGAGCGCACTGGTTACTCTGACTGCAAACCTTTCCAAGGTAGGCAAGATGTGACGAATTTGCCCCTCGAACTGCAAATCATGCCACACAGACATGTATTTCACGTGCGCAAGCATGTGCAGCACTTTGTTCCACAAGGCCTGTTGGAGCCGTCGCGGCCCATGCTTCGCAAGAGCGCACCCTATACACTCTTGCCCAGCCACGCCGCAGATGCAATGGAGTCAGCGATTGGCCTCGCTTGAGACAACATTGCGAGCGGAGAGCGCTCCGGCCCAGCTATGCGATAGACCATGCAAAGGGATAGTTGTAATATCAAATAGGTGATCCCCAACAGCACAGGGAAATACATGCACGTCGGAATTCGAGTTCGGAGATGTCGACGCGCGCATCGTGAACTCGTTGCCGATGACGCCGCTGGAAAGCAGAACATTGCAAAGCATGCTTAGGCCGCGTATGTCTGGGGACGCTCGCCGCGCCTCGAACCCCGGAGCGCAGTAGAGCAGAGCCCGCCCAGACAGGGAGCGAACCTTGGCCCTGGCGCCAACGAGCGCATTGCAATTTCCACGCGGTAGCGTCAAGCCCGCGAGAAGCAAACACCAGCGGCTCCAGCGCGCGATCTCGCGCGGTCATCGACATGGCCGACGCCCCTGGCCTCGCGAAGTAAACGGCGCATGGGGGCGAGGCGCAAGCGCGCCCGCCCCCCTCAGAGCGCGCGCACGCTGGGCGCCCTGCCTCAGCCTAAGGCCGATGCAGAAGACCGGCGGCGGGGGCTGATGGAAGTTGCAGAGCCGGAGGCATCTTCCGAAACTGAATGCTGTAGAATGATATGGGCCTTTCTCGAACAGTGCCCCCCCGTCGGAGCAGTTCGAGACCGCCGAGGGGCCCGGGGTCGATCGCCAGGGGAATGCCGCCGTCAGCGCGGCCCAGGAGAACGGCGGCTTGACGCGGCCAGGTTCGGCGCGCTCAGCAGCCCCGCCAGCTGCGGCTATCAGCCGCCCCGGCAACGCGCATTACGTCGCATCTACTACTGAGGTCCCACGGCCCAGCGATGGCTCAACGGCTTTGTCCCGCGACGCATTCGGCGCCGGCGGGCGCGCGAGCGCCCCCGCGCCCCCCCCCCCGCGCGCCGCGCCCGTGAAGTTCTGCGCCGGGACATTTGGCCTCGCCGGTCAGAAAGGCCAGCGCCCCCCCTCCACCCCTGTCGCGGCCCCCCAGGAGACCGAGGCGCCCGCCCATGCCAGTTGGGGGGGCCAGCGCCCCCCCTTTTCGCGGCCCCCCAGGTGGAGCGCCGTCTAGGCTTGAGCAAGTCAATGGGTTCCTTGACGCGTCCTCGCTCTCTCGGGGGGCGGCCTCTGCTCGCGCACTGGGCCCGGGTCGCTTCAGAGCGAGGTGTCGCCGAAGCATCAGATTGGGTAATCAGTCGCCGCTGGAACAGGTTTTGGCCCCCGTCTGTCGCCGCCGCCAGCCCCGCTGCCTCCGCCGCGGGATGGGGGGGGAACCTCGCCAGAGCATGTATTGCCAGTTCCCTTGGCGAGAAGTTCAGTCGCTACGCCCCGGCGGAATCCGGCGGGTCCCGCGGGTGAGCTTTGGCCCCGCAGCGCGCCGCTCGGAGTGTTTGCGGACTTCCCCCAGACCCCAGGGGTCCTTCGCATGTCGGCCCACGTGCGCCCCGATCGCTGTCTTTCTCCAGGGGGCGCTGGGATCTCGCCCGCCGTCCATGAATATGTCCAGGTCTTTGGCACGTAGTACGTCGCCGTTAGAGATTCTAACGTCGCCCAGGACCAGCCAGCGCCCTCAGAGCGCAGTGATCGCATCCACGGCCGGCTGTTCGCTCCAGCTATCACGGCAGGCGCGCGCGCGGCCAGCCACGCAGCAATCGACGCGCCCGTTGTCGAGCAGCATCTTCAGTGCAGCACTCAGCGTTGCTGTTGACGTTGATTGGCGTGCTCAGCCTCACTTCCTTGCTGCGCTGGGTCTGCCACCGCCTTCGGAGATGTCAGGGTGCTTCAGCCCCCCGAAATGCCTGCTCTTCCATCCGCGTTCGATGAGGACGAAGGTGGGTTGTGTGATGTCTCAGATAGACGCGCGCTCTGGAAGTGGTTTCCAGGTCGCCCAGGTGGCCGCCCCTTTTCTCTGCCCTAGGCGATTCGCGCGAGTGCCAGCGTCGCACGGGCGCCCCCCCTGCCTCGCACCGTGCTGGCGGGAGCTGCCGAGCAGAAGCTCGCTCGGGGCGCGCGCCCGCCCCGCGCGAGCGTGGTTTTCGAGGCGGGGCGCCGCGCGCCAGGCTGGCCCCAAGCATCGAGCCCAAAAACGCGCGCGAGAAGTCCGGGTGGCCCCCAATTGCCCCCTTTAGGATATCCGCAGGGGCGCGCGCGCCCACGGCCCACTCTGCACGAGGCAGGAGCAGATCAGGAGCGCGCGGCGCTGCGCAAGAATCCCATGCCGCGCCGCGCCGCGCCATGCAGCGCGGCAGCGCAAGTGCCTCGCTGTCGGGCATCCAAATAGCTCACAGGCCGCATCTCGACCAGATAGCGGCCAAGAAGTTCCCTCGTTGCCAGATGTGCTTGGTCACTGCGCGCCCGCCAGAGGACCAGTCTTGCCCCGACGCTCTGGCGAAGGCAGTGAAATCGGATGCGCGTGCGTTCAACAGTACCTATTGGAAGAATCGGGCCCGCGGTATTCTCGACAGGGGCGCTGCGACATCGCCCGCGTTGAGGAGAGGGCCACGCGGGGGCCCTATGCGGTCGCGGTCGAAGGGGAACTATATCCGCCCATCTTCATTTAGACGCCGGCAGAGCCAAGTTCGAGGAGTTCTGGGGGTCCGCCTCGGGGCCTCTGCACAGGGCCGACGACGTCCATGAGCCCATGGGGATCTCCTCGGTTGCCCGCGCCAGGGGCCTTTCAAAATATTGCAAACAGGGCTCTGCGCGAGGCACCTGCGCGCGCTCTGCGACTGAGAAAGGGGGCCGTTGCTACGAGCACATGCGTTCATTTCAGGCTTGCAACGTCGTTCGCCAGTATGAGATTTCAGACGGGCCTTTGCCTCGTCGCAGCGCTTATTGTTCCACCTTTTGCCAGATCCTTCAAGGCGGCCAATTGTCGAGAGAGGCATGCGCGCAAGCCGCTCAGTTCATCGTTTAGACGCGGCCTGGCGTGGCGCTTGGGTGGCCATGGCGGAGGCGCTTGGGCCCCTTGCTTCCTCCCGGGCGAAGTGCATGAGCTACCATTCGGAGCGCGCGGTCTACTTGACCACTAAGCCCCCTCCAAACACAAAAACACACACAACAAACCAACGACGAACGCGCGCGCGCACGCGCACGCGCGCGCACGCACGCAACAACAGCAACAACAACAACCACAATTACTAGCACGTGGGGACACTCCGTTCTCACCAGTGCCAGGGTTTTCATAGGAGGCGGGCAATGCCCCCACTTTGTGGGGGGGCCGGTTCAAGCTCTACCAAATTTCCAAACGACTCTTCGCCACCACCCACACCCAGCTTCCCGCCCTATGACGTTCGGACACTTCACTTCGTGGCATGCGGACGACCGTGGCTACTATTCAGGGCCCCGCGGCCGACGACGACGGCGTGCGCGCGCGAAGAAAAAACGAATGTATCCCGCATGGTATTATTTGACAGGGATGATGGCCCTGGCAGGTGCGCAACCGTTGTTGCAGAAGTTCGAAAAAGTTGCTCGGAAAAGCCCATTTGACAGAAATGTTTAAAAAGTGTTGGGTTTCCGACAAATCCGCAAGAGCGCGCGGGATGAAGTTTAGACACTTTTTTTGAACAACCATTGTTTTTTTTATGTTTTTATGTTGAAATCGCTACGAACACTAAGGTTTTGGAAGGATTTCGTCTTGCGCGCGCGAATGTCAACTTTACCTTGTTTTTTGCAAGGGATTCTTGAAGTTTGGTTATGTTAGAACAAGAAATGTCCACTTTAGCTCATTTTTGGCAAGGGAAAACGGGGGACAACAAAACAACCGGATCCGGACACCCACGTTTTGCCTGAGACTTCCTCACGAAAATGATGAAAATGTGGCTGCGGCCTAGGCGCGGCGAGGGGGCCGCGCACCAGGGGTCCCAACAATAATTATTCTTTAAAATAAATAATGTTCAACAGCATCAGCAGCAACAACAGCAGCAGCAGCAGCAACAACAGCAACAACAACAACAACGACGAAAGAGGGCGGAACAGTGGCCGCGCGCGCACCTGCTCCGGGCGCCTCGACGACAGGCGCCCCAGGCGTGACGTTGCCAGGCACAGCGCTCCGCAGCGCCATGCTGCTGGGGCTCAGGTTGCCCAGCGGGGGCAGCAGAGACGGGCGCGCGCGCGAATATCTGCCCGCCCAGCCCCCGCCCCTGCCCCCCCCCTGCCCCAGCTGGCGGCGTCGACCGCCGTAGCCCCTGCCCCCCCGCCGCATGGGGGCCGAGGCACCTGCTTTCTTCTAGCTTTTTTTTTGGCCCCGGCCATGTTGGCTCATGCCAGCCCTCGGCCCAGGCGGCCGAGGGTTGGCGCTTCGGCCCGGCCTGCACCCTCGACCAGTCCCTGGGGCCATCCTGACCAGTCGCTCGAGCTGCGACCGACCGCGGCATCCTTCCTTGCTCGCGGTGGCCGCGCCCGGCCGCGCCCGGGTGGAAAGCGCGCCGGCGGCCGTAGGGGCTGCGCGCCCTTGGGCGCCCGTGGCCTCTGCGCCTGGGAGCGCCTTTATCGTGGGCACCGTTGCGAACAACTACGGTTCGGATGCGCTCACAATTTGATTCAGACATATTTCTTTTGGGCGAGGCTGCCCACTGCCGAGGAGTTTAGGCCCCTTTCGTAGGGCGACCCGCTCGCGCACGTGGCGAACGAGCTGTCGTTCTTCTGGCGGGGCCCAGACGGCGACTTAGCGATGCTCTGTCCCCTGGGCGTCCGGGCAGCCGCCATGGTCTCGGCGCGTGCTGCCGAGGTGGCGGGGGGGCCCGCGGCCCTGGCCAGCGCGCGGCATTTGCGCTTCCTGCGTGCAGCCCTTGCGCTCAGCAGCGGGTCTGCGATGTCGGTCTTGGAGGGGGATCGCCAGGGCGACCTGGGCAAGCTCATAGAATCTGCCGGCCTCGGCGAGCTCGCACCTCACACTCACCCCTCGTGCAAGCTGCTCAAGTTTCGTGACGCGGCATAACAATTCGGTAAACCTTTTGCAGTGCGTGGCGCCCATTGAAGGACTCGAAGAGTCGAGGTCGTGAACGGGGGGCAGGGCGTTTGCGGACTGGGTGGGCTGTGGCCTCCATCCATGGTTCTCTTGGTCCGGCTGTCTGCGCGGCCGCATCCTGGCCGCGTCGGTACTGAACCACGTCGAGAGCGTCGCGCGGTTGGCGGCGGACGCGGCCAGCCTGGCGGCGCAAGCAGAGAAGCGCGCCATTGCCTATGACCAGTTGTTCAGGAGCACCGCTTGGACTGCGGCCATGCGCAAGGCCGACCCGCAGGCCTCTACGGCAGCCATGCGCGGTGACAAAGAAGACCCAGTGGCGCATGAGCAGCCAGGCAGGCGCCAGACGCCAAGCTCGCGCAGCCTGGGTGCACGGCCCGGCCCCAGCGCAGGCGAGATGCAGCGCGCGATTGTTCCCGGCGCGTCTTCGGGAAGCGCGACTCGGCAGCGCGGTCCCCGCCGCGTGCTTACCACCGCGAGTGCCCCTTTCTGCAGGGAGCCGGGCGAGGGGCTGCCTTGAGAACCGCCTCCGCCCGCTCGGCATGGCCGCCATCCGCGCGGGACAAGCGGGCCTTCGAGGGCGCGGCGGCCGGGGGGGGGCGGCATGGGCGGCGGCGCCGCGCCAAGGGCGCGAGGCCAGCCTGACGACAGGGCCGACGGCCCGCAGCCCGACCGCGTCGCTCCCGCCCCCAGGGGCGCGACGGCGGCGCCGCCGACGAGCGCTATGGCGCCCAGCTGCGGGCGCCCCTGTGGAGCCGTCGCGCATTGGCCCAGGCTTAGTTTGGGGCGCCAGGCCGGGGTGACGCCGCAGCCGTGCCAACAGCGCGCGCTGCATCGATCGCGCGGGCGCAGCAAGCTGCGTTCGCGCTGCCTGGGCCTGAGGGGAAGCGGGAGGCCTCGCTCCGCGACGCCATTGCGTTGCGGCGCAAGCTCGGCGCAGGTCTCCGCGTTTTCCAGCAGCGACAGCGGGCGAAGTTGGTCAGCTTGCATCGCCACTTTGTCCGCTCGGGCGAGCAGGAGCGCTGGGCGAGATCAATGCCCGACTCCGCCCAGCAGGTGCGCGGTCACCTGCGCGGGGGCCGCTGCTCTGGGCCGCGCTGGCAGCCGTTCGACGCGATGATGCCGCCATCATGGAGGATCTCCGCCTTGGGCGCGATGCGATCGGCGCCGTGCCGCCGCCGGGCACGCGTAGGCCCCGGCCGTAGCAGCGCGCGCCGACCCCTGTGGCTGACATCCTGGCGACGGTCCGCAAGCGCCAGGACGCGGGGCAGCGCGCCGCGGCCGCGGCGCGCAGGCCAGAACTGCGGCAAGCAGCGAAGGAGCAAGCGGCCAAGGGCCGCATGGACATCGCGCGGGCCGAGTCCGTGCCTGCCTTGGTCAGCAGCCTGCGCGCCACGCTGAGCGATTTTGCTGAGTTGCTTCATTTTGGAGCGAGGCAAGATGGCAAAATTCGAGGGTGCCAGGGCTCGCCGACTGGCGGCGTCGCGGCAGCCACTGGCCTCCAGGAGAAAATGCACATGATGGGCGTCGACGGAGTCAGCGCCGTCGTTCGCGCGGCTGCAGGGGTGCACGATTGTTCCCAGCTGACGCTTGCGAAGCTGGACTGGAGAAGATGTTTCACCAAGGCGGGCTCAAGTCTGCCCATCGGCGCTTCTTCGCCTCCTTCGTCGTCGACGCTGGCGAAGGGGAATCCGCGGCCGCGGCCCCTCGGTGCATGACTTTCGCCGGGAGGGCGCAGCCGCGGCAGTGCGTTCGCCTGCTTCGCGCCCTCGCCGCTGTGGCGCGCAGATTATGTTGGCTTCTGGTCGACCACCATGTCGACGACGTGGTGAATTGTGCCCCTGGCGGTGCGTCCGCCAAGGAATTCCAGTTCGTCCTCGGCCTGCATCGCATCGTCGGCTTTGCGGCCGCGTCCGGGTCGGACTCAGAGGACAAATTCTTGGCGCTTCGCGTATCCCCATCAGCCCATCCAGGAACGATGTCCAGGAGAGCTGACGGGAGAAAGGATGAAGAGACGCGCATCGTGAAACAGCGTGGGCAACAACGGTGGCTTGGAAGATCTCTGGTAGCAAATGGTGCGTGTGCTGCTGCTGCTGCTGCTGCTGCTGCTGTTGCTGGCACTGGTGGTGCTGGTGGTGCTGCTGCTCCGACTTCCGCCCCTCATTCCCGCCGCCGCTGCCGCCGTCGTCATCGTCGTCTTGATCTTCGTCGTCGTCGACTCTGTCGTCGCTGCTCTCGCCGCGGGGGGGAGGGGGAGGAGGAGGAGGAGGAGGAGGAGGAGGAGGAGGAGGAAGTGGACAAGAGGAGGAGGAGGAGGAGGAGGAGGAGGAGGAGGAGGAGGTGGAGGAGGAGGAGGAGGAGGAGGAGGAGGAATATGAGGAATAGGAGGAGGAGGCGGGGGAAGAGGATGTGAGGGAGGGAGATGAGAGGAAACGAGGAGGAGGACGAGGCTGAAACAAAATAGGGACAGGAGGAGGAGGAGGAGGAGGAAGCGGACAAGGAGGAGGAGAAGGAAACGGAAGAGGAGAAGGATGAGGAGGACAATCAAAAACATGACGAGCGCTCTTGGATGTTCTTGGGGCCGTCTTGGGCCTCTCTGGGCCCCCTCTTGAGGCCCTCTTGGGCCGTCTAGGAGCCATGCTGAGGCCTCGGATGGCCATCGGAAGCGAAAAGGCGAGAAGGCAACCATCATTGACGTTCTTTAAGTTTTTGAAGGATTCTGGCTTCTTGGAAGCCTCATTGGGAGTCTCGAAGGCCTCTTGGAGCCGTCTTGGAGCCTTCTTGTGGCCTCGTGGAGCATCTTGAGAACAATATTGACGCATCTTCTTCTATCTTGAGCCATCTTGGAGGTCATCTTGGCCTTTCCGAGGCCCTCTTAGAGCCATCTTCGGCCATCTTAGACGTTCCAACCCCTCGCGACCACCCCCGTCCAGGGTAGGGGGAGGGGTAGACCCCTCCCCGAAGGGGAAGAAGGGAGTTGGAAGAGGAAACTCACTAAACCACCTACGCCCAGAGGGCTGGTGGGATTCCCGCCCAGGGCCGAGGGCACCATCCTCGGGGCGTGCTTCCATCTGCTTCCGTTGCGCGGCGCCGCCGGCGACGTGCTCGCGGAGTGGCGGATTTCCTCAGATAAAGCTGGAGCGGGCGGGGTCGCGCGACAGCTGGAGCGGGCGGGGTCGCGCGACATGCTCGCCCGCGGCGGCGTCGAAGCTCGCGGGTCGCTTCGCCTGGGCTTTCTCGCCATCATCTGGGCAGGCCGGCGGCGTTTTCCTGCGTGCGCTGTGCGACCGGGCCCAGGGCGGGAGCTGCGACGCAGACAGGCGTTTCTGGATGTCTGTCGACGGGCTGCTTGACATGTTCGACGGCCCCAGCGGGGCCGATTTGCGGGGGTCTGCGCTGCGGAGCCCGCTGGCGCGGCCGCGCTGCGCCCTCGTCGGCGACGCCCGCGGCCGCGGCGAACCGTGTGGCACCGAAGCGCTGGGGGCCGTCATTTTCGACGCCTGGATTGCGCGGCCGGAGAACTCATACTTGCCCGGCGCGGGCGAGTTGGAGCAGTTCCTGCCGCGGCAGCGGGGGCAGCGCATCAACGATGCGGACTTGGGAGCGCCACCTCGCCAGGGCCGACATCATTCTCGTGGTTGACAGTTCTGCGGCCGAGGGCGTGGTTCGCAAGGGCATGGGCCATTCGCCCGCGCTTTGCTGTTTGCCGGCCGAGATCTGGAGAGTGATCCGGCTCCTGCAGGCGCGGAAGCGGGTCATCCGCTTGCTGTCCGCGGACAACCCGGCGAACCGTGTCAGCCGGCTGGACAGTGAGGCCGCCGCCGTGCTGGGCTGGCGCCGGGCGCAGTCGCCCTCCGCGCCCGCGCGGTGGCGCTTCGACCCGGCATTCTGGGGCCGCGCGTGACTGACGCGCGCCAGCGGCCAGTCCAGTCCGGCGGGGCAGGGCAGCGGCGCTGCATTTCCGACGTGGCCGCGCGCGTCCCCGCCGAAGCGCGACGGAGGCTTCAGGCGCGGGCGCGCGCCGCCGCGGCGGCGCGAACGTCCTGGCAGGGCGGCGCGCGTTGCGCCGGCGGCGCGGCGCCCCCCGTGCGATCGCGGGCTGTGTCGACCTTTGGCGTCGCGTCTTTGGCGCGACGGCGGGCGACCACCCCTTGGCGCGGCCCCCCCCCCCTGGCACAGTCGCTCCGGCACCGCGTTCGCACGGGGCGCGCGGCGCGCCCGCGACCTTGCAACACGCGCCAGGCGAAATTGCGCGCCCGACATATCGAAGCGCGCTGCTGCCAGCGCGGGTCCGCGAATTGCCGCCGTGACGCCGGAGGCCCCCGCTCCGTTCGTGCATGTGCGCTGGCGCCGCTCGACGCCCCCGGGGCCGGCGCGCGCGTCGACGCGCGGGCGCGATTCCAACATACCTCCCGCGCGCGCCCCATTCCGTCGGTTGCCGCTTCGAATGGGTCCGATAGAGCAACCGTTGGGGCAATTAGCTGTGAGTTCCCATACTGCCATAATGGATCGCAGCGAGGCCCCACCATGATGCATTCTTACACAGGGAGTGCCCCCTCGTATCGCGCGTTCGGTTGGGTCGCGGAACTCTTCTGGCCTGGGCGCATGTATATTGAATGTTCGAATAACAGTCTTCGTGCGGATGGACAGTCCATAATGGGAGGAAGCGCTTTTGTTTTGTACAAAAAAACTTTCTGGGGCGGACGATTAAAACAATTGTTTCGCGGGCCTCCTCGCCCCCGCAATAGCGGGGGGGGCAGGGCAGGCAGACGGGGGGCAGACAATTCCGGGTGATGCAATTCTGCACTACGCCACGACACGCCATGCTGTGACATACTACGCTTCGCGGTGCTCTTCAACGCCCTGCCATGCCGTGCTCTACAATGCATCGCGTACCCTTTCGGGATCATTGCCCTGCTCGACATCCAATTGTGCGAGTAGAGAGGGGATCTACGCCATGGTAATGGATGGGAGGGAGGGGCAGGCTGTCATATATGACGCGAGCGCACCTAGCTTGTCCTCCCCCCTCCTCCTCTTCCTCCTCCTCCTCCTCCTCCTCCTCCTCCTCCTGCTCCTCCTCCTCATCCCTCACCTCCCAATCGCCCCGGCCGTCCGCAAGGACGACCGGCGGCCGTCCGCAAGGACGAGGGTGATCAAGCGCCTCTTCGAAAACCCCTTCCCTAATTACCCCGTCCCCCCTCCGCAATCCTCCCCCCGCGGCCGCGGGTGATCAAGCGAGCGAAGGAGGACGAACATAAACTCAGTTCCCCCAAAACGGCAAAAGCAAACGCCGGGGGGCGGACGATTATGAAAACAGTTTCCGGCGGCTGAATTCTATTAGTCCGCCCCACCCAATCATTTTGGGGGGTCCGGGGGGGGGCGATTTTTTTTGTAATCGTTTCTTCCCATTAGCGCCAAGAGAGCGACGGCTGACGGCTGCTGTGTCTCCAAATCTTGATCCTTCTGTACCTGCCTCCCACAGGATCCTCGCTCGATCCTGCTCCATCCTGACCCCTCGTCGTCATCATTCGCTTTCTCCGCCGCCTCGCATCCCCCCATCCACCCTCCATCTTCCCTGGTGGGTCAGACGGAAAACGGGCGGACTATGACAGAAGTGCATGCGCGTCCAATGCTCCCAGAGCAGTACGCCAGGCAGGCGCACAAAATAGGGAATTGATTTGCCACGAGCATTGCCAGCATTGACACCTTGGCGTTGTCATAAGCCCGCACGGCCAATCGTGCAAACCAATTGCTTTCAACATGTGTTGGTTTCCGAAAGTAGTACATCATGTCGGACGCCGTGGCTCGATCATTGGAAGTCTGTCTCTCAATCTTTCCCTCTTGACCTACATCCCCTGCCCACTAGACACGCTTATAAACAGATCTGTATTAAGCCCCAACAGGCGACAACTGTCATCTGTTGGTTGCTTGGTGAAACAACATGCGAAACACAAGTATGAAGATTGTGGAGCGACGCATCCTCGGGTGGCGGCAGTACAGGATGGTGTCTCAGGCAGGAGGGGGCGTGGGGTCTGGGGCTTCTTGTGCAGCCACCCGCGTCGCAGACTACGCGATTTGTGGAGTAGTCGGCTGGATTATTCTTGGGCGACGAAGCAGGGATGTGTACACTGTTCCAGTTCAGGCGAAGCGCATGTGCTCCTGTCTGCGGCTGCACATGGAGCCAGAGAGCGACGGCAAGCTTTCCTTGCTGTAACATCGGCCATCCTCTCTAGCACAATGCCACAGCACCACGGACACGCATGTCTTGAACGCTCAGTTCACCTAAGGAGGCCTGCATGGGTACAGGGTGGAGCGTGCTCTTGAGCGGGGATTGAAGTGCCCCGTGTGCGCCTCCTCCCCCCATTAAGCTGTTCCTTCTCCTCATTCTACAGCCCCCCCGGATTAGTAGGTCGACCCTGCCAGCTCAAGGGTACCCTTGTACCCTGTGCCTCGCGACACGTGCCTTCTTACACTCATATGGCGATGTGGCCCTCGGAAGGGTCTTGTGTCCTCTTGCGTGTCCTGTCCAATCAAGGCCGATTGTACTCCTCGTTGGTTTCGGCGGGGGCCCGAGAGCACAAGCAGGGCTCCGCTCGAGTCCCGCAGTAGCCAGCCCCGAGCTCGGCACGAGCAGCCCCGAGCTCGGCACGAGCAGCCGCAGCTCGGCCCCCGCAGCCAGAGGAAGAGCACCCGAGCGACCACTCCACCCGAGTGGGAGCCAGCCCCGCGTGCACCGGAGCACACGGAGGACGCGCGACCGCGCGCGACGCCGCGCGCCTCGCGACGCCGCGCGCCTCGCGACGCCGCGTGCGCGCCCCGCCGGGGCCACTTCGCTCGCGCTCCCTGCCGGCCCAGGGACCCGCCGTGGCCGCTCCTGGCGCCCACGCTGAGCGTCCCCATGGCGTCCGGGAGGACCGGCCCGAGCCACAGCGGGGGGGGGGAGTGCGCCAGGGCTGCGCCATCTCGCCTATAGGCCCAGGGAGGGGTCGGGGAGGCAGACGGGTTGGGGGGGGCAGGTTGTCGGACGGGGGGCGAGCTCTCGCCGGAGATTTTCCTTGCTATCCCCTCTGGCAAATTCCTCTTGCCGATCCCTCTCGTCACGCTCGTCCTCCATCTTCTCCCTCCCTCCCTCTTGCCCCCTTCCCTCCTGTCTCCCGTCCTCCTCTCCTTTGCTCCTCGCTCTGTCCATTTTCCATTCATTTCCATTGTCCTTTGCTCCTCGCTCTGTCAATTTTTTCTTTCCGTTTTCCATTCTCCATTCTGCGCCCTCTGCCG
This sequence comes from Prorocentrum cordatum, assembly GCA_963575745.1. NCBI lineage: Eukaryota > Dinophyceae > Prorocentrales > Prorocentraceae > Prorocentrum > Prorocentrum cordatum. Next base: position 39,412 of record CAUYUJ010022467.1, read on the forward strand.
CCGGCCCCTTCTCTATCAGAATGGGACATGCCAGAGCTATGCTGGGATGACCACCGAGACGTTGTGCAGCACTTCCACTGTGTCTTTCGCGACGGAGTCGTGCACTCCCACGCCACCGCGACGGAGTCGTGCACCAGCGGAGTGGGGCCTGAACAACATAATCGAAACAATATTGCCGCGACGTCCTCAGGGAAAGGAGGGGACAGTTTGTTAACCTCTTCCCCAGCGGCGTGGCCACCATGTGCGACGGTGCCTAAAACCATTGCAGTGTTCAGCAGGCTTGATAGCACGACGGTGTGCAGCATACGATCGCCAGCTACAGCTATCAGGCCAATCACCACCATCTCGATACTAGCAATGCCGCTTCCACATCGGAGGCCCGCGCCGTTCTTCGGTCCGACGCCTCTTCAATCAGCTAACATCCTCGCCGACCTCTTCAATCAGCTAACATGCTATGCCTAGCAGCAGTTCTAACACGCCTGACCTGGTATTGGAGTCCCCTGGGGATCGACCCCTCCACCATGCAGGGTCAGATGCCGAAGGCGCCAAAGCGCAGCCAGCAAACTCCCCTCCCATGGCTGTGAGTGGCAATGACTGCGGTGAAGGTGCCCCTACGGACCTCACGCCCGCTGACCTTCCCACTGACGACCGCGAGTGCGGCCACGAACAGATCCACGGGTACGGCTCCGATCACGGCCACGAGCCCGACCACGGTTGTGAGCACGAGCGCGACTTTTGTAATGGTCACGATCACGACGACCTGCTTGACGAGAGTCATCGAGAACAGTGCAACGCCACCGACGATGGCTGCGATTGCAATCACGACGTCGACGGTTACTACAGGATTGCGTAGCACCGCGGCCAGAAGTGCCGACACATCCACCAGCGTGGTCAGATCGACGTTTGGCAAAGAGGCCAACGACACGCTTTCTGATGACGAACACAGGCTCGGCCACAAATACTGGCACAGCCGTCAACGTGACCAAGTTGACGAATTCAGGCCAGAATAGTGGCCCGTCGTAGACGACGACCGCAGGTGTATTCCCGACATCATCGGGCACCACAGGTATGCTCAGCGCGACGACCACAAGCGCCTGCACATCCACCAGCGTGACCAAGTCGACAACGGGCGTGGGGCCAGCGGCACGACATTGACGACGACCCCGGGCTGACAGCACTGCGGCCAAAAAAAATCACAGATCCACCAGCGTGACAAGCATGACGAGTTTCGGCGGAGCCAGCGGCACAGGGCTGACGACGCCACCGTGGCGGGTCTCATCACCCGTTGCGTTTCCGTGCGTCTTTGACCAGGCAGGGCACCGTGACGGTGTCCACCACGAGGGTGGCGCACACCGCGCCGTGAAACAACACCACGGAATCGGGCATTCCACCGGAGCCCACATCAGAGTTGACGTCCACGTCAGCACTCGGGACAACGGATGCACGCCTGCCACGGTGTCCACCACGACGGAATCGAGCACCACGATTCCGCCCAGCACAGTGAAATTGCGCGACCCTGCTGCAAGCCGCCCCCAGCGTTATGATGCTCCAACCTACTTTAGCCTTGACCAGCAGATATAATTTCGAGTACCAAACAAGTACCGAAACTCAAGGGTTTTCACGTGTCGCGCCCTGGGAGACACTCGCCCGACACTGTTTCGAATCTGTTTCGACACTCTTTTGACACTTTTCCGGGTGCTCGAAAGTATTTCTGGGATGTGGTCCTCAAGTACGATGGGATCAGCATAACATCATAGTTGAACTCCACGTCAGCATTCGGGGCAACGGAGGCACGCCTACCACGATGTCCACCACGACGGAACTGAGCACCACGACTCCGCCCAGCACGGTGCAATTGCGCGCCCCCCACCGCAAGCCGCCCCCAGCGTTAAGTCGGGCCTGTCCCTCTACAGGGCGAAGTCAGCGCCGCCTCTGGCGCGAGCCGCCCGGCTGGTGGTCTCCGGCAGCACGCTGTCCAGCTGCCCGACGGCACACCAAACCAGTGAACACGCCAGGGCCGGCAGCGAGGAGGAGGAGGAAGAGGAGGAGGAGGAAAAGGAGGAGGAGGAGGAGGAGGAGGAGGAATAATAATAATAAGAATCATAGTGCTAAGTATAGCCATCATGATAAAAAGAAGAAGAAGATGGACACCGAGAAAAATAAGAATGATAATCAGAAGAAGAGCAAGAAGTCGGCGTATGGCGGCACACCGCGCGGCGCCACGTGGTGAGGTCCCGCTCCGCTCCGTGTGCCACCAGGGAGCAGCGCGACGGGTACACCGGCAGGACGGCGTGGGGCACCGCGGCGAGGGCCCGCGAGATTCCTTGGCCCTGACCACGGCACAGGCCGTGGCCCAAGCCCTGGTCCTGCATTAGGGGACGAATAGTAATAATAATCATCATAATAATAATGATAATAATAATGATAATGATAATGATATTAATATAATACTAGTAATAATATTAATACTCGTAGTAGTAGTAGTAGTAGTAGTAGTAGTAGTAGTAGTAGTAGTAGTAGTAGTTGTAGTTGTAGTTGTAGTTGTCGTAGTAGTAGTAGTAGTAGTAGTAGTAATAATAATAATGATAATAATAAAAGTAATAATAGTAACATATAATACGAATACCAATCATACTACTACTAATAATACTACAATTAGTAATACCAAACAACAACATGAGAAATGACGAAGGATCAGGGGACGAAAAATGACATAAACATAAAACATCGGAGGTCCGCGCGGATTTCCTGGCTCCGCGCTAGACCCCCCTCCCTGGCGCGCGGAGTGCGCCAGGGGCGGCGCTGGAGGCGCCGCCAGGGGGCTCCAGCGCCGATCCGAGAAATCCGCGCGGACCTCCGATGTTTTATGTTTATGACATTGTTTGTTCCCCTATGAATGCGGCCTCTGGCTCCGGCCGAACCCTTCCCCTCCGCATTTCCCCTCCCCCCCCCACGGCCGCTCTCACTGAGACTACCATAGTCACCATTGCTGCCGCCACGGGCTCAGCCGCTCCGCTCCCGCAGCGGCCCCCACCGCCGCTTCTGACACGAACGTAGGCCTCATCCGAGGATGGGCTGGCATTCCCCGAACCATGCCCTCGGTCCAGCCGCTCCGCTCCCATAGTGACCTCCACCGCCGCTGCTGACACGAACGTAGGCCTCATCCGAGGATGGGCTGGCATTCCCCGAACCATGCCCTCGGTGCCTGCACTGCGAACGGCGAACCTCCCGTGCACAACTCTCACCTTGCTCGTGGGCAGACGGGCGACCACTCCCATTCCCACTCCCGTTACGGCGGCCACTACCAGAACCGCTTCGACACTACGCCGACTCTCCCTGCACGCGGCGCCGCGCGACTCCACGACAGGATTTATCTCTGTCGATGCTCTGGTTCCGATCGTCCTGATCGTCAACGCGGCGTCGCTACGACCAAGCAACCACCTTGCAGAATTCCCGTATCTTGCTCCGACGACGGCGCCGACACCCGCAACGACGCCAGCACCGACATCCGCAGCGACTCCAGCACCAGCTGCAGCAATAGCGATTGCAGCATCCAGGAATGCGATGCAATGCAGATCCCAGTAGCCGGACACTGTTCAGTGCGCCCTCCAGTGATACGACGCCCAGAAGCACGACGGCCACCAGCTGCATGGCGCTGAGCACCACTCCGGGTTCCTGCGATACGTCGCTGATCTCCTGGGGGTGGAGATGCGGGCAGTCACGCGTGTGTTACGGTCTCGGTGCGACGCCTATGCCATGGACTCTGTGCGTCACAGACTCGATGGATTGCGCAGTATCCTAGCCGCTGTCACGACGTGAGCTTTCACCTCCTACCCTTGAGTCGGGCCCGTCCCTCTACGGGAGGAAGATCCAAAAGTAGTCAAAACATAGTCTGGGGACGATGCTCGGAGCTTTTTTTGTATGTTTTTGGATCTTGTTTGACTGGTTTAATTGTTCGTCCACAATCCGCGTGTAGGGGGACGCGCCCGACCCAACACTCCAGCCGTCTGGCAGCACCAGCCCCCCTCCCCCCCCCCCGAGGGAGAGGACTGGCGCGCGGACCCCCCTTGGGAAGAGCTCCACTCTCACGGCAGGATGAGGTCGGGCACGTCCCTCTATGTGGGGATTCTTCCAAAATCGTAAAAATAGTCTGGGGACGATGTTTTCGACCATGTTTGCATATGTTTACGCATTCTTTGGACTACCTTGTTTTTCGTCTGACATCCCCCTGTAGAGTGGGACGTGCCCGACCTCATGGTAGCGCCCCGGCTTGTGCAGCAAGCCCCGCCGTTGCATATTTGGCGGTGCAGCGGATTGCGTCGCCCTGGACGCCGGCTAGGCGAGGACGTCATGAAGGTCGCGTTTCTGGCCGGGCGTTGTACGACTGAGCACGGGGTGTTGGTGCGTTTTTGTCTCTGTCCCTCCCTGCCCTCCTCTGTCTTCCGTCGGCCCCTCCGTGGACCCCGTCGATCTGAGCGATTGTAGTTGCACGCGTACACGCGACGGGCGCTCTGGAAGGGCGGGCTCGTTTTTCTCAGCGTGCTTCCATCGCCCGCTGGTAGGAGCTGCCTCCAAGGTGTATTGTTTCGATGTTTGTTGACCTTCTGACCGGTTCCTCTTGGCTTCCATCTTTGTGCATTGGATTTTGTCGGGAGATACAGTGGCGCAGGTGTGCATGCTCATCTCGCCTTTCTGCTCGTTCTGCCGGGCGACGCTCGAAGCCGGCTTGTCGAACGCGAGTTTTCTCTCCCCCTCGTCGTCCTCCCTCCTCCGTCGTGTCTCTCCACTTAGGTCTTCCCGCGAGTCATTTCGGATTCTGCTAGTTTTGGTAGCTTGGGCTGCCTGTTGCCGCCGTGGCTCTCCTGCGGGCAGGAGGCACCGCGCTTCCAACGCCTCTCAGTCATTCACTTGGCTTGCAGCTTGCGGCTCTCCCGTCCCCCTGCTGCCGCGCGCTGCTTGCCGTGGTCTTCCTCCTTCCTGCTCTGCTGCCTCCTCTCTCTCTCTCTCTCGCTTGCCTGCTTTTTTCTCCGAGCTGCTCTCGGTTATTCCTCCTCTCTCCTCGCCGCCCCGTTCCCTCTCCCTGCTCTTGCTGCTGCTGCACACTCAGGAGGGAGCAAAAACACGCAGAGACACAATGAATCGTCGATCCCCAGGAAAACCTGGGAAGATATGGAAAGTGGGGGGAAGACAAAAACCCAGAAAATATAGGAAAATATAGGGGAATCATGTTATTCGTGTGTGTATTTCTTTGTGTGTCCCAGGGCCCCTTCACCCACGCGTGGCGCTCAGCTTTTCTCACCTTGCGGACCGTGCCTTCCAGTATTCACCACACCGCCTGGGGCTTGGGCTTCGCTGCGTTGCGGAGCGGGGAACAAAACAAACAAGCACAAAGAGCCATGTTGGGATGTCCGGGCGCCGACGTGAAGCAATGCTGGACCCTCATGCGAGGACGGCGGGTAATCGCGATGTCATTTACAATGGATCGTGGCCTCGGGGGCGTGAGATTGATGTGGGTTGCGAGGGGTCGTCGCCTCGCCAGCGCGAATCTGGCCCGACCTACAACAATTTCTGGCCTCGCGAGCTCGAGTCTGAATTGTTCCCCAATCAGAGCTTGCCTCTAGGGGTCCTAGCGGATTAAAGGTTTAGGTGAGGTGGGTCGCCGATTTCGGTGGCCGGGCCTGGGTGCCCGGGTGCCCGGGTGCCCGGCGGTGCCCGTGTGCCCGGGTGGCCGGTGAGGTTGGTCGCCGATTTCGGTGGCCGGGCCCGGGTGCCCGGGTCGCCGGGTGCCCGGGGTGCCCAATAGCCCAATAGCATATAGCCCAATAGCCCTATAGCCCTACAGCCCTATAGTTTTATAGCCCCATAGCCCTATAGCCGTCTAGCCCTATAGCCCTATAGCCCAATAGCCCTATAGCCCTATAGCCCGATAGCCCTATAGCCCTATAGCCCTATAGCTCTACAGCCTTACAGCCCTATAACCTTATAGCCCAATAGCCCTATAGCCCTATAGCCTCATAACCTTATAGCTTTCTAGCCCTACAGCCCCATAGCCCCAACAAAAATCGGATGTTTTTTTTTTTTCTCCGGTGTCATATGATTTATCAGGAGCGCGAATTTGGTTCACTTTCGTAATGGTTCTGGCCTCTGGAGCGAATCACGCGTAAGGTGGAACGGATTCTGGCCTCGGGAGCGCGAGCCTGATGTAATCAATTTACGAAGGAGTATTGCCTCGGGGCCGCGAATATCATACATTTCTGCGTGTCCCAGGGCCCCAAAAAATGTGGAGGACGCGATCCTGGGATGGTGGCCAGGCTGGTTTTCGGCTCCCCCCTTTGCGCGAACGGTAACAATTTACTGTAGGATGCGAGAAGGTGTACTACAGCACTCGACACTGGGAGGTGGAAGTGGAGCAACATTTCAGGAAACCTCAGTCCTGCAGCCGGATGGCCTCAGAAGGGGGCTGGCTGATTTCTCCTTTTCCTGTTTTGCAGCCTGCGCGAATTACACGTGGCAGGGAAGGAAGATATTCCCCCCCCCCGAGGGGGTACGATCAAAGACGAAGAGGGCCTGCATCGAGGGTTCGGCGAGGCAAATGTTGAATGACGCGCGAGCATGTGAGCGCGAACATTGCTGGTGCTGTTGTGGTGTTGGGGGGGGGCATGGGCCTGGGCCGCATGGGGTACGGGGATCAGGCTTATGATGTTCCAACCTACTTTAGCCTTGATCACCAAAAGATTTTCGAACACCACGAAAGTACCGAAACTGGAGGGGGGGGGGCGTGTCGGGCCCTGGGAGGCGACACTTGTTCCACACCGTTTCGACACTTTTCTGGGTGCTCGAAATTATTTCTGGGATGTGGTCCTTAAGCACGATGGGAGCAACATGAGATCAGGCAGGGTTCCTGCCCCCCTCAGGAGGGGGGCTCCGGCCGTTCCGCGTCCCGCGATCGCCGCCCCGCGGTGCACGCGCGGCCCACGCAGGACCCGCCGGCGGCCCGCCGCGCGACTGGCCCGTCAGCCTTCGAAGATCCAAGCGCGAGCCGCCCACACATCTTCGACACGTCAGGGGCGCCTGCCACGGGCTTTCTCCACCAAGCGTGTTCCACCACTTGCAGAGTGCCCACTCGCAAACGTCAGAAAAACATCGATGTTTGCCTAGTGGAACGCGTTCGTCTATTTCGGTGCAACGTTTTTAAAGAATGAGCGCCTGAGGCAGACGGCTTCAACTTTGGTCCGAGCCTTTAAGAACTGCCGACGGCCCTCCCGCCCCCTAGCTCGTATTCGCAGGTGCGGGGCTATGGCACTTTTCTGTTCTCCGCTTCCGACGCTCTCATGAGAGCTTTCTGGATGTTTGCAGGACGGCGGGAAAGCATGGCCCAGGAGGAGCCCAAGGCGGCTCCAGAGGCCTCGGAGAGGCTCCCAAGACGGCCCCCCCAAGACAGCCCCACGAAGGCCACCCCTTCAAGTTGCAAAAAAGCCAGCAAGGGCCAGCTATCCTCGAGAGGCGCACATCATTTCAATTGTGTTTCAATGTTTGTGGCCAGTTCGCTATACGGGACTTGCGTGCGCCGCGTTGAACATTGCCTCTGAAGGCAAGGCAAGGGGGGACGGTCTCCAAGATGGGCTTCAATACGAGAGAATTCGGTTCCAGAGGTTCTCGGTCAGGCGTCCAAGAGGCCTCCAGACCGCCACCAGCAAGCTTCAGGTTGCGACGGAGTCCTCCCAGACTTGCCCTCGATACGGCAAACGATTAAACACACAATCGTTGTTTCTATGATTGCATCCTTAGTCGCTTTTTCGCTCCCGATCGGTTCACACGGCACCAGTATGGCTTCAAGACGGACCAGCAGGGGCTTAATACGGCCCAAGGGTTGCTCCCAGGAGGTCTCCAAAACGGCCCCGCAGCTATGATGGTTCAAGCTTGCTGGTTATCAGCAGGTTGTTATCCTTCAGATGGTGCCCAAGCGGGCCCCGAGACGGCCCCGCACCGCTCAAAGAAGGACTTCGGTCACAACGGGTTCTCACACCAGCAATGGTGGCAGTTTCGACCATCTGGCTAGCGACTGCTCAAACGTTGGTGGTGGCAGCAATGTCCCGCAAAACTTCGATGATCGCAAGAAGAAGTGGGAGGAGCGGAAGTTGGAGAAGGCACGCTTGGCGAGGCAGAGGAAGGACATGGGTTTCGTCGAGCGAGGAATGTCTGCGAAAACGAGCAAGCAGAAGCTGTTGAAGTCTGGCAAGGTCTGGGACGCTGAGGAGCTTCTCGTCCAGAAGGGCATGCCCATCTCTTCCTTGCAGCTCGTTGGCGCCGGCACGTTTGCCAAGGTCTACAAGGGAATTTGGAGAGCGAACGGCGATCATGATGCGGACTCAATTGTGGCTGTTAAGGTTTTGAATGTCGAGCACAGCCGCCCGAGACTTGCGAACGATGGTGAAATGGCGGCGCCCAAGATGATTGAACGGGAGGTGAAGATCAGCCACGTTCAACAACACCCGAACCTCATTAGAGTCATTGAGTCTTCCATTGATGTGCTGCCATACGCTATTGTCGTCGAGTACTGTGCAGGTGGCTCTTTGTATGACATCACGAATGGGGGCCCAAAGCGCACTCTTGGTAGATTCAGCTGGAATCAGCGTCTGAAGGCCGCTCTCGATATTGCAAACGGTATGGCCTTCTTGCACGAGCAACACATTGTGCACAGAGATTTGAAGACGCAGAATGTTCTTCTAGTGCACCCTGTCGTCTCAGTTGCTGATGTGGTACATGCCAAAGTGTGCGATTTTGGGCTTGCCAGGTACCTTCCGCAGGAGGATCATCAAACCCGGTTGACACGGCATGTTGGATCTTGGTATTTCATGGCGCCAGAATTGTCAAAGACGCTTGCGGCGAATCACCACCGCGCCCTGTCCTCTAGGATACGCCTATGCAGCCAAACTGTTGGGCATAGCTTAGCCGCGCTATCGGACCATGCGTTCCCCCAGCCGTTGTGGAAGCTCTTCGGGGGACACATGGATAAGGAAGGGGAAGATGAGGAGAGGAAGGAAAGAGGAGGACGAGGAGAAGGATGAGGAGATCTCTTGGGAGCTTCAGGGGTCATTCTTGGGGTTTTCTGGGAGGTTCCTGGGTGCCTCTTGGACGCGTCTTGGGGGCCTCCATGGGCCTTTTGGGGGGTCTCTTAGCCGCTTACGGCGTTCCTGGCCCGTCTGGCGTCGTCGGGAGCCGTTTTGGGAGCCTCTATGGGCCGTCTTGGGGCCCTCTTGGGGCGCTTCGTGGTCGTCTTGAAGGCCATCTTGGGCGTCTTGGAGTCTTGGGGCAATCTTGGGGGCATCTTAGGCAGTCGGAAGGCCGATTTCAAACGCCAGAATCCTTCAAGCACCTACAGGAAATCAAGGTGTTGGGCTTCTTCGGGCATTCCTGGAGGACCTCGTGGAGGCCTCTTGAGCAGTCTTAGGGGCCTCTTGGGGGCTTCTTGCGCCGTCTTGGGCTCTCTTGGACCATCTTGGCGGTCTTGGAGGCATCTGGGTACCGTCTTGCAGACATCTTGGAGCCATCTCGGGCTCCCTTGGAGCCATCTTGGCCGTCTTGGAGACATCTTGGAGGCCAACTTGGCCGTCGTGGGGGCGCTTGGGCCAATGGAGGGCGCAGTTTGTGCACCTCTACGGATGGTTGGCACGCAGTGCACCCCTGTGGCAAGACCACAGGTGGCGGCGGATCGAAGACGCGTACGGCGAATCACCGCCGCCCCCTGCCTTTTTGGAAGCGCCTACGTGGCCGAACGTTGAGGCCGGACCTGCCAAGCTATCGGACCATGTGTTCCCCGAATCGGTTTGGAAAGCCTTCGGGGAACACGTGGGCATCTTGAAGGTCATCTTGGCCGTCTGGAGGCCATTTTGACCCTTTCGGGCCTTCTTGGAGGACGTCTTGGAGGGCTCTTGGGCCGTCTCGGAGGCCATCTTGAGCGTCTTGGAGGCCTCTCGGGCCGTCTTGGGGGCCACTTGGGGCCGTCTTGGGCCTCTTGGGCGATCTTTGGGGGCACTTGGGCTGTCTCGGGCCGTCGGAAGGCAGAACAAAAAAGCAAATGCCACGATCCTGCAAAATCAATGATTAGGGCCTTTTTCGGGCCTTCCGGAGGCCCTCTTGGAGGCCTCTTGGGCCGTCTTGGGCGAGCTTCGAGCCAACTTCGGCCATCTTGGTGGGCCCCTGGCCCGTCTGACACCGTCGGAAGCCGTTTGGGGGGCCTTTCTGGGCCGACTTGGGGCCCTCTTGGAATGCTCCAGCGCCGTCTTGGAGGCCATCTTGGGCGTCTTAAAACCTCCTGGGCCGTCTTTGTGCCCTTTTGGGGCCGTCTTGGGGGCCTCTTGGGCATTCCTGAGGCCATTTTGGAGGCCTCTTCGGCGATCTTTGGGCGATCTTTGGGGGCTCTTGGGCCGTATCGGGCCGTCGGAAGGCCGAGACGAAGCAACTGTCAAAATCCTTCGAACACCTACGGAAAATAAATGTTTTTGGCCTTTTCTGGCCTGCCTGGAGGCCCTCTTGGAGGCCTCTTGGGCCGTCGTGGGCCAGCTTCGAGGCAACTTCGGCCATCTTGGTGGGCCCCTGGCCCGTCTGACACCGTCGGAAGCCGTTTGGGGGGCCTTTCTGGGCCGACTTGGGGCCCTCTTGGGGTGCTCCAGGGCTGTCTCAGAGGCCATCTTGGGCGTCTTGGAGTCCTCTTAGGTCGTCTTTGTGCCCTCTTGGGGCCGTCTTGGGGGCCTCTTGGGCAGTCCTGAGGCCATCTTGGAGGCCTCTTCGGCGCTGTGGGGGCGATCTTGGGGGCCTCTGGGGCCGTCTTGGATCGTCGGAAAGCCGAGAAGAAGCGAATGCGAACACCTTTCAAAAACCAGAGGAAAATTCTAGACGCTTCGCGTATCCCCACCAGCTTGCCGCCCCTTCGCCGCCTGATCCGCGGCCCCCGCGCGCGCCCGGGAATTTAGTCGCGGCCGCAGCCCGACCGTGACTGCTTGCCGCCGGCGCTTCCGCCTGCGGCTGTAAAAAAAGAACAAGTATCCCCACCAGCCCGTCCAGAAACGACGCCTAGGCGAGTAGAGGGTCGTCCTGAGGGGCTTTTCGGCGTCTTGGGTGCCTCGGGGGGGCCTCTGTGGGCCGTTCGGGATCCTCTTTGGGGCCTCCTGGGGGCCTCTTGGGGCCTCTTGGGGCCATCTTGGGGCCTTTGGGGGCCTCCTGGGCGCTTCTTGGGGCCATCTTTGCCCCTTGGGTGCCTCTGGGGGGTCTCTTGGGGCCTCTTGGGGGTCTCTTGGGGGCCTCCTGGGGGCCTCTTGGGGGGCCCCTTGGGGCCATCTTGGGGCCATCATGCGGCCTCTTGGGGCATCCTGGGGCCAATCTTGGAGGACATCGGTCAAGGAAGTAGGGTTCCTTAATTTGAGCCCCCCCCAGGAACTCCAAAAATCGTCTCCTGTACCGCTCTGGGACCGCTCTTGGAGCGCTCTTCGGCGCTCTTGGAGCCATCCTGAGGCTCTCTTGGGCCCCTCTTGGAGCTATCTTGAGCCATCTTGGAGCCATCTTGACGCCTCGGATGTGCATCGCAAGCGAAAAATTGAGAACACCAAAAACAGTGATTTTCCCTGCGGTTTTGAAGCATTTTGGCCTCTTGGATGCATCCTAATGATGCTCTTGTGGGCACTTGGAACCGTCTTGGAGAGTTCTTGGAACGTCTTGGAACATCATGGGGACCATCTTGAGGCATCTTGCGCTATTTTGAGCCATCTTGGAGGGTATCTTGGGCTCCCTGAGGCCCTCTTGGAGCCGTCTTGGGCCATCTTGGGCGCTCCAACGCGCCGCGGAACCCCCTGTCCAGGTCAGTGGGGAGGGGGTAGGGGGAGGGGTACCCCCCCCCCCCGAAGGGGAAGAGGGAGGGGTGGAAGAGGAAACTCGTTAAACCACCGACGCCCAGAGGGCTGGTGGGATTAACAAGTGGCACGCGTGCTCTGGCTCTTGCACATATGAAGAGAGAAGGAGGGGGAGACTCAGATGGGGGGATCAAGGAAACGAGGAGGAGGAGGAGGAGGAGGAGGAGGAGGAGGAGGAGGAGGAGGAGGAGGAGGGGCCGGTGGGGGCAGGGCGCCAGGGTGCTGAATCAGCGGTTGTCGATTGGACCTGTTCGGATGAGTTTTTGTTGGCAGCTGAGGCGCGATAGATTTTCGAAGCTGGGCCAAGTGGGGAGGCTGGGTCCAGGGACAGGGCCGGCGGGGCGAGGGGGGCTGGGGCAACGACCAGGGGGGTAGGCTGGGTCCACTGCCAGGACCAGGGGTCGAGGGCGGCTGGGGCCAGGTCAGGGAGGGAGGCTGGCTTCAGGGCCAGAATCACGAGAATAAAGGGTCCGGCGCGAGGGGGGCTGGGTCCAGGGCCAAGGCCAGGGGTACGACGACGAGCGAATATGAAGGGTCCAGGGAGAGTGGGGCTGGGGCCATGGCCAGGGGAGGACGCTGGGTCCAAGGACAGGACCAGGGTGGCGACGACGGGGGGGTCTGGGTCGAGTACCCGGGTGAATGCTGGGTCGAGGGCCAGGGCCAGGGGGACCACGACAAACGAAAATAAAGGTTTCGGGGCGAGGGGGGCTGGGGCCAGGGCCAGGTGAGGAGGCTGGGTCCGGAGCCTGGTGCCGTGCCGAAATCGGGGCGGAAAGCGGTGGGCGGCTGGCGGAGCGGAGGGGGCGCTCTGGCTGGCGGGCTGGCTGCGTGGCTGGCGGGGGAAGAAGGATGGCCGGGGGGCTGCCGGCATGGCTGCTTTAGAAAGTGGATGTGGAGGGGCCGCGATGTGAGGCGCGGGCCGAGGGGCTGCGTCGCCCGGTGCCGTGCCGAAGTAGAATGGTCGGAGCTCTTAGACACCCTGTGCAAGAGAACTAAAACAAATCGGGGCGGAGGGGGCGCGCTGGCTTGTGTTCGGGGGGGGATGCGGAGGGGGCGCGCGGGATTGTGAAGGACGGTGCCGTTCCGAAATGAAAGGGTCGGGGCGGAGGGGGCGCGCTGGCTGGCGTGGGTGGGCGGTTGGGGGGATGCGGAGGGGGCGCGCGGGGGATGGGGAAGGGTGCCGCGCCCAAAATAGAAGGGGCGCGGGCGGAGGCACCGCGGCGCACGCTGGATGGTCGCGCGCGGGGGGGATGCGGAGGGGGCGCGGGATAGGGGGGTTGCCGTGCTTGAATGAAAGTGTCGGGGCGGAAGAGGCGCGGCCGGTTGGCGGGTGCGGGTGGGGGCGCGGAGGGAGCGCCCGTGGGAGGCGGGGGGGGCGGCCGTGCCGGAATAAAAATGTCGGGGCGGGGGGTGGGCGCGGAGGGGGCGAGCGGGATGAGGGTGCCTTGCCGAAATTCAACGGTCGGCGGGGCGGAGGGGCGCGGCGGGCCAGTGGGTGGGGGGTGTTGATCTGGGGGGGTGTTGATCAGGTCGGGCAGAGGGGCGCGTTGGCTGGCTGGTGGGGGGATGGTGGTCCTGGTGGGCGTGGGGGGGGGCGTGCCGAAATAACAGGGTCGGGGCAGAGAGGGCGCGCTGGTTGGTGGGTGGGGGGGCGCGGAGGGGGCGCGTGGGATGGGGGGGGGTCCGTGCCGACATAGGGGTCGGGGCGGAGGGGGCGCGCTGGCTGGTGAGCGGGGGGGATGGTGGCGCGCCGGGGTCGCGCTGGCTGGCGCGCTGGCTGGTGGATGGAATGGGTGGGTGAGGGAGGGGGTGCCGCGTCGAAATAAAGTAGTCGGAGCTTTAAACACCCCATGCAAAAGAATAAAGAAGTCGGGTCGGAGGGGTGCG
>CAUYUJ010022467.1:53304-123284 GCA_963575745.1 Prorocentrum cordatum
GTGTGTTGGGGGGGGGTGCAGGCGGGGCGCGCCGTGCCGAAATAAGAGGTAGGGGCGGAGGGGTGTGCCGCGTCGAAATAAAACGGGTCGGGGCGGAGGGGCGCGCTGGCTGGTGGGTGGGGGCATGCGGGGGCGGTGAGTCGGGGCGGAGGGGCGCGGGTCGGGGCGGGCGAGCGCGCTGGCTGGTGGGCGGGGGGGGCGGGTGCGGAGGGGGTGCGCTGCCGAAATGATGAAGGGGTCGGGGCGGAGAGGGGGGTTGCAGTGCCGAATAAAGGCGTCGCGGGGCGGAGGCGCGCTGGCTGGCGGGAGGGGGGGGTGCGGAGGAGGTGCGTCGTGCCAAAATAAAGGCGTCGGTGCAGAGGGGCGTGGCATGCTGAAATGCACGGGTCGGGGCGGGGGGGCGCGCGGGGGGGGGCGCCGTGCCAAACTAAAGGGGTCGGGGCTGAGGGGGTGCGCTGGCTGGTGGATGCGCGGGGGGGGGGCGCAGGGGCGAGGGGGGAGGGGGCGACGGCGAAATAAAGGTGTCGGGGCAGAGGGGCGCGCTGGCTGGTGGATGCGCGGGGGGGGGGGCGGGGGCCGAGAGGGGGCGCGACGTGCGCAAATACAGGGGTCGGGGCGCTGCCGTTGCCGAAATAAAGTGCAGGAACGGAGGGGGTGTTGGCGTGCCGAATAAAGGGATCGAGGCGGGTGCGGAAGGGTGTTTGTGCCCGCGCAGATCTGACAGGCGTCGGGCGGAGCGGGTGTGGCCGGGCGAAATGCAGGGTGTCGGGCGTGATAGGGGGCGCTGGGGTTGGGGTGGGCGTCGTGCCGAAACTTAAGGGCTCGGGGTCTGAGGGGGAGCGTGGTGGCGGGTGGGGGGATACAGGGGGGAAACTATGGAAAGGGTCGGGCAGGGGGTAGCGCGCTGGCTGTGTGGGGCGGGGGGGGGGAAGCGGAGGGGGTGTTGCCGTGCCGAAATACAGGGTCGGGCCGTGGAGGGGTGTGCGTGTCGAGAGAAAAGGTGTCGGGGCGGAGGGGCGCGCTGGCTGGCGGGTGGAGGGGATGCGGAGGGGGCGTGCCGTGCCGAAACACAGTGGTCGGGGCGGAAGGGGTGTGCCGTGCCGAAATACAGGGGTCGGGGCGGAGGGGCGCACTGGCTGGTGGGTGGAAGGGTGCGGAGGGGGGTGTGCCGTGCCGAAATACAAAGGGTCGGGGCGAAGGGGTGTGCCATGCCGATATAAAAGGGGTCGTGGCGGAAGGGCGCGGTGGCTGGCGGGTGGGGTGGATGCGGAGGGGGTGTGCCGTGCCAAAATAAAGGCGTCGGTGCGGATGGGTGTGCCGTGCCGAAATGATGAAGGGGCCGGGGCGGAGGGCGCGCTGGCTGGTGGGCGGTGTGCGGAAGGGGGTGTGCCATGCCGAAATGAAGGCGTCGGGGCGGAGGGGTGTGCCGCGACGAAATATGAAGGGGTCGGGGCGGAGGGGGGGGGGGCGTGCCGACATATAAGGGTCGGGGCGGAGGGGGTGCGCTGGCTGGTGGGTGGGGGGATGCGGATGGGGGGGTGGGCGTGCCGAAATAAAGGTGTCGACGCGGGGGGGCGCGCTGGCTGGTGGGTGGGGGGATGCGGAGGGTGTGTGCCGTGCCGAACTAAAATGGTAGGGGCGGAGGGGTGTGCCGTGCCGACATAAAAGGGGTCGGGTCGGAGGGACTTCGAGGCCATGTTGGACCATCTTGGAGGCCATCTTGGGCCAACGTGGCCATCTTGGAGGCCATCTTGGGCCATCTTGAGCGAAAAAAATTGGAATTGGGCGCCTTCCGGGTGGCCGGCGGGACGTGCGGGAGCCCCAGGGGGAGTTCTTTTGGACAAAGAACCAAAACCAAAACCGAGAGGGTCCAGCACGCCAGACGGTCCAAGAGCGCTCCAAGAGAGCCCAAGACCGCCCAAGGCGGCCCGAAGACGTCCCAAGAGGCCTCCACGACGCCCCAGGAAGCGGCCACGAGGCGTCCCAAGAGGGCCCCACGAGGCCAAAAGCATTGATTTTCTGATGGAAAACGTGCATTTTTAGCATGTACGGATTTTCGCCTTTCATGGCGTTGAAGACGGTCCAAGAGGCCCCCAAGACCGCCCCAAGACGGCCCAAGATGTTCCCAAGAGGCCCCCAAAGTAGCCCAAGAGGGCGCCAAGACGGGCCAAGAGGCGTCCAAGACTGTCCAAGAGGCCCCCAAGAGCGCCCCAAGAAGGCCCACGAGGCACCCAAGAAGGCCCCAAAACGGCCCAAGAGGGCGCCAAGACGGCCTAAGAGGCGCCAAGACGGCACAAGACGGCCCCCCAGGAGAGCCCAAGACCGCCCAAGACGGCCCCAAGACGTCCCAAGAGGCCTCCACGACGCCCCAAGAGGAGCCCACGAGGCGTCCCAAGAGGGCCCCAAGAGGCCAAAACCATTGATTTTCGGATGGAAAACGTGCATTTTTAGCATGTGCGGATTTTCGCCTTTCATGGCGTTGAAAACGGTCCAAGAGGCCCCCAAGACCGCCCCAAGACGGCCCAAGATGTTCCCAAGAGGCCCCCAAAATAGCCCAAGAGGGCGCCAAGACGGGCCAAGAGGCGTCCAAGACTGTCCAAGAGGCCCCCAAGAGCGCCCCAAGAAGGCCCAATAGGCCCCCAAGAAGGCCCCAAAACGGCCCAAGAGGGCGCCAAGACGGCCCAAGAGGCGCCAAGACGGCCCAAGACGGCCCCAGGACGGCCCCAAGAAGGCCCCGAGAGGCCCCCAAGAGAGCCCAAAGACGGCCAAAGGCAGCCTGGTCCCTTCACCCCCGCAGCCCAGAAGCTCCCAGGAGGCCCCCAGAGGCCCCCGATCGACCGCCTTCAACGCTATGAGAGGCGAAAAGGCGTATATGCTAAAAATGTACGTTTTCCTGCAGAAATGGTTGTGGCCTCTTGGGGCCCTCTTGGGACGCCTCGTGGACGCCTCCTGGGGCGTCGTGGAGGCCTCTTGGGACGTCTTGGGGCCGCCTTGGGCGGTCTGGGGCTCTCTTGGAGCGCTCTTAGGCCGTCTTGGGCGTTTCTTGGGCCGTCTTGGGCCGTCTTGGGTGCCGTCTTGGCCGCTTCTTGGGCTGTCTTAGGCGCCTACGACGGCCCAAGAAGCGCCCAAGAAGCGTTTTCCGATGATGTCTCGAGCGAAACGCTGTTTTTAGGCCCCGAAGGCCGTCCTACTCGATATAACAAAATTATCCCGGCAAAGCAACCTAACAGCGATGTGTAGAAGCATATCTGAAAGCATTCCCCTTTAGATTCAAATGAAAACCCAGTTGTAGAATTCTGCCGTTCTCGCAGTCGTAGTCGCATTCGCGATGACAGTCGCAGCGGCAACGGCAGTCGCAGTCACAGCCTCAGCCTCAGCCTGCCTCCTCCTCCTCCTCTTTCTCCTGCTCCTCCTCCTCCTCCTCCTCCTCCTCCTCCTCCTCCTCCTCTTCCTCCTGCTCGTCCTCGTTCTCGTTCTCCTCGTCTTGCTCGTCCTCCTCCTCCTGGTGCTCTCTCCTCCTCCTCCTCCTCCTCCTCCTCCTCCTCCTCCTCCTCTTCCTCCTCCTCCTCCTGCTGGTCCTCGTTCTCCTCCTCCTGGTGCTCTCCCCCCCCCTCCTCCTCCTCGTCCTCCTCCTCCTCCTCCTCCTCGTCCTCCTCCTCCTCTTCCTCCTCCTCCTCCTCCTCCTCCTCCTCCTCCTGGTAGTCCTCCCCCTCCCCTCCTCCTCCTCCTCCTCCTCTTCCTGGTCGTCCTCGTTCTCGTCCTCCTCGTCTTGCTCGTCCTCCTCCTCCTCCTGGTGTTCTCTCCTCCTCCTCCTCCTCCTCCTCCTCCTCCTCCTCCTCCTCCTCCTCCTCCTCCTGGTGGTCCTCGTTCTCCTCCTCCTGGTGCTCTCCCCCCACCTCCTCCTCCTCGTCCTCCTCCTCCTCCTCCTCCTCGTCCTCCTCCTCCTCTTCCTCCTCCTCCTCCTCCTCCTCCTCCTCCTCCTCCTCCTCCTCCTCCTCCTCCTCCTCCTCCTCCTCCTGGTACTCCTCCCCCTCCCCTCCTCCTCCTCCTCCTCCTCTTCCTGGTCGTCCTCCTCCTCCTGGTCGTCCTCCTCCTCCTGCTCGTCCTCCTCCTCCTCCTGCTAGTCCTTCTTCTCCTGCTCCTCCTGCTCCTCGTCCTGCTCCTGCTCGTCCTCGTCCTCCTGGTCTTGCTCGTCCTCCTCCTCGTCGTGCTCTTGCCCCTGCTGAAAATGTGGCCCAGGAATGGGAGTTCTGGGAAGTCGAAGAGCACGAAGTTGCCTACAGTTGGGTACGGGCATTCAAAATGTGGCCCGGGAATGGAGTTCTGGGAACTCGAAGAGCACGAAGTGGCCTACAGTTGGCTCCGGGCATTCAAAATGTGGCCCGGGAATGGAGTTCTGGGAACTCGAAGAGCACGAAGTGGCCTACAGTTGGCTCCGGGCATTCAAAATGTGGCCCGGGAATGGAGTTCTGGGAAATAGAAGAGCACGAAGTGGCCTACAGTTGGCTCCGGGCATCCAAAATGTGGCCCGGGAATGGCGTTCTGGGAGGTCGAAGAGCACGAAGTGTGTGACTGTTGCATCCGGTTATTCTAAATGTGGCCCGGGAATGGCGTTCTGGGATCTCGAAGAGCACGAAGTGTGTGACTGTTGCATCCGGGTATTCAGAATGTGGCCTGGGAATGGAGTTCTGGGAAGTCGAAGAGCACGAAGTGTGTGACTGTTGGTGAAAAACGAGCCCGGCACCCTGCCGCCCGGCAACTCCCCAACACCTGCCCGGACCCCCCTGTGGAGTGATCTGTGAGCTCTTTTGAGTCAACTAGAAACCTATCAGTCTTCGCTGTTAGGTAAAAACGAAGCGGTTGGGGCCTTCTTGGGGCCGTCCTGGCGGGACGTGCGGGAGCCCCAGGGGGAGTTCTTTTGGAAAAAGAACGAAAACCAAAACCGAGAGGGTCCAGCACGCCAGGCACCCCTTTGCTAAAGCAACAGGGGGCGGCGGATCGAAGACGCCTACGGCGAATCACCGCCGCCCCCTGCCTTTTTGGAAGCGCCTATGTGGCCGAACGTTGAGGCCAGACCTGCCAAGCTATCGGACCACGTGTTCCCCGAATCGGTTTGGAAAGCCTTCGGGGAACACGTGGGCATCTTGAAGGTCATCTTGGCCGTCTTGGAGGCCTCTTGGGCAAGCTTTGGGCGATCTTTGGGGCTTTTTGGGCCGTCTCGGGCCAGCTTCGAGCCAACTTCGGCCATCTTGGTGGGTTCCTGGCACGTCTGAAGCCGTCGGAAGCCGTTTGGGGGGCCTCTATGGGCCGACTTGGGGCCCGCTTGGAATGCTCCAGGGCCGTCTTGGAGGCCATCTTGGGCGTCTGGGAGGCCATCTTGGGCGTGTTGGAGGCCTCTTGGGCCCTCTTGGGGCCCTCTAGGGGCCATCTTGGAGGCCACTTGGGCCATCATGGGGCTCTCTTGGGGGCCTCTTGGGCGATCTTGGGGGCTTCTTGGGCCGTCTTGAGCCGTCGGAGAGCCGAAAAGGCGCAAATGCCAAAATCCTTCAAACACCAAGGGAAAATCAATGATTTGGCCTCTTCGGACTCTCCTGGAGGACCTCTTGGAGGCCTCTTGGGCCGTCTGGGAGGCCTCTGGGGGGCCTCTTGGGCCGTCTTGGGCCGTCTTGGACTCTCTTGGGCCGTTTTGGAGGCCGTCTTGGACCATCTCGGGCGGACTTGGAGGCCATCTTGGGCCATCTTCGCGATTTTTTGAGGATGTCCCGAGCGAAACGGCCGTTTTTGGGCATTGACAGATGGGTTTTGGGAATTTGCGGGTGGCCGGCGGGACGGGCCGAAGCCCACTGGGGAGTTCTTTTAGAAAAAGAACCAAAACCAAAACCTGAATCGTCCAGCACGCCGTGCACCCCTGCAAGCCACAGGGGGCGGCGGATCGAAGACGCCTACGGCGAATCACCGCCGCCCCCTGCCTTTGTGGAAGCGCCTATGTGGCCGAACGTTGAGGCCAGACCTGCCAAGCCATCGGACCATGTGTTCCCCGAATCGGTTTGGAAAGCCTTCGGGGAACACGTGGGCATCTTGAAGGTCATCTTGGCCGTCTTGGAGGCCTCTTGGGCAAGTTTTGGGCGATCTTTGGGGGCTGTTGGGCCGTCTCGGGCCGTCGGAAGGCAGAAAAGAAGCAAATGTCAAAATCCGTCAGAAACCGCAGGAAAATCAATGTTTTTGGCCTCCGGGGGCCTCTTGGGCCGTCTTGGGCCAGCTGCGAGCCAACTTCGGCCATCTTGGTGGGTTCCTGGCACGTCTGACGCCGTGGGAAGCCGTTTGGGGGGCCTCTATGGGCCGATTTGGGGCCCTCTTGGAATGCTCCAGAGCCGTCTTGGAGGCCATCTTGGGCGTCTTGGAGGCCATCTTGGGCGTGTTGGAGGCCTCTTGGGCCGTCTTGGGGCCCTCTTGGGGCCGTCTTGGAGGCCACTTGGGCCGTCATGGGGCCATCTTGGGGGCCTCTTGGGCGATCTTGGGGGCCTCTTGGGCCGTCTTGAGCCGTCGGAAAGCCGAAAAGGCGCAAATGCCCAAATCCTTCAAAAACCTAAGGAAAATCAATGATCTTGGCCTCTTCGGGCCCTCCTGGAGGACCTCTTGGAGGCCTCTTGGGCCGTCTGGGAGGCCTCTGGGGGGCCGTCTTGGGCCGTCTTGGACTCTCTTGGGCCGTCTTGGAGGTCGGGGGCCGTCGGAGAGCTGAAAAGAAGAACATGCCAAAATCCTTCAACAACCTTAGGAAAATCAATGATTTTAACCTATTCGGGCCTTCCTGGAGGGCGTCTTGAAGGGCTCTTGGGCCGTCTTGGAGGCCTTTTGCCGGCCTTTTGGGCCGTCTGAGACCATCTTGAGGCCATCTTGGACCGTCTTGGGTGCATCTTGGAGCCATCTTACCCGTCTTGGAGGCCATCTTGGCCGTCTTGGAGGCATCTTGGAGGCCATCTTGGGCCATCTTGGCCGTCTTGGAGGCCATCTTGGGCGTCTTGGAGGCCTCTTGGGCCGTCTTGAGGCCCTCTTGGGGCCTTCTTGGGGGCCTCTTGGGCCGTCATGGGGCCATCTTGGAGGCCTCTTGGGTGCTGTTGGGGCGATGTTGGGGACCTCTTGGGCCGTCTTGGGCCGTCGGAGAGCTGAAAAGAAGAACATGCCAAAATCCTTGAAACACCTAAGGAAAATCAATGATTTTAACCTATTCGGGCCTTCCTGGAGGGCGTCTTGGAGGGCTCTTGGGCCGTCTTGGAGGCCTTTTGCGGGCCTTTTGGGCCGTCTTAGACCATCTTGAGGCCATCTTGGGCCGTCTTGGGTGCATCTTGGAGCCATCTTACCCGTCTTGGAGGCCATCTTGGCCGTCTTGGAAGCATCTTGGAGGCCATCTTGGGCCATCTTGGCCGTCTTGGAGGCCATCTTGGGCCAAGTTGGGGCAACAAAGGCATTGACAGATGGATTTTCGGAAACTTGCGGGTGGCCGGCGGGACGGGCCGAAGCCCACTGGGGAGTTCTTTTAGAAAAAGAACCAAAACCAAAACCTGAAACATCCAGCACGCCGTGCACCCCTGTGGCAAGACCACAGGGGGCGGCGGATCGAAGACGCCTACGGCGAATCACCGCCGCCCCCTGCCTTTTTGGAAGCGCCTATGTGGCCGAACGTTGAGGCCAGACCTGCCAAGCTATCGGACCACGTGTTCCCCGAATCGGTTTGGAAAGCCTTCGGGGAACACGTGGGCATCTTGAAGGTCATCTTGGCCGTCTTGGAGGCCTCTTGGGCAAGCTTTGGGCGATCTTTGGGGCTTTTTGGGCCGTCTCGGGCCAGCTTCGAGCCAACTTCGGCCATCTTGGTGGGTTCCTGGCACGTCTGAAGCCGTCGGAAGCCGTTTGGGGGGCCTCTATGGGCCGACTTGGGGCCCGCTTGGAATGCTCCAGGGCCGTCTTGGAGGCCATCTTGGGCGTCTGGGAGGCCATCTTGGGCGTGTTGGAGGCCTCTTGGGCCCTCTTGGGGCCCTCTAGGGGCCATCTTGGAGGCCACTTGGGCCATCATGGGGCTCTCTTGGGGGCCTCTTGGGCGATCTTGGGGGCTTCTTGGGCCGTCTTGAGCCGTCGGAGAGCCGAAAAGGCGCAAATGCCAAAATCCTTCAAAAAACCAAGGGAAAATCAATGATTTTGGCCTCTTCGGACTCTCCTGGAGGACCTCTTGGAGGCCTCTTGGGCCGTCTGGGAGGCCTCTGGGGGGCCTCTTGGGCCGTCTTGGGCCGTCTTGCACTCTCTTGGGCCGTTTTGGAGGCCGTCTTGGACCATCTCGGGCGGACTTGGAGGCCATCTTGGGCCATCGTCGCGATTTTTTGAGGATGTCCCGAGCGAAACGGCCGTTTTTGGGCAGGAAATTGGGGAATTGAGGTCCTGGAAGGGTGGCCGGCGGGACGGGCCGAAGCCCACTGGAGAGTTCTTTCAGAAAAAGAACCAAAACCAAAACCTGACAGCTCATCCAGCACGCCGTGCACCCCTGCAAGCAGGGGGCGGCGGATCTAGTGGCCTTCGGCCCATCCCGCCACCGTGCCTGTGTTGTGGGTCAGAGTCCTGATGGATGTTTCTTGGGGTTGTCCTTCCCCTTGCATGTTGGCCAATTCGCTACAACGGGGGCGAGACTTCACTCTCGAGTCTCTGCGCCGTCGTCCTTATTGCATTGTGTTCCGAAGAGTTGCCACTTGCGCACTCTTCTGCCCACGCGTCCTGCTGGATGCTAGGCTCAGTGGTGGTGGTGGGTGCCCCCGTTTAGTTAGCTTTTTTCCGCCAGCGCAGACGGCCCCTGCCTAGCCGCCGACGCAAACAAAATTAATTTCTTGGGATCTCTTCGGAGGGCTCCCGTTGCCTTCTGAGGGGTAGTTTGACGCAACAAAAAAAACACCTTTGGGGCCTCTTGGGGCCTCATGGGGCCCTCATGGGCCTCCTGGGGGCATCCTGGCGCGGATAGTTCGACATGTCGGCGTGCCCCCCCTCTGCAATCTTTCTTGAGGTGTTCTTGGGGCTGTTAAGCCGTCTTGAAGGCCTCTTGGGCCGTCTTGGGAGCCTCTTGGGCTGTCTCGGCACCCTCTTGGGGGCCTCTTGGACCGTCTTGGGGCCATCTTGGAGGCTTCTTGGGGCGTCGGGAATAAGAAACTGCGGGAACGCCCAGATTCCTCTAACATCGAAGGGAAAATCAATGATTGTTGCTTCGTGGCATGGGGCCCTCTTCGGGATTCTCTTGGAGGCCCCTTGGGCAGTCTGGAGGCCATCGTGGGCTTCTTGGGGAGACCTTTTGGCGAATCGGAGCCTTCTTGGACACCCTGGAAGACCCTGGGACGGCCCGGAACCCCGGAGTTCAGGCCATCAAGAAGCTACAATCCTGGCTGCAGCAGCAGTACAACAGTGAGCTTTAGGGCACTCCACTTCGTGTCAGAGGCGCGGAGGCGGATTTGACACAGAGGACAATGACTACAACGAGAAGGTCGATGTGTATTCGTTTGCCATGTTACTCTACGAGGTGATCGCCGGGAGGTTCTGTTTCAATCGCGGTTCCATGACAATGTCCGAGTTTGTGGTATTTGCCGTTGAGGGCGGACGTCCTTCAGAGGACGCAGTAGCTGCGACCGCTCCAGGAATACTTCGTGTCTTGATGAAGGAATGTTGGCAGGCCACACCGTCTTCCCGACCATCTTTCTTCGAACTCGCAGATCTACTGGAGCAGCGCCATCCTGAGCTAGCACGCGCAGGCATATCACGCAGTAGCCATAATCCTGGTTGGATTGACGCTTTCTTTTGCTGCGTTCGCGGCAAATGAGTGTTTTTATTAGCTGCGCCTCCAATTGTCTGCGACGAATAATTCGTAGCCACCGTGAGACCCAGGAGCAGGCTTCAAAAGCCACAGGGTCTTGTTTCGCTGCTTATTTCGCGTTGGCTTTTGCGCGATGCGCGGAGCTCTTTGCGAATGGATGTCTCTCGCCCTCTCTCTCTCTCTCTTTCTTTGTGTTTGTTATCTATGTATACCTATACCAATGTTTTTGTTTCTCTCCTTTTTTTTGTTTCTCTCTCTCTCTCTCTATCTCTCTCATTCTCTCTTGCTGTACGTTTTTATGCAAACACTAGACTCTCAAGAACGATCGGCATTACAACGCACTTCAACGCAAAGGAGCCATGATAGGAATATAAGTAATAGGGGCCCGCACTAGCGAGCGGGAGTCTAGTGTATGCCGCCAGTTGTGAACATTCTCCCTGCGAGTCCCTTCATCGCTGGAGTACTGGACACCTCCGCTGGGGTTCATTTGGCTGCAGGGGTCCTCATGCTTCTGAACACAGGCTGGCGCCTGAGACGCAGGGGTAGGGTTCATAGGTTGTTGCCTGTACT
Source organism: Prorocentrum cordatum (assembly GCA_963575745.1). Classification (NCBI taxonomy): domain Eukaryota; class Dinophyceae; order Prorocentrales; family Prorocentraceae; genus Prorocentrum; species Prorocentrum cordatum. The sequence continues at coordinate 63,713 of CAUYUJ010022467.1, forward strand.
TGTGACGTTCCCAAAACATTTCGCAGCGCCCCTTGCGGACGCGATTGAGCACAACTAGAGCTTTAGTTTGAGAGCGGATCCGAGTTGGTCGGGTCTGCGTCCGGGCTTTGCCTACCAGTCGATTCAACAGCAAGATTCTAGAGTACGTTGTCACCGGCTGGGTGACGGTGCCAAGTTGTTTTCGGGTGGCGTCGCGCTGGCACGAGTTGGTTCCTCCCCCTCCCGTCTCTCAATCCGTCTTCTTTGTGTTGGTGCGGTGTGTTGGGACTGTGTCTCCGAACCTGGCCGCGCGTTGCACACCCGTCGGCCCAGCTTGCCACAGTCTGGAGAACAGTGCCAGAGTGGCTTCTCGCGGCGTCGCTCTGGCCTGAGTTGGGCTCCCCGACCTCCAGTTCCTGAATCTATATTCTTTTTTGTGCGGAGTACTGGCCCTGGGTCTCTCAACCCTGACCGCGGCGGGCATGTCTTGGCCCCGCTCTGCATTCGCTCGGACTCTCGGACGCACCCTTCCGCGACCTGCCGTTGCAAAAGTTGGTTGCGGTGAACAACCTGGTCACCCAGGAGTGGAATTGAGTCTGATGCAAAGCACTGGCCTTGGGGTAAGGGCCGCGATATGGTCGGCGATGTCACCGCGGAACGTGCTTGATGAGTTCGGATGGGAAAACTGCCCCCGAGGACGCCTCAGGTTGCCCCAAGAGATGTCCGAGCTTGCTCAAGTTGCGAAAAGGACCAGAAGAGCCTGCGTCCCCGGCGCTCCTCTGGCCCCAAGGCGGCGCCAGGAGGGCCCCCGAGGCCTCTAAGAGGCCCCACGAGAGCTCCGAAACGGCCCTGCGGAGTACCAACGGGGCCACCCAGACGACCCCACAAGAGCTTCAAGAGAGTCCCAAGAGCCTTCTTTCAAACCTCAAATCAAAGTCGGCAGGAGGAGGACGCCCCCTCCCCCCGAGGCTCACTGCCCCCTGCGTCTTCCTCGTGCGAGTCCTGCTTCGCCTTGTGCTCCGAGCGAGTTTCCCCCCTTTGATGGTTGATGGCGGAGATCGCTATGGGTCGAGGTTCCGTCGGGCTACGAGCACATGGAGTGACACTCCGACCGCGTTCACAACCGAGTTCGGCAGGGTACCCCGAATGTGTTTGAGTCTTGCAGCGTGGGGCAGGGGAAGAGGAAGCAGGGAGCTGGAAGAGGAAGCGCCTCAGACTACCTACCCCTCGAAGGAAGCCCTTGGGGCAGTCTGAGGATCGTGAGACATACTGGGGCGAACACTGAAAGCAATCTCGTGTTCGGAGTATTGCCGGTTTCTCAGAAGCCTGCAGGGCCTCAGGGCGCATGCTGGCATCTTCTGGGGGGCTGCCGAGGCCCTGGGTCTTGGCGACCTCGGTGGCTTTCCTGAGCAGACTCGGGCACCAACTAGTTGAGCGTCACAAGTATTAGGTCGGGGATGTCCCCCTATACATGCGGAGTTTGGACGAACAAATGAAAATATATTCTTAATAACCCCAATTGTCAACAAAACTATCACCACATCGTCCCAAGAGTATTTTCCGACTATTTTTGAATATCCCTCCTGTAGAGGGACAGGCCCGACTTAACACAGGTAAGTAAGTGTGTGTAGGAGGACTTGGAGACGGCCCAGATCGCGTCGGCGCACCGAGGGAGCCTCGGAAGGCGGGAGGGGTCGCGCAGCTCGGTACGAGCAGGACGGGGGGGGGAACTTAGCAGATTCAGCAACCCATCGGCATCACCCCAACATACTTATATCATATGTGCGTCGCCCCCCAGGGGCGACGCGCGCACCGAGAAATCTTCTAGTATATGCGTCGTGGCGGGCGCTTTCTGGCCACACCGCTCGGGAAACGATCTACTACAAGATGGGTATACTATAGGTTCGGGTCGGACGCGCGCCTCCAAGGAGGACACATAGTATTAGTATGTCTCTGTGCGTCCCAATCCAGCCAGATGCCCAGGATGCTGGCCCGCCCACCCGCGACGACCTGCCTCCGTGCCTCGTCGCGTGGCCTCGCTCGACGCCCGTACGGTCAGGCCAGGCTGTGGTGGCCGTCTGGTTCCAGCGCCTCGTCGCAGCCGTTCCCGTCGGCCGCGAGCCCCCTGCCGGAGAGAACGCCCCGCGCGCGAGGGCGGCCGACGCCGCGACCCCCGCGCCTCGACACAGGGCTCCCCCCCCCCGCCCCGCCTCCCTCTCGTCCCGCCCTCCTCGTCGTCGCCCCTCCTCGTCGTCCTCCTCCCCTCCTCGTCCTCGTCCTTCTCGCCCTCCTCGCCTCGCCGCGTGGAGAGCCGCGGCGGCGTGCCGCGGCGCGTCCTTTTGGGGGGGCGGGCGGGTCGCGCCGCCGCCGCGCCGCGCTCCGACCGCGCCCGCTCCCGACCGCGCACCCCTGCTCCGTCCGGCCTGCCGGGGGGCGAGCCGAGACGGCGGGGGCCCCCAGACGGGGTGGTGACCACGCCGTGCGCCGTGCGGTGAGCCGGTGGGGATTATCGGGGTCACCGCACGGCTTTGGGACTCGGGTCGTTCTCCGAGGACGCCTCGGGCGACTGGGGCCTCCGGGGTCCCAAGACCGTGCGGTGACGGAACGTGCGGTGAGGCCTTGGGGCATTTCGAGGTCACCGCGCGGTCTGTCACCGCACCGTTTCGGGACTCCGCATGAACGGCTAAAATGGGGTCGACGGGATGCAACATTTGGAGCAAAAGGAGCTGGAGGAGGACAGGGAAAAGACATTATGTGGGCCACAGCAGAGGAGGACAGTGAGGAAGGAGAGAGTCTGCTTCTGGACAGTCTTGCTTGCTCCCATCGGAGCATATGCATCATTGGCCTGTGCCCTGATGTGCACTGGCAGGCTCAATGAACGCCAAACTCAATGCCCATAGAGAGCTCGTTGGATCATGTATATATCAGGCAAATCGGTCAAGCCCGTGGGAGAAAGATGAGCGAGAAGAGAGGGAGGAGGAGGCGGACAGGCGTGGTTCTGCCGGTTCTGCCCCTCCGCGCTTCGACGCGACACGCTAAGCACGTCCGAGCCCCCAGGCATCAACGTTTCGAATTCTTGACGCTTCGTGTATACCCACCATTAGCCGGACCCTGCTCCACGTGCGCAACTTCTTGGTTGGCGCATGGAGCCCCCGAGTGCACGTGGTTCAACCTGTGCCCTCCTGGCCGTCGGCCGACTGTGTTGACTACGTCCACGCTTTACTGGTGGCGGTGTCCACGGCATTCGTGTTTACTCGACCTCGTGCTTGAGGCGTGCCCCTGCTCAGTTCCTGGTCAGTTCTCCTCTCACGTCGTCGACCTTGTTCGGGAGTGGGCGTGGTCTCCTCTGGAGCGAGTGTGCGACTTCGGTGGCGCCACTCGTGCTGGCTCCTGGTCAGTGACGCATTCCTGACCATGGGTGCCAGCATTACCTCCTGGAATGTATTGCAAGCGAGCTGCCCCCTTCAGGGTCTGGGTGCGTGGACGTCTCATGTGGTTTATCCTACGTCTGCGTTGTGTGCGACTTTGGTGGCGCCACTTCCTATGCACTAGTTTCCTGGTCAGTGATTTCTTCCTGGCCTTGCTGGTGTCTGCGGTCCTTCGGGCGCTTCTGGCTTCATCCTGGTATCGCTCCCGCGCCATTTTGGCTGCGCCCCAACATCGGTTGGCTAATTTGATGTGCTCGCTCGTGGACCTGGTTCCTGGCAGCTGCAGCCCGCACCACCTCCCGCTTCCGGTGATCTGAGGTGCCGCTTAGGCCCCTGTTTGCTGGCGCGTTAGGCAATTAGGTTCGCGCGCGGCCCGCCCGTCCCGTTTGACGTCGCCTGCGCTGTCGATCGCGGCTGCGACAACAAAAAGTAGACCCACCAGCTCATCCAGAACCGCTGCCCAGGCGAGTTGTCTCTCAGAGTCTCCTCGATGTCTCTTGGCAGCTTTTTGGAGGCCTCTTGGAGCGTCTCGGGGGCCTCTTGGCGATCCCGGCGGCCTCTTGGAGCGTCTTGCGTACCTCGGGGGGCCTCTTGGGGGTTAGACCTTTTGGGCGCCTCTTGGGGCCTCCTTGGCGCCTCGTTGGGCCCTCTTGGGGCGCTCTTGGGAGGCTTGGCAGGCTCTTGGAGCCATGTTGGAGGAGATCGATCAAAAAAGGGAGGAGCTTCAATTTGCCTTGCCCCTCTAGAGTGCCTGGAATCGTCTCTTGGACCCCTCTTGGAGCGCTCTTGTGGCCCTCTTGTGCGCTCTCGGGGCCGTCTCAGGGCTCTGGATTGGACACCTGGGAGTACTCGCGTGCCTGGGCGGCTCCGCCAGCGCTACGCAGACTGATCCTGCTGTAGTTTCACTCAGCGAGCCCGGCAGCCTTACAGGTGCACGGGGGCGGGACCTCCCGCAGCGTTGCTTCCTTCCTTCCTTCCTTCCTTCGGGCTCTCTCGGTCCTCTTTTGGGGCCCTCAGGGGCCCTCTTGGAGTTATCCTGAGGCCTCGGAAGGCCATCGGAAACGAGACGGTGAGAAGGCACAAATCACTGATTTCCCGTAAGCCGTTGAAGGATGTTGGTCTCTTGGCGGCCTCCTGCGCAGGCTCCGTGGCCACTCGGAGCCGTCTTGGTGCGGTCTTGGGGCCTCTTGGAGCATCTTCGGAGCCATAATGAGCCATCTTGGGCTATCTTGAGCCGTCTGGAGGTCGTCTTGGGCTCTCTGAGGCCCTCCCAGAGCCATCTTGGGCCATCTTGGACGGTCAAGACAACCCCTAGAGAGCAAGTCGTCTAGCTCACTCCCACCCGCCCCCCCAACACAGAAGTAACACCCGAGCCTGAGCATGTTCAGCGGTCGTCTGTTGGATGGGCAGCTACTTGACAATGATCGCGGGATGGCCGCGCACGATCCAGATTTAGCCGCGAGGTGCATTTTGTATTGTTGTTTTGTCAGTGATGGTAGCCCTGCGCGCAGCAGGCAATATGCTGACGCCCCCGCCGTCCCCGTCAAAAACAATCCAAAGTGCTCGCGGGCCTCACGAACACGACACAAGATGTTGCCCTAAAGTTGACAGGGATGGTGGGTGGTGGTGGTGGTGAGCATGATTCCTGTTGGCTGCCGGTTGCCTGGGGGAGGGGGTGTATATTAATAGGGAAAGTCATCGACCCCTCCCCTGAGGGGAAGATGGAGGGTTTGGAAGAGAAGCCGCTCTAGACCGCCTACGCCCAGAGGTTTGGCTGGATGCCATCCAGCTTCTTGTTCCGCAAAGCGGAGCGACACGCTATCTCCCTGCAAGGCATAGCGTGTCGGCGGGGCCGCTGGCGCGACACGCTAAATAAATGTTCCTGACCGCAGCTCCACATGTTGAGCCATCAGTCTCAGCCCGTTCACGGTGCCCGACCTGGCCAGTCCGACGATCTATCACGCGGCTCTATTCGAAGAGGTGTTCGGGCCAGCAGGCCGAATCTTTTGCTCGACTCGCCAGATCGCTTGAGTGAGGGCCCCTATCAGGTTGAGGATCGGGTACTGGGCCTTCGAAGGAAATGCCGAGCAACCCCGCAGCGCGCTCGAATCGGGCGACCTGGCTCGCAGCCGTGAACGCCCTGCCGTCGACACATGCCCCACTCTTCGCTTAAAGGGGCGAACGCGCGGCTCCTCTGGCCCCTCTGTGACGTGCAACCTTCGCCCCGTGCAGGGCCCGGCTGGCTGTGGCCGGCGTCGCCTGCGCGGCGCTGCTCACCATGGCGATGATGTAGGGGAGCCGCTGGCGCCAGGAGAGTGGCGGCAGGAGCGAGCTGCTCCGTCGCCCGCTTCGCGCACCCCGCTCCTCCTAAGGAGGTGGCGCGCCGCTGCCAGCCTCCCTCCGCTGTCCTCCGTCCAGGCGTTCCTCCGCCCAGCGCCTTGCAGGGAGGATGGGAGGAGTGGCCTCGAAGAGTAATCTGTCGAGCATGTACCGTCACACCTCAACTCCTCGTAGCGTGCCGCTTCCAGCCCCGTGGATCTTCTGATGCATCGAATGGCCTTCGGCCTATCCCGCCACCGTGCCTGGGTTGTGGGCTAGAGTCCTCTCGGATGCCTCTTGGGTTTTCTTTGAATGCCTGTTGGGGGCCTCGTGGGGGCCGATTGGGGTCTCTTGCCGTTGGGCGCCTCTTGGGAGCAATTCTTGGGAGCCCATCAGGGGACTGTTGGGGGGCCCCTGGGGGCTCTCGGGCACATCTGGGGGCTTTGTCGGGGTCCCTTCGGCGGTCTCCATGGTCACTCTGGCACAATAGGGCTCCCCGGGCCAGTTCGTGTTCCTCTTTCTGGGGCCGAGCATTGTGAAAATACAAGGTTGTTCAGTCATATCAGAGCTCCAGAAAGTCCCGCGGCGACCCCCAGGATCGGCCAAGACCGCCCATCTCATGGCGCCTCCGACATCCTGATCATTTGCAATGCTCAGTGCAGGGCGCTCGAAGGGACCTGGTGACTGTCCGCTCAGTGCCTACAGCAAGTACGGTGGAGGATTCTCTCTAGGCCTTCGTGCCCACCCTCGGCCACCTTTTGGGCCAATGATGCGGTGATCGTATCTCGGCGTCCCGACCCGCAACTAAGGTCTGCCTCTACGCTGGTTCTGTGGCCACCAAATCACGTTGCCTTCTCTGAAAGCAGCGACCTCAACTCGACACCCTGGTCCTGCTTCACGACCAGCTTTTGAGGAGTAGCCATTGGCGCAAATCAGTATTGCTAAGGCCTTACGGCTGGTGCTGCCAACCTTGGAGGCCTCGGCCCTCGACGGTATTGGGAGGGAGAGGGCGGGCCATGGGCCCCGGGAGGGTGGTATCCTGACCCGGGACCACCCCCCGGGATCCCCCCCCGGCCCCCTCCCCCCCGGGCCCCCCTCCCGGGACCCCCGGGACCCCCACCTCCGCGGGGAAGGGATCGAAGGGAAGGGGCTCCCCTTCGACTCAATGACTACGTTGCTTAATTTCGCTGTGGATGGGCTTGTGTATTCGCTTTGGCTGGCGTGCTTGAGAACGAGGGCCCAAGGAAAGGGGGGGAGGGGCGACGGACCGAGGGGCAGGAAGGGACGTGATGGCGGCGGCGACGCGACGGCGGCAGCGACGGCGATGGCGACGGAACAGCCCCTGTCACACGCCGACAGGGTCGGCGGATTCACGGAAGCGCGCGCCCGTCGCTGCGTCTGTATAGTGTTTGTGCCGCGCGTTGAGGGGAAACACGGCCAAGCGCATGACCATCCGATCGATCGGCCCTGGGAAATCGGAAAGCAGTCGTCTCTCGGCGTCTGTTTGCGTTCTTCGCGGCGCATCCAGCGTATGCAATCTAGTTTGTGTTGCGTAGTATTCTTTGAGTTTGGGGAGGGATCACCATGAACAGTCCCGGATGCGGGCGGGCTTCATGCACCAAAGGCAAGGGATCGGTATGGCAGACCATCGCAGCCGTCCACACCGTATTCATTCTTGTCCGTGCGTTCATACCCCACCCCCTTATCTCGTGCAATCCTTGGAAAGGAGGGCTATAATTGGCCGCAGTTTGCATTCTGCCCGACACGTGGAGGTACGAGTAGGGAGTGTACATGCGTCTTTGGGCCATCCCATGCCTGTCTGCGGCCCGCATGCGCCCCAACGGTCATTCTCGGATTCTCACCGACATGCTCGGCGAGTGGCCAACCATGTGTGTTCGGACCGCAAAGCACAGATGAGGCGCTGAAGAGCATATTCGGTGGTTCCGCAATCTGTCCTGTGCCCACTTGGATCGAGTTCTCCGCTTTGTCTGTATCTGATGTCTGTGTGTCTGCCTCCACTGCTAGAGCATTCGGAATGTATACTGTGATGTACGTTTGCGGTACGTGCTGTGGCTGTGTCTGTGCCAGTCAGTCTGTCAGTCAAGCCATCTCTCTATCCGTCCACTCCTCCGTCTGTCCGTCGATCCGCCCGCCCATGCCCTCCCGCTTGTCCGCCCACCCGTGTGTTTGTCTGCGTGCCCGGGTGGACACGCGCACGTGCGCTCGGAGTTGAGGGGTCGCTGGGGCGATGGCCGCAGCATGCCGGCACGCTTGCAGTCTGTCAAGGCTGTGGCCTTCGGCAGGCACGCTGGTCGGAGGCACAGCGTTCCTGTGATGAAGTCTCATCAGTGGTGTAACCGTGAGCGAGGCGAATATCGCACCGAGGGTCTCAGCTCGGCGCGCAGTCGGCTCTGGCCAGAGGGGCCCATGGGCGCACGGCCACTCCCGCCTGGTGGGATGGCGGCTGCTGCGCAGGCTGGCGGCGGAGGCGGCTGTGGCGAGGGCCGTGCCCGCGAGGGCCAGGCCGTCGGCGGTGAACGGGGAGGGGCTGGCCCCTAGGCATCCTCCTCCTTCTCTCCTTCGCCTCGTCCTCCTCTCCCTCTTCGAGACGCTTCTCCTCTTTGGTCTGCTCGACCTTCTCTTCCTGCTGCTAATATCCTCCTGGCAGAGCGGCGCGCGGTGGTACATGCGCCACCTGAACACAGCCTCGGTCTCAAGTGGTTTTGCCACTGACACGTTCTCACAAGGCAGCACACCCCACCCAGGATGCGATGCCCGAGCCGCTGCCCCCGTTTCAGACGCACCCTCCGCTTGTCTCCCGTGACTTCTTTGGCTCCTCGCAGCTCCCGCAGGACATGCATTCTGCCCCTGGCCCATCTCACTCGGCCCACTGTGGTCTGCACACCCTCAAACAGCCACTTGCCCTACGATGGGTCGACCTGCTCACGGAGGCCGATCTGGAGCAGGACCACCACACCTTGAAGCACCGGTGAGCCTTATGGGTACACATTGTTCATTTCTAATTATTCGAACGTTCTTTGATTTCTTGGGGAGCCAAGATTCTTTCATTTCTAATTCTTCTATCCTGGGCCTCTTCCTGGCCACTAGGGGGCCAGGAACAATTAGAAACGAGCAGAATTAGAAATGAGCACGATTAGAAATGAACGACGTGTGCGCTAGCGACTGGCACACGTTTGGGAGACTTACTCCATCACGGCCCGTTGCCCACGCCCACACCTCCTGACGCCGATTTGTTTCTTGGGACGGTGACTGAGGCAAACCGGGGACCTCTCGTATGACCAGTTGCCGGCCGCTCAAACCGATGCACCTCGACCTGGTTTATCGGTTCCATTTGGCATTTTATCTCCTTTCTGTTTGCCGTTTGCAGCGGTCATCCGATTAGAGGCGTTTCCATCCTTTTTCTTTATAGATAACTTCTCCCTGTCGCACCCCGAGGCTAGTTTTAGGGCGGGCCTGGCGTTTTGCCTGAGGTTTCCTCAATTGCAAAGTGTCGGTCATCAAGGTGCGACACAGGCAGATTCCATGTTCTAGGTGCGAGGTTGCCCGTTTGTGCACTTCGCGTGATAAGTTTGCGCGCGTGGGCGGACGGGGAGGTGACTGGCACTGCGCTGGCAGTCAGCGGGGGACGAATGTCCTGAACATGCGATGCCACCTGTGACTCAGGTAGTGCCTTCCACAGTGCTTCCTCTTATTCCGAAAGCCTTACGGCTGGTACCGCCGACACGAGGAGGAGTGGGAATGGACATGTCTGAAGACTAAGTCTTACAAAACAACACTACTCAGCTCTCTGACCACCTCCAGCGACACGAGGAGAAGGAAGAGGACGGCGACCAAGCTAGATTCCACGCGCTGCATGTAGGCTGCACAATACGGGCGGCAGACCGATTTGGAGACCCTACCGGATTAGGGGAAACCCCGCGTGCACCCCAGGGACGACCTCACGACCTCTTCGGTAAGACAGCCTGCACAAGCGACTGCAGCCACGACCGATTGAAGCACGTACCCCCGCACTCATAGATGCCAGCAAGCCACGAAGCCTACTTCCACGCAGGGGAATAACATGACTCCGGCGTACACCAAACAGCGAAACTTCCAAACCAGTGCCGGAAACATATTCAAGTGCCTGAAAAGGATATGCAATATTGCACTCGCAAATGGCCGCAACCTTGAAATATGCAGAGCGGTATCGATGCCGATCACCAGAGCTTTCAAGCTGACCATTGAAGTAATAAGCGCAACATGTGAAGGTATAACAGGTACAAAAAAGTGCTGCAAGACCTTGGGTATGAACCCTGTAGATATCCCATGGGCACAACACAAGACAACTTTGCACATGAATACATATATATATATATATACACATACATACATACATACATACACACACATACATACATACATACATACATACATACATACATACATACATACATACATACATACATACATACATACATATACAAGCTTGACCACCACACGCACTCTGAAGGCCTCGCAAAACGGGGAATGTGAACGCAACATCCCACGGACATCCACGAACGCCAGACAAGTGCGACAAGTGGCATGTACCCAATGATTGAATTTGAACCTGACTCGGACACTTCGCCCCGCTCTTAGCCGACCCGCGCCTCCATGCGAACAGACGATGTCTAGCATCCAGACCTGCGAGAAGCCACAAGCACGCCGCGCTGAGGCGGCGGGGCAGGACCCATGACGCGCTTGAGCCAAAAAAGGATCGACGCGCCTTGGGCCCCGTGTGCTTGCCGACACGAGGAGGAGGAGGAGGAGGAGGAGGAGGAGGAGAAGGAGGAGGAGGAGGATGAGGAGGAGGAGGAGGAGAGGGAGGAAGATGAGGAGGAGGAGGAGGAGGAGGAGGAGGAGGTGCAGGAGGAGGAGAAGGATCAGGAGTTGGCAGAGGAGGCGGAGGAGGAGGAGGAGCAGGAGGAGGAGGTGGACGAGGAGGAAGATAGGAGAAGGGATGGGGGGAAGCGGGGAAAGTAAGAGAAAGAGAGAGAGAGAGAGCAAGAGGGGCTGAAGGAAAATGGGAAAGGGGAAGGTCTTTGGGAGAGAGATGCGTTCTTTCGCTTGACAGCGTCGCTGCGCTATCCAGCCAGGTGTCACATGATCTTGGCAGGAGAAGAGTAACGGGGAGACAGCCAGACATTGCCGCGGTACATGTGAGCTCGAGGCGTCTGGGAGGCAAGGATTCGTAGGGGAAAGCTTCTCCCATTTTTTTGTTTGTGTGTTTGTTTGTCGTCGCTCCCCTTCCCCTCTTGAGGCCCGGTCCCCCTTGTAAACTGGGGGGGGGCATGGCGTCTCCCCCCTCCTCTCGGGCCAGTTCCCCTTGTCTGCAGGGGGGAATCCCCTTTGTTCTTTGTTCCTCTTGCTCCCTGTTCCTCCTGTGGACAGGGAACGGGATTCTTCCCCCCTCCCCCTTCTGGGCTACTCCCCCCCCCGAGCCATCCTTTCTGGCCCCCTTGTGGACGGAGAGTTCCCCCGCCTTCACCCCGGGCTAGTCCCCCCTGTGGACAGGGGGGGGGGCCTTCTGCCCCCCAGTGGACTGGCAGGCAGGAAAGAAATCGAAGGGGAAGCTTGTCCGAGGGAGAGGTGCTCCCCCCCCATGGGGGGGGGGTCGCAACCCCGGGGGCCCTCCCCAGGGACACCCCATGGGTCCGTTCCCCGCGGCCGACATTGACGGGAAGGGGGACGGCATACTTGGGACCCCCCGGGACCCCGTCCTGGGACCCGCCCCCCCCTGGCGGAGGGCATCAGAGGGAAGGGGCTTCAGTTCGACGCGGTAACGACGTGGCTCGATTGCACTGTTGTTTGAAAGTATCGAGAAATAGAACCCAGGCCCAGGGGGAAGCTGCGACCGGGACGACGACGACGACAAGTCTAACGGATAAGATATTCACACACGCCGGCAGGGTCGGCGGATTTTCACATATGGTTTTTGCGCTGTATCTCAAGCTTTCGCGGTGTGACGTGAGACACGCACAGAGCCATTAACACAGGTCTCGCCGATGAATCGACCATACCGGTAGCATTCCTTCGCAGTTTGTCCGTCGGTTTCCAACGAGGTCGAAGATGACACCCACCGCGACCAGATCCAGCATGTCGGATCCTCATGAACGGCCGCCGGGATCCTGCCGTGATCCTCCGATCCAAATTACATGCGTGCCATGGGCCCGAGTACTTTTGGTATGGCGTATGCCCTTTCTGGCGACGAGGCTTGCTCTACCTTGCGCAGTTGTCTTCCAGATCTCGAATCAATGCATTTTCTGTTTTGTCGCCCCCTGGCCCTGGTCCTCCCTCCTCGGCCCCGTGATCTCCCGGTGCCCCGTCTCCCTACTCAGCATGTCTCCCAAGAGGGCCCAGATTGAGGTTCAAGATGAGCCAAAGGACACGAGGCCAGCCCATCAGGCCCCGATATGAGCTCGAAGAGTCTCCAAGCTAGTCCACAAAGCACCCCCGAGAGGCGAAATCGGGATGTCTGGACTTTCCGCTTTTCAGCTCTCTTGGCTGTCCCTACGCCGACGACCATTCATGTCCAGCTTTCCGCTGAATCCATCGGCACATGTGTTGCCCACATGGGCACGCGAAATGGGATGACGGCGTATTGAAGCAGAGGAAGAGCAGAAGTGAATACGGTAAGGCTCGAAGTGAGGGAGGGACGGGGGATAGACCTCTGAGGCACCCAGCGGCAGAGTCGAGCGCTCGGCGAAGTCCTCTGACGCCCAGCTCCGCTACCGTGCTCAGATTGACACCCTCTTCGCCCTGGCCACTGGTCCAGGCCCTCCTCCTGCTTTCCACTTCCCCGCTCTGCCTCCACTCCCGGGACTGCCTTCCGCCCACATCCCTCCCTTCCATGCCTCCTTTTTCCTCTCTCTCTCTCTCACTCTCTTCTTTGTTGTTTCTCGCTCTCTCTCTCTCTCTATACGTTTATATATGTATGTATGTATATACACATATATATATATATATATGTATGTATGTATGTATATATATATATATATATATATAGCTCTCTCTCTCTCTTTGTGCTTGGCTGCTCTGGAGAGAGCCTTCGCGCCCTAGGGGCTCCCCGCCGGTATCGCCGTGCTGCCGCCGCCTTTGCAGCGCCACCGGCCACCCTCTCGGTGCTCGGCAAACAGCTGTGGCCGCGCGGCGACGCGGAGGACAGCCTTGCAGCCCTCGGCGCGCCGTCCAACACAGTGGAGGCCCATGCCAAGGAACACCTCACTCGCCTCCAGGGTGCCCCCTCGGTTTCTTGGGTTTCGATGTTTCTGTTGGACGACCTGGGGTCTGAGGGTTGGGTTTGTTGTGAAAGGTTTCTTGTGGACTGGCCTCCACTGTAGCCTCACACGCACGGGCCGCAGACCGCGTGCGCAAGCTCCGGGACACCCTGCAGCGCCTGCGGAAGGCGGTGGTGACGAACCAGTCCGCAAAGGGGGGCCCTGCTGCGCACCCACACGCGGGGGCCGCAGGCCAGCACGCACACCCCGACAGGAGCACGCCCCTCGGACGCCTCCGCCGCCCCCTGCGACGGCCTCCTGACGCACTGCTGGGAGACGCTGCCGCAGCAGGACCTCGATCATGACGCGCAAGAGCTGCTGGGGCTGCTTACGAGGCTGGCTTGCGTGGCTATACGAGAACTGCTGGGGCTGCTTACGAGGACGTACGTGCACGGGAGGCGGGCTTGCATGGCCAGTCGAGCGTGCGCGCCATTTACTTGGCCATATGTGCCTCCTTGGACTTCGCCTCGTGCAGTATTGGCATTGCGTATGTTGGCTCCGCGGACTGAACAGTTCGCCCTGGGCGATCAGTTGCTGGCCTTCGAGCACCCCGCACGGCTGCTTACGAGGCTCGGCGGGCTTGGCGCGCAGCTGGCGACGACGCGGCGCCACGCCGCCGTCAGGGCCTTCTGGACAGGCGCGGCGGCCGAGGTCACGCGGGACCTTAGCAGCAGCTTGCTGGCGAATTGCCTGGACTTGTCCCTGGACGCGACGATCCAGCTGGAGGACGAGCGGCGCGGCCTTGAGCAACAAGGACTCCAGCTGGTCGAAGGCAAGGCTTGGCAGTGGAGAAGGTGCAAAAGACAGAGTACGCTGCGCTCTTGCAGCGGTTGCACCTCCAAGCCGAACTGCGCGGACAGGCGGGGCCAGGGGCTGTGGCCTTCTTAACTACCCCACGGAGGCGTTGTGCTCGCTGGAGGACGCCCACTGGGAAACCGCCGCGCGCAGCAAGCTGCATCTCGGGCGGCCCGCCTGCAGCCGCAACGGACTTGCGGGGGCGGCGCCGGCTTGCTGCCAGCGCAACGCGAGCGGGCACTTGCGCGGGTGCCTGCCAAACAGCCGCGACTGCTACGGGGCCACCTGCAAGAACGGCGGCAGCGTCGTGCGCCGGCACGTGCGGCTCGCACGCAGGCTGGGAGGCCTGTTGCGAATGTGGCGACACGAGTAGCCAGTCTTCGAACAGAGGGCTCCTAAGTGGAGCAGGCAGCCGCCCGGCCGAGAGACGGAACGTGCGGTGCTCGACCTGGAGTACCAGGGCGGCGACGGGCGGCGCTGGCTCGATGTCACGGTGCGACATCCGGCCGTGGGACACAGGCGGAGGTCGAGTGGCCGCCCGCCACTATGGAGAGGCCAGCTGGAGGGGAGCTCCTGGCGCCCTTCGTCCTCGAGGTCGGGGGGGAGACTGGGCGCCGAGGCTCTGGCTATAAAGGCCGAGGTAAGCAGGCAGGACGACCAGGACCAGCCGCCCGAGTTGGCCCGCCCCCGCATGGCATTCGGTTGCGGGTTCCAAAGCGATCTCGCGCGCCAGCAGCGCGCCGCGGCGGGCCTGCGCTAGCCCCATTGCGTGGGGCTCTACATCCTCCTCCTCCTCCTCCTTCTCCTCCTCCTCCTCCTCCTCCTCCTCCTCCTCCTCCTCCTCCCCCTCCTCCTCCTCCTCCTCACCCATCCTCCTCCTCCTCCTCCTCCTCCTCCTCCTCCTCCTCCTCCTCTCGGATGCGAAAATCTCTGATCACACTGCGGTCATCGTCTCTCTTGCTTCCCGCTCTGCTCGTCGTCCTGCTGCTCGCCCTATCCCGCGCCGCCTCTGTCGCGATCCTCGCTTCGTTCGCCGTCTACGTGGATTGGTGGCCTCTACCTCATGGGACGGCATGTCGCCACCTTTCAAGCTAGAGCATTACAAACATCTCATGCGTCTTGCTGCGTCAGAGGTGCGCGACTCGCTCTTTACTGACAATCCCGACAGTCTCGATACTTTGTTGCAGGTGGCGCGAATGATCTCGCGCGTGGTCTGGAGGCAAGATGTCAAATTGGCCCTTCGGATGCTTGAATCTCATCCTCGCGTCCGAGATCACATCACCGTCCGCTCCTCGCAGGTTGTGCTCATTCATCCCCCGTCTTTCTCGGAGTGGGCTTCATCCATCCAACGGGAAGCTGCTGAGGTGCGTCGTCGTGCTCTTGAATCTCAACTCTCTCGCCAGCCCTCTGCTCGTGCCACCCGACTTCAGTTGCGTGCTTTGGAGAGGAAAGCGAGGCTCTGGTCACCATTCTCTCGCTCTTTGGCATTGTCGTCGATACGAGTATCAGACGATTGTGTGGCTTCTGACCCTGTGGAGCGCGTTGAGGCCCTGGCTTCCTACTGGAAACCCGTCTTCTCGCGGAAAGCTTGGGACGCTGAGGCGGCTCAGGCATATATCCCTTCCTGGCTCGGTCCCGTGAACACCATCGATCTTCCGCCTCCGACTTTGGCACAGCTTCGACGGGCCCTCCACGCGGCCCAGGACTCCGCCCCTGGCATCGACGGCCTACCTTACTCCGCGTGGGAAGCGCTTCCGTTTGGTCTTCATGTGTTGATGGATGCTCTCGATTGGATTGGTGGTGGTCAAGCTCTCTTTGATTGCTCCTCTATCACTATCCAGGCCTTTCTCCCGAAGCTTGTCACAGACGCTGAGTTGCGTGATGGTGAGTGCACTCGTTCGCCCGACAAGGTTCGTGTCCTTGGATTACGAAACACTGACGGCAAGTTGCTGTCGTCCGTCATGAATCGTGCTCTCCAACCTCTCATCCATCATATCGTCCCACCTTGCCAACGGGGGTTCGTTGGTGGTCGCAATTTTGGAGTCAACATCCTGGAGCTGGATGCGCATGCTCGCGAGCTTTCGGTGGGCCCTCCTGGTTCGTCCGACATCCCGCTTCTTTTCTCGCTCGACTTCGGCCAGGCGTTCCCCTCTCTCAATCAGGAGTTCATGGCGTGTGTTCTTCAGGTGCTGGGGCTTCCCGAGACCTTCTTGGCCTTTGTCTCATTTCTTTACTCGGCCATCCAGAGCGTGGCCTCGGTGAATGGGGACTTTGTACCGATCTTTTGGATTCGCAGTGGGATTATACAGGGCTGCGCGCTCTCGGGCTCCCTCTTCGCCCTCGCAACCTCTGCCTTCCTCAAGGACCTAGTGCACTCCTTGGAGCCCTCTGGTCGCGGGTTGGTTCGGGCTTGCGCTGACGACATCGGCGGTGCGACTCGGTCTGTGGCGGACCTTGTCCCTGTGCATCGGGTGATGGTCGTGGCTGACATGTTTGCGAACCTCTCCCTGAAGCCCTCCAAGTGCCTCCTGGTCCCCCTCTCGGGCGTCTTCTCTGAGGAGCTGGCTGCTGCTGTGGCCGAACAACTTCGAGTATGGGTCCCTGAGTGGGCCTCCTTTGGCGTTGTGGAGGAACTACAATATCTTGGGCTCTGGCTTGGTCCCTCAGTGACCGTTGAACGTCAATGGCGGGCTCCATTGGCCAAGGTACAGCATCGGGCTCAAGCTATCGGCCGTGGGACAACCCCGCCCAGTCTGTCGGCCATACTCTATTGCACACGTGCGGTTCCGACATTGTCGTATGTCGCTCAGTTCTGCCACATGCCGCTTGCCGTCCTTCGCCTGGAACTCATGACCTTGGCGCAGGTCTTCCGCGTGGCTCTGGGCACGTTCCCGCTCTCTTGCTGGTCTCTACTTCACGCTTGGGGAGGTCCTCGCATCACCCGCTGGGCCTTTATGGGATGTGCGGCGCTTGCCCGCGCAGCTCTTCATACGTTCCCGCAGTTCAATGACATCCACGATCGGCTCCGACGTCACGTGGCTGCTCATCCTGACTGGTGCACTCTGGAGATGGTTGGTTCTGGCAGATGCTATCCGCACTTCTGGCGCTCGGAGGCGTTCGTGGAGATTCTCCAGCGTGCGGCTGCTGGTACCCGCACTGGCACGCCGTCACCTTGCTGGTCCCCTGATTGGCCGTCGGTTGCCGCGGTCGCGGCGCGTGCTGCGTTGGCAGACGCGGCGGCCCATCGCCCTCGCCCTCAGCGCGCTGCTCATGCTGCTCTCCGTGCTCTTGGCCCTGCCGTATCGCCGCTGGTGTCCCTGCTCCAGGCTCGCCTCGCCAAGCTGCTCCCGCGGCACGCCTCCCTGGTCGCCTCCCTCCCGTGGGACTCAATCGCGAGCACGCTGGCCTCTTGCCCCTGTTCCTGGGCCTGGGCTGCGCTTCGTACCTGGGCTGATGGTTGGATGACATCGCACCGCATCCTGCACCCCCTTGGCAAGCGCTGCTGTGCTTTCGGGTGTCCTGGCCACCCCGACGCCCTTCGACACTGCGCCCGATGCCGCCCCTTCCACAACGCTCTACGTCCGGCTCTGGCGCGCCCTCTACCTCTTCCTGTACTTCATCGTTGGGGGCTGCTGGAACCAAGTCTGCCCGCCTTTCACTTCCTCGCGGTCGCCTACGCGGCCTACAACGCGGCCAAGGGCGTGGAGTGCTGGCCGCTTTCGGCTGAGTCCGCCTTCTCCTGTGCTTTGGCTGGGGTGCGCTCTGCCGCCTTGGCGCGGCCCGCTGGGATCTCGGCCCGAGATCGAGTGCTGCTTCGTCCGCGCCGTACGTGTCCCTCACCCTCGTCTTCCTCAACTTCCTCTGCGAGCTCATCTGCGAGTCGTTCGCCGAGGTTGACGCCGCCTGTCTCTGTCCCGTCAAGCCGCTCTACGTCGCCGCGTGCTCGGGAGTCTGCTGGTGGCCTCACCCCTGCCGTCTCCTCGCCGCCGACGCCCCCTACCGAAATTGCTACCGACCCCGAGGACGTGGAGTCTCGTGATCTTTGGGCGTCAAGGATGGAGCTGCGCAATGAGAGTGATGAGTGTTCCCCTGTCCCTGCTTCGGGGGTGGGAGTGCCGCCTGCAGGACCTTGGGCGTCAAGCGCATGTGGCAGCAATGAGCAGGAGTGTCCATCTCAGACCCAGGGACGGAGCCCGTCGATGTCGATTCCCACCCCGCCGAGCTTGTCTGCGCCCACTCAACGAAGTCAGATGTCGCTGCCGAGTCAGAGGTTGCCTTCTCCGTCGGTTCCGAGTGTGTCCTCGGCTCTGAGTGCCTCGCCATCGACTTCTCTGATGTCATTGCAGTTCCTTTCTGCCCGTGATCGCCCCGCCCCTCTGTGCGCTTCGTGTCCATCGCCCTGTCATCTCTCCTGCGCTTCATTTACCGCTCCCTCTTCGATTGCTGATCGTTCTCATTCTGTGTTCGACCTCTCTGGGGCTTGCAGAGCCTCCGTGGATCACGCCATGGCAGAGTCTCTTGGCCACATTCCTCGCCCTCCTCTTTCTCCCTGTTCTCGGGTGAGCCTCCCTGGTGCTGCTGCTGCTGACCCTCCCGACTCTCTCTCCCTCGCGCCGCCTGCGTCCTCGGCGGCTGCGCCCCCGCTGCGGCCCGGGCGCGGCAATGGCCGCCTGCCCCAGCGCCTGCCTCGGCGATAGGCAGGCAGGACAGACCTCTCTTACGCTGGTCTCCTCCTCCTCCTCCTCTCCTCCTCCTCCTCCTCCTCCTCCTCCTCCTCCTCTCCTCCTCCTCCTCCTCCTCCTCCTCCTCCTCCTCCTCCTCCTCCTCCTCCTCCTCCTCCTCCTCCCTCCTCCTCCTCACCCCCCTATCCCTCCTCCTCCTCCTCCCTCCTCCTCTCTCCTCCTCCATCCTCCTCCCCCCCCCTCCTCCTCCTCCTCCTCCTCCTCCCTCCCTCCTCCTCCTCCTCCTCCTCCTCCTCCTCCTCTCCTCACCCCCCTATCCTCCTCCTCCACCTCCTCCACCTCCTCCTCCTCCTTCTCCTCCTTTTCCTCCTCCTCCTCCTCCTCCTCCTCCTCCTCCTCCTCTTCCTCCTCCTCCATGCTCCTCCTCCCCCTCCTCCTCCTCCTCCCCCCTCCACCTCCTCCTCGTCGTCCTCCTCCTCCTCCTCCTCCTCCTCCTCCTCCTCCTCCTCACCAAGGACGATGTCGTGCCGACGACGTGCCAGAAGCAGTCGACCGCCGTTGCCGCCGCGCGCCATGCTCTGAAGCTGCCCGCCGACCTGTCGGGCGGAGCGGGCGCGCCGTAGATCGGCCTTCCGACGGACTCGCCCCCCTCGGGCGACGTTCGTTCCTCCTCCTCCTGTTCCTCCTCCTCCTCCTCCTCCTCCTCCTCCTCCCTCCTCCTCCTCCTCTTCCTCCTCCCTTCCTCCTCCTCCCCCCTCTCCCTATTCCCCCTTTTGTCCCTCCCATAATTTCATATCCTCCTCCCCCTCTGTCCTCCCCCTCTGTCGCCCCTCCCCCCGTCGCACGCCTGGTGCAACGCCTCCGTGCACCAAGTGCGGCCGCTGGGCGGCTTCGGCGAAAGGGCCACCGGAAGCCCCCAGGAACCGCCAATAGCGGCCACAGCTGGCAAACCCGCACCCCCCCGGCCTCCCTTCAGGAGGCGTGGGTTTTTTCCTGGTTAGTTGTCCCTCAATTCCTCCTTCCTGTCCCTATCATCCCCTCCCTCTCTCTCTCTCTCTCTCTCTCTCTCTCTCTCTCTCTTTCTCTCTCTCTCTCTCTCTCTCTCTCTCTCTCTCTCTCTCTTTCTCTCTTTCTTTCCTTTTTTCCCCCGCGTGCCCGGCGCGTGCTTTCGTGCACGGCCGGAACGCGCGACTTTCTGAAGCCCCCGCGATCGCACCGGCGCAATCCGACGGGGGCCCCATGTACAACTGGGCCGCGTCACTGCGCTTAGACGCCGAGCGGCGATGCGTGCCATGGCCCCGTTCCCCCGGCATGGCTGGGGCGCGCCCGTTCGGCGTGGCCAGTTGGCGGATTGGCAAAGCGGGGCCCTTAGAGTATGTCTGTGTGTATTGTTTTCTCTCTCGCTCTATCTTGCTCTCTTTCTCTCTCTCTCTCTCTCTATATATGTGTGTGTCTCTGCCTCTGCCTGCATCTGTATTTGTCTGTGTCTGCCTGCCTGTCTCTTTCTCCATTTTTTCTGTTGTTCCTCTCTCTCCTTCTCTCTCTTCTTCCTTTTTCCTTGATTACTTAATTGTCAGAGTGAGGGGGCCGAGCGTCCATTCATTGTCCATGGGTGCGTGGCTGAAGTGGGGATCCGTGGTGGGGGTTATGCGTGTTGTTGTTGCGGTTGTTGTTGTTGTTGTTGTTGTTGTTGTTGTTGTTGTTGTTGTTGTTTATTGTCGTCGTCCCCTCTGCGACCCACCCCGCGACCCACCCCGCGACCCACCCCGCGACCCACCCGCGACCCACCCCGCGACCCACCCCTTGACCCGGCCCGCGACCCACCCGCGACCCACCCCGCGACCCACCCGCGACCCACCCGCGACCCAGCCCGCGACCCACCCCACCCGCGACCCACCCCGCGACCCACGCCGCGACCCACCCGCGACCCATCCGCGATTTGGCCCACGACCCACCCGCGACCCAACCCGCGATCCACCCACATCGCTTTAACGAAAAAATCGACGCCTGCGGCGAGCTCATTGCATAATTTGTAAGAGTTAGGCGCCTGCGGCCGGCTTCTTCAGAGCCTCGCGGACTGACGACGTCCTCGCCGCCCCCTCACCCTGATCAGAGTGAGGGCGCCGAACTGTCATTCATGGTCCCTGGGTGCGTGGCTTCAGTGCGGATTCGTGGTGAGGATTATGCTTGTTGCGTTGTTGTTGTTGTTGTTGTTGTTGTTGTTGTTGTTGTTGTTGTTGTTGTCCGTGTTGTACTTGTTTATTGTCGTCGTCCCCTCTGCGACCCACCCCGCGACCCACCCGCGACCCACCCCGCGACCCAACCGCGACCCACCCGCGACCCACCCGGCGACCCGCTCGCGACCCTCCCGCGACCCACTGGCGACCCACCCGCGACCCGGCCCGCGACCCACCCGCGACCCACCGTCGACCCACGCCGCGACCTACCCGCGACCCAACCCGCGACGCACCTACATTGTTTGAACAACAAATTCGGCGCCTGTGGCGGGATCGTTGTATAGCTTGAGAAATTTTGCGCCTGCGGCGGGCTTCTTCAGAGCCTTGCAGACTGCCGACGTCCCCGTCGCCCCCGCACTCTTTTATCCGCAACTGCGGGGTGCTACTTGTATACATACATATACACACTCGAACATCTAGTGAAGACACCTCCTCCTGGCCAGCTGGGCCATAGTTTCCTGACCATCTGGCTGGAAAGCTGGCCCAGTTTCTTGAGTGTGTTCGCCCCTCCAGCACTCACAGCAAGTACTGGCCCAACTTTATTTCAGGAAACCTCTGGGAAACAGCCCCAGATCTTTCAAACGATATGTCCCAACCCTCCCTTGGTTGGATTCTCGATTGGAGAAGTGGGGGTTCCATTTTCTCCTCCTCCTCGCCCCTTCCCCCGCTCTCCTATCGGCTCTCTCCTCTCGCATCTCTCTTGGGAGCTGCGAAGTGTGAAACTGTAGCCACTTTCGA
The DNA here is from genome assembly GCA_963575745.1 of Prorocentrum cordatum. Classification (NCBI taxonomy): domain Eukaryota; class Dinophyceae; order Prorocentrales; family Prorocentraceae; genus Prorocentrum; species Prorocentrum cordatum. The sequence goes on from CAUYUJ010022467.1 coordinate 85,207, forward strand.
GGGTTACTGGGGGAGCCCGCAACGTGGGGCCACACGCAGACCACAAAAAGACCCCGCCATCCCTGGGGGGGTGCGAAGTGTGAAGCCTGTCGCCATTTTCGAGAGCTGCTGGGGGGAGCCAGCACGTCGTCTCTTCCGGGGGCTGTGGGGGGAACCAGCACAGTGGGGCCCACGCAGACCCAAACCAACCCTTGCCATCCCTTGGAGGCTGCGAAGTGTGAAACGGTAGCCATTTTCGACGGCTGATGCGCTGTGGGGCCACACGCAAACCCAAAGCAGACCTCGCCATCCCTGGGGGGGCTGCGAAGTGTGAAACGGTCTCCAATTTCGAGGGCTGCTGGGAGAAGCTGGCACAGTGGGGCCACACGCAAACCGAACAAAGAACCTCGCCATCCCTGGGGGGCTGCGAGGTGTGAAACTGTCGTTTCTTTCGGGGGCTGCTGGGGGAGCCCGCACAGTGTGGCCACACGCAGACCTAAAACAAACCTTGCCATCCCTGGAGGTTGCGAAGTGTGGAACTGTCGCTTCTTTCGAGGGCTGGTGGGCGAGCCCGCGCAGTTTGGCCACACGAAGATTCAAACACGACCTCGCCATGTGAAGTGTGAAACGGTCGCCTCTTTTGATGGCTGCTGGGGGGCCCGCACAGTGGGGCCACACGTAGACTCAAAAAAGACTCGCCGTCCCTAAGGGGGGAGGGGGGCTGTGAAGTGTGAAACGGTTGCCACTTCGGAGGGCCGCTGGGGGGGCCAGCACGGTGGGGTCCCCACACAGATCCCCCACAGACCTCGCCATCCCGGGGAGGGCTGCGAAGTGTGAAACGATCGCCACTTTCGATGGCTGCTGGGGGGCCCGCACAGTGGGGCCACACGTAGATCCCCCAAAGACCTCGCCATCCCTGGGGCGTTTGCGAAGTGTGAAACGATCGCCACTTTCGAGGGCTGCTGGGGGGGCCAGCACAGTGGGACCCCAAGCATATCCAAACGGGAACTCGCCATCCCTTGAAGGGGGTAGAAGACCAGTTCAACAGACGAATGGTTCAACAGGGACTGGTTCAACAGACGACCCGTTGAAAAGACACCGCTTCAGCAGACGACCGGTTCAGCAAAGTCTGGTTCATCGAAGATCGGTTCAAAAGGACCGGTTCCGCAGAACCAGTTCTGCAGAACCGGTTCCACATTACCCGTTCCGCAGGACCGGTTCCACAGAATTGGTTCCACAGGCCCGGTTCCGCAGGACCACTTCCACAGGCCAGGTTCTGGAGGACCGGTTCCAAAGGACCAGACCGGTCCACTGGCGCTCCAGACTTTTCAGGCACTCTGGGCACTCCTGGTGCTCACGACCAGGCACTCGAGCCGGGTGCTCCGACACCCGCCCGCCCGCCCGATCCGGCCCGCCCGTTAGGGTGCTCGCGTGTCAATTCGATGATGCGCAATACTTTAATATCCCGCCCGACCCGACCCGCCCGCCCGTCAGGGTCCGCCCGCCCGACCCGGCCCGTTCCGCCCGTCAGGGTCCGCCCGACCCAACCAGCCCATAAAGGTTTTTGCATGCAAACTCGATGATGAATCATATTGTAATGTCTGGCCCGCCTGGCCCGACCCGACCCGCCCGTTAGGGTCCGCCCGCCCGACCCGACCCGTCCCGCCCAGTAATGTCCGCCCGCCCGCCCGGCCCCTCCCGCCCGTTTGGGCACTCGCGTGCCACACCGATGATCCATCATATTTTAATATCCCGCCCGCGATACGACCAGACTCGCCCGTTAGGGTCCGCCCGCCCGACCCGACCCGTCCCGCCCGTCAGGGTCCGCCCGCCCGCTGGACCCGACCCTTCCGCTAGGATACTCGCAGGCCGATTCGATGATGCATTTTACTTTAACGTCCCGCCCGCGATTCGACCCGACCCGCCCGTTAGGGTCCGCCCGCCCGACCCGACCCGACCCGCCCGTTAGGGTCCGCCCGCCCGCCCGGCCCCATCCCGCCCGTTAGGGTACTCGCGTGCCAATTCGATGATGCATCATACTTCAATGTCCCGCCCGCCCGATCCGACCTGACCCGCCCGTTAAGGTCTGCCGGCCCGACCCGACCCGTCCCGCCTGTTAGGGTAGTCGCGTCCCACCTCGAGCATGCGACATACATTAATGTCCCGCCCGACCCGCCCCGCCCCGCTCGTTAGGGTCCGCCCGCCCGCCCCGACCCGTCCCGACCGTAAGGGTCCGCCCGACCCGACCCGACCCGCAAGTTGGGGTCCGCCCGACCCGACCGTCGGTAGTGTCCTGCCCGCCCGAGCGGACCCGTCCGTTGGGGTCCACCCGCCTGCCCGACCCGACACTCCCGTTAGGGTATTCGTGTGCCAACTCGATGATGCATCTCAGTTTAATGTCCCGCCCGCCCGACCCGACCCGACCCGCCCTGTAGGGTCCGCCCGCCCGCCCGGCCCTTCCCGCCCGTTAGGGTACTCGCGTGTCACATCGATGATGCATCATACTTTAACGTCCCGCCCGCCCGACCCGACCCCGCCGGTTAGGGTCCGCCCGCCCGACCCGACCCGTCTTGCCCATTTGGGTACGCCCGACCCGTCCCGCCCAAATGGGTTTTCGCGTGCCAGCTCGATGTTGCATCATTCTTTAATGTCCCGCCCGACCCGACCCGACCAGACCCGCCAGTTAGGGTCCGCCCGCCCGACTTGACCCACCCGTCACGATATTCGCGTCCCACTTCGCAGATGCGCCATACATTAATGTCCCACCCGCCCGGCCCGACCCGACCCGCCCGTTAGGGTCCGCCCGCCCGACCCGGCCCATCCCGCTCGTTAGGATCCTCTCGCCCGCCCGACCCGTCCCGCCCGTTAGGATAGTCGCGTCCTCTTTTCGATGATGCGCCATACTGTGTAATGTCCCGCCCGATCCGATCCGACCCGCCCTTCAGGGTCCGCCCGCCCGACACAACCCGTCCCACCCATTAGGGTCCGCCCGCCCGCCGGACCCGACACGTCCCGTCGGGATAGTCGCGTCCCAACTCGATGACGCATCATACTTTAATCTCCCGCCCGCCCGACCCGACCCGACCCGCCCGGTAGGGTCCACCCGCCCGACCCGGCCCGTCCCGACCGTTAGGGTACGCTCGCCCGCTGGACCCGACCCGCCCGTCAGAATACTCTTGTCCCAACTCGATGATGCATCATCCTTTGAGTTCCCGCCCGCCCGACCCGACCCGCCTGCTAGGGCTTCGCCCACCCGACCCGACCCGACCCGCCCGTCAGGGTTCGCCCGCCCGACCCGACCCGACCCGTCCCGCCCGCTAAGGTCCGCCCGCCCGACCCGACCCGACGCCCGTCGGGATAGTCGCGTCCCACCTCGATGACGCATCAGACTTGAATATCCCGCTCGCCCGACCCGCCTGGTAGGGTCCGCCCGCCCGACCTGGCCCGTCCTGCCTGTTAGGGTCCGCCCGCCCGCTGGACCCGACCCGCCCTTCAGGATACTCGCATCCCAATTCGATGATGCATCTTCCTTTGAGTTCCCGCCCGACCGACCCGACCCGCCCACTAAGGTCCGCCCGCCCGACCCGACTCGCCCGGTAGGGTCCGCCCGCCCGACTGGTCCTTCATCCTTCCTTCCCTCTCTCATCTTTCATTTGTGCTACTTCTCATCCCTCATTCTTCCCTTCCTCATCCCTCCAACTCTGGGCTCAGAGACGTCCACACTTGAGGTGATCCGATTTGGTTTTGCCCGCTTCCCCGATACATCCCGTTTGCTCAGTAGCACTTTGCACGGCTTGTCGCAAGTACAGGGTGGTTCTTTTGGACCGTTTCAGCTGACGCTACCGCCTCCTCCTCCTCCTCCTCCTCCTCCTCCTCCTCCTCCTCCTCCCTCCGTCTTCCCTCATCCCCCGTACCCCTATTTATATTCATCCCTCATCCCTCATCCTTCCGCCCTCCCTACCTCGTCCATCCTTCCCTCATCCCTCATCTATCCCTCCTTCACCCTAATCCTCACCTCCCTCCCTCATCACTCCCTCATCCATGCCTTCCTCTCTCCTCCTTCGTCCCTCCCTCCCGCCTCCCTCATCCCTCATCCTTTCCTTTCTCCCTCTCTCCCTCCCTCATTTCTCCTTCCCTCATTCCTCTCTCACCCTCCCGCTACAAGTGGTACTGGGGACGCGATCTCTGGGGAAACAGTTCCGTGGAGGAGGGTGCACATAGGAAACGGTTCCACGGAATAGGGTCCTGAGAAACGGAGCGGTTCTGGGGAAGCGGCGGGGAAGCGAATTCGGGGAAGCGGTTCCGGGGAAGCGGTTCCGGGGAAACGGTCCCGGGAAACGGTTCGGCAGAATCGGTCCTCCGGGGAAGAGGTTCCCAGTGAAGAGGTTTCCAGGGAAACGGCCCTCTGGGGAAACAGTTCCGGGGAAGCGGTTCCGGAGAAACGGTTCCTGGGGAAACGGTCTTGTAGGGGGTGCGAAGTGTGAAATTGTCGCCACTTTCGAGGGCTGCTGGGGGGGCAGGGTGTGAACCTGTGCTTACTTTCGAGTCGGCCACGCACATTTCGCACGATCTATCCGCCGTGCACCGTATCTTGTAGTTTTCCTGTCGCGCGAATGCCGGCACCACTGATATACGTAGCACCCCGCAGTTGCGGATAAGAGTGAGGGGGCGGCGGGGACGTCGGCAGTCTGCAAGGCTTTGAAGAAGTCCGCCGCAAGCGCAACAAAGTTCAAGCTATAACATGAGCCCGCCGCAGGCGCCGAATTTTTTGTTAAAGCAATGTAGGTGGGTCGCTGGTTGGGTCGCAGGTGGGTCGCGGGTGGGTCGATGTTGGGTCGCGGGTGGGTCGCGGGCTGGGTCGCGGGTGGGTCGCGGGTGGGTCGCGGGCCGGGTCGCAGGGTGGGTCGCGGGTGGGTCGCGGGGTGGGTCGCGGGTGGGTCGCGAGTGGGTCGCGGTTTGGGTCGCGGGTGGGGGCCGGGTCGCGGGTGGGTCGCGGGCCGGGTCGCAGGGGGGACGACAATGAACAACAACAGTAACGATAACAACAACAACGCAACAAGCAGAATCTTCACCACGGATCCGCACTTAAGCCACGCACCCAGGGACAATGAACGACCGCTCGGCCCCCTCACTCTGATATATACATATACATATACATATACATGTATGCACATATATCTATAGAGAGAGAGAGAGTCCATTGGTGACGATGGGTTGGGTACGTTTCGGGGTAAGTGTCGTGATTCGATTCCCAGCTGTATGCATCTATGCATTATGTATGTGTATATACATATAACGGCGCACCGGGTCCGGGCGCCCAGGGCCGGCGCCGCTACCACAAATGTGGGCTCTGGGGCCCTCGGGGAGCACCGGGGCCTCACAGAAGGCCGCCAGAAGGCGCCAAGGAGGCCCAGAGGCTCCAGAACAGACCCGGGACGCCCGAAGGTCGCTCCCAGACGCCCAACATGGCCTCCAAGGCGGCTTCAGAACACCCCAACCGACCCCCAATAGGGCCCCAAAGAGAGCCCCGAGGAGCCAAAATAGTTCCATTCCCTTCGTAAAACGTGCATTTTTAACATCTTGTGTTCGCTGTAGGTCCGGTCCAGGACGCGCCCCACCCAGAGGTCCCTCATGTTCGTTTTTTGAACCTGGATCACCATGTCCATTTTGGGGAGATTTTGAACCTGGAATTACATTGCTAGGTGAGCGCAACTGACTTCACACAAAAAAGGACAATAACAAAAACACAAAACAACAAAACACATACGCACATACATCGATGTTAAAACATGCGCATGCGCACATCACGTTGTACACAGATCACACACCAACGGTCGAAACACTGAATTTACGAACATGATCCACGATTTGCATTCAGGCGCATCCCGCTAGAAAATTCCTTTTCAATTATTGTTGTAGGGGTCCCAAAGTAGATATATCAATATCATGCGTCGTCGCGTTATGCTAGAGACATCCTCTCAATTAGTCTTGTGCGGTTCCAATGTCATACCAGAGACATCCTCTCAGTTATCGTTGTGGGGGTCCTCGGCCCCAAGGTCATTGATCTAGCGGTCCCAGGTGAATGCTTGAGGCTGTGTTTGGCGGAGGAGGAGGAGGAAGAGGAGGGACGGGTGAGCATCTGAAGCAACACACCTTCAACGATTGTAGCGTCATCTGTGCATAGCTTTTTGGCTTAAAGGGGCGTGCTCGAATTCTTCTACCAATGTCAGACTCAGATGATGGTGAGAATGCAACTGTTACGTCAGCGCTTACGTCCGTCCTGCTCCCCTTCGCAACAACAACAGGTTTCGTTCAATATGGTGGTCAGATGAAGCAGGAGCCGCTCGAGGTGACGCTGATCGAGAAGCAAAAAGATCTGATCGTAGCTACGGTCACGTTCCTGCAAGCTCGTGGGTTACACAGGCTCACGCAGGGCACGGCCAAGGGAACAATCATTGGCGTGTACAAAGCAAAACACTGGGACCTGCAACAAGACTACAAGGCCGCTTCATGCCAGCTGGCCAAACGAGTGCGCACCATGATCTGCCACTACAACAGGGCATGCGGCCAGGTTTCTATTCCGTCGTGGGCGGCGAAGATCAGCGACCTCGTCCAACCTGAGAGCCAGGCCGACGACGCCGTTCGCAAGAGGCCAGCTAGCGCTAGCGCGGCTACGGCTCCACCCATGAAACGGCCCAGCGGATGTACGTCCAAGAAGCCTGCTGCAGCGGAAGAGTTGGACGGCCCATCCAACGACGAGGACGATTGCGAGGATGAAGGTGAAGAGGAGGAAGAGCATGAAGAGGACCCTGAGGAAGAGGACCCGGAGGAAGGGGGAGCCGGACAGCCCGATGGTGCAGAGGACGCCGAGGTCAAGAAGCGTCCAGCTGCGGCTCATGCTGCAGCTTCCAAGAGGCCTTCAGGCACCGAGACGTTCTACGACCTCAGCATGCCGAAGTCCTTCGTCTTCGACAAGTACCGCCAGGAGGTCCACAGCTCAGAAGCAGAACCAGCTGACGACCTACCAGCTGCAGCGCCGTCGGCAGTGCCAGCGGGCCCACCGCCGCTTGGGGAAGGTGCCAGAGGAAAAGAGCAGCCCGAGACGGGATTCGAGAGAGGGCAGGGCGCTTGGTTTCGCTTCCCAGGCGAACCGAAGGAGTTCACGACGGACGTGGTGCCCACCGCCAACGACAGGGTGGTTGGCAACTTCAGCGGCGGCCGACCCTTTATCATCCGAGACTTCTTCCACGAGGACTTAGCTTACGTCCAGGCCAGCCCTGGTCGTGGGCCGAGGGCCCCTCGCGGATCGGTGACGTACTTCGAGGGCGTGTGGGGCAAAGAGAACATCGTCGTGAAGCGGAAGAAGGACCGCGCCAATAGCGTGAACCACACAGGTTTCTTGATCTACATCGCCGTGAACGGCAAACAGAGGTTTGCAGTGCCAGTTCTTCGAGGGGGCATGGAGGAGACGTGTGTGAAAGTTGCAGCTGGCATCGCTAAAGAACTGTGCAGTAACAAATTCAAGGACCTTGATGCCATGAAAGCGTTCGGCGCAAAGGAGGTCGAGAAACTTCACAAATCGGTTGAGTGCTATTCCTACTTCAGTTGAGCTTTACACTGCAGAGTGTACAGGTTGTCCCAGTTTCGCCACGCGTGCCCATCCATATTTTCTCGAGCATGTCAGTCTGTCTTCAGCCTTGCGACTGCGTGTATTCACTTCGACCTGCCTTTCAGCAGCAGTTGGTCACAAGTTAAGCATGTGCCCAGTTACATCGCATCCAGTCACATCGCACCCACCAGCATCGAAGAGGGGTAGCAAGGGAGGGGAGGAGGGAGGAAAGAGATGGAGGAAGAGAGCGGGGGAGTATGCCTGAAACGTCGGACCCAAGGGCCTTCTGAACATATCGGATGCTCTTCCAGGGACCTCCTGAATTCTCAGATTGGCCATCCTGCTACCCACGTCTCCTCCTGGCCCCTCTCGATCGCCGTCCTTCCTGCACCTCCGACTGCAGTCTTGAGGGCGCGCTGGAGAGGGCGGCAGGCGACGAAACTCGCGACAAGGACGGCGGTGACCATGTTCAGATGGAAAGAAGAGGACGATGATAGGGGCGAGGAGGATCAGGAAAGGAAGGAGGAACACGAGGAAGCGGATGAGGACAGCGAGGAGGGAAGGTGGGAGGAGAGGGATGAGACAGAGGAGGATGAGGAAGAGCCAGAGCAGCAGCGGCAGCAGCAGCATGAGCAAAAGAGGCAACCTTGTAAGCAACATCGAGATCCTTTGAAGTGCTTGTGTTCGGGGCTCTCGCAGAAATCTAGCAACGCGAGTGAAAACATCCAGGCCCTCTCACCCAATCGAAAAATGCAAAGAGAGGCGAAGCGATTATAGGAGGTCGCTTACTGAACAGGGCAGCGAGGTGGCAATGAGGTAGCAATCAAGTTTCAATGCCCGCCCCGTCTGGATCACGCGTTGACCCCGTCTCATCTCACGTGCTTCGCCCGAAGAATTCCAGATTCAGCATGCCGAAATCTGACAAGGGTGGGATTGCACAGACTTTGGGATTGTTCTTGAGAGTACCCCTCCTCCTTCTCCTCCTCCTCCTCCTCCTCCTTTGTGCTGCTGATCCCTTCCCTTCCGAGATTCCGCCGCGTTGCTTTCGTCGGCGGCATGGTCCTGGTCCTGCCCGAACGGTCGCATGCTAGCTTGAAGCTGCGTTTCCAATTTCGGTCAACGCCCTCTTTCCGTAACCATGTTGGCTCAAACTCAGCCTAGGGCCAAGCCAAACAACCGACGCTCGATTGTTGTCGAGCAATCCTCGCCATGGGCGATCGTCGCTTCGTGCCTTTCAGCGGCGTGGGCCGTCGGCTTGGAGCATCGGGCCTCGTGGAGGTCGTGTATCCCCAGGCGCCCATCATCGAGATCGAAGACGACTCCAACGCGGAGCAGCAGCAGCATCAGCAGCAGCCAGCGCCAACGCCAGGCGGCGCCGGCGGTCAGGCGGCGCCAGCAGCGCCAGCAGAGCCCGCACCCTCCGCCGCGACTTCAGCGACTCTTCCAACGCAACTGCCGATGCCGCCACCGGGCGACGCCGACTTCGGGGCCGCCGCCATCACACTCGCGGATTCTGTCTCGGAGCCCGTGAACCCGCAGCCCATCCCGCAGCCGAGTGACCTTGGACAGCAGCCAGGCGCCGTCAGCCAACAGCACATGGAGGTCAGCGAGCTCGATCGTCAGCACGGCAGCGACCAAGGCCAAGAGCACGCCGCCTTCCCATCTAGTATGACGGGCATGGAGCCGAGCACCCTGGAGAAAATCGAAGAGGAGCTGCAGGAAGAAGCCGCAGAGGCTGGGGAGGTCAAGCAAGAGACGGATCAGCGGGTTCGGACCTACGAGCACGCATCCGTGCATGGAGTTGTGGCGAGGACTCCCGAGTATTCAGCTTTCGACAGGTGGCTCAGAAAGAAGATCAACGCCAAGGAGCTCGAGAAGTACCAGAAGATGGATCCAGACGAGAAGAAGGAGCGCCGCAAAAAGTGGGCAGAAACTAAGCGAAGGTGCTCAGGGAGAAGATCACGCAGACAGAAATCACCAGACACATCGACTGGATCAAGACGTACTACCGCTCGCTGAAGCAGATCATCGCCAAGGAGCACGACGAGACAGTGGGGATCAACATAGCCAAGCGCTGCGTCAAGCTCGGGCATCCTTTCATCAAGTACGACAGTGTCGGGAAGGTATGGAGGTTCGCTCACCAGGAGGAGGGCTTCGCCGAGATTCTGGAGAAGGCGTGGGGCATCAAGCAGGAACTGGGCAAGGATGACGATGACGACGATGCCCCCGGGAAGCCTGTGAGACCAAATAAGAAGAGGAAGCAGCCTACGGCTGACGCGGGCCCCGTCGATGATCTCGAGCCAGCCGCGCCAGACAAGAAGATTGTCAACGAGTCGGAGAGGGACCTCAAGGATATCCTCGCCATCTTTCGCAACAGCATTGGGGGCGCCGACGAGATTACGAAGGCGGCCGCCGAGAGGCATCCGATCTGGAAGGACTGGTTCCACGAGGATTCACCAATGGCAGTTCAGTTGAAAAACGACGTGGAGAAAGCCGAGGCAGCGCGCCCATCGATACTGAACACAGTTCTGATCAGCAACAACATTATCAACACCAAGAGGAGCCTTGGAGACTCGGAGTTCGTGAAGCAGGTCAGCATTTGCGTCGCCATCCTGAAGCCGCTGCTCGATCAGGTGAACGCCAGGTGCCAGAGGATCACGAAGATGCACTCGGAGTACTCGGCCACTTCCGCTTGAGCCATACAGCTGTGTGCCTAGGGGCCAGCCATCGCAGGTATATCGATGTTTTGCAGCGGTTGCCAAAATTTTAGGATCCAGACCGGTTTTCCCAGGGCCTCGGGCGATTTCGGACCGATGAGTTTGGCGATGAGTTCGTGCCGATGAGGTTTGCGATGAGTTTGCGATGAGGTAGGCAGAATCCCTGATACATTCCTCACGACCGGTGAGTTATGCGATGAGGTGTCACATGTTAGCGAAGACTTTTTCGATGAGGTTGCGATGACTTTTGACGCGGTCCAAATCAGCTCTGAATCGGATGCAGTTTCTGATGGCCCGACGTACTTTCGCTGGTTTGGAACGCTACAGCGCTGCAGGAGCAGCGCGAGGGGAAGCAAGCAGCCTGCAAAACAAGAAACATATCCTCACACCCCCCCTCCCCCCATTGTCGTCCATGTTCATGCTTCCTTTCCCACTCTCGCGTCTCGCTCTCTCCCAACATCTTAGCACGCTGGAATCACGCGTGTATGCAACGGCTGACCCGAGAGAAGTTGATGCCCACCCTTCTCTTTTTTGCAATGCTTGGGAGGGAAGGCCCTTCGAAAACGCCTCAGGGGCTGTGACCTCGAGGATTGGACTGCGAGTGGGACGGAGGATGAGATCGAGAGCCGCCCCCAATTGAGAATGTCTTGCAAATCCATGGTCCCAGGGCACCTTGGTCTCCGTAGCCATCTGGCTCAAGATTTTCGGGCCGCTGAGGAACGAAGCGCTCACTGGGATGCCGCTATCTGGATGCATTCCTGTTGGCTGGGGTTGCCTCCTGTTTGAGCTGATGGCGATCACGCGCGACCAGCCTCGCCTGTACGGGGTAGATGGGTTTGCTGGCGTTGGAACCTTCTCTGATTTCATGCAGAAAAGCGGTCTGGACTGTGGGGCTTTCGACTCGGGAACTCTCGACAAATCTCATGATATTACTCGGCCTCCAGGGGTTCGCAGCGCTGTGGCCATGCTCGTGCGATGTATCTCTGGCAGTTTGGTGCTTTTGGGTCCTCCGTGCAAGAACTTCGTTGGGCTTTCGAGACGGTCTCATGGGCGTGCGCTGAAGAACCCTCTGGGGCACGACAACAAATTGACAAGAATTTTCAATAGAGTGGCAGAGTTCGTTGCCGATTACATCATGCTGTGTAGCTATTTGGGTCTCGTGTTCTTCGTCGAACAGCCTGCCAATTCAGTATTTTGGCACCATCCTGCAATCGAAGATGCCATTTCTCGCACGGGGGCTCAGCGCGTGAAGTGGCACATGTTTGTTTTCGGACACGCGTCGCCCAAGCCGCAGGTGGGTTTCACGAATGCTGCATGGGCGTCGCAGTTTGAACGCCTGGCAAGCTCGAAGTATCATAACATGCCCAGACCCTCGCAGCGCCTAACTTCTAAATGCAAGAGGGGACGTTTCAACGGCAACAAAAAACGCACGACTGCATCCAGCGCTTACCCAGAGCAGTTTGTGCAAACGCTTGTAGATCTTAATCGAGGCGTCCTGCCAGGCGTGGATCGCTCGGCGTAGGGTTCGCACTCGGACTGAATCTACATCCCATTCAGAATGTCGCAATGATCAACGATCGGAAACCTCTCCTCCCTTCTCTCCCTCGGCCATCCTTCTCCCCTAACAAAACGCCCCATGCCAAGAACACCGTCGCCGCCCACGTAGCAACTGAACAATGAGAGACGGGGGGGGGGGCGTTGGAGAGAGCGTGGGATCACAAGGGACTGAGCGCAGACGAAGCTGGGTAGTCACAGCAAAGGAAGGGAGGAGGATGTGGAGGAGGCAAAGACGGAGGAGGTAGGAGGGAGCAAGCGTGGAGGGGATGCATCGGTGTCATCACAAGGGACTGAGCGCAGACGAAGCTGGGTAGTCACAGCAAAGGAAGGGGGGGGATGTGGAGGAGGCAAAGACGGAGGAGGTAGGAGGGAGTATAAGCGTGGAGGGGATGCATCGGTGTATTTATCGCCAATGGTTCCGAAGCGTTTTAGCCCAAACCTTGCATTCATGAAGCGACATGTTGAATTGGATGTCCCCCCTTGGGACGCTGGGGACGGACCGCCTGACCCGAATCCTGGGGAGCTCTTTGTTCAAGAGTGGGGATGTCCTGAGAAGCGCCCGGGGGGGGTCGCGAAAATCACCGCCAATACCTTGAAAAAAAAACATGTTTTTTTTACAATTCCTGGTTGTGGCGCTGGGCTTAAAAAAACACAGTTTTTTTCACAAATTTGCTCGGGGCGAAGCTACACGGAGAAAAACAAAAAAGCAGATCTCCGACCACTAAGAGGCCGCCGAACGCGTGAGATTTTCGATTTTCCGAATGCGGAACTGGCCAGAACCAAACAAAAAAACAAACAAAATCGGAACTGGCCAGAGCCAAAAAGAAAAAAAACAAAAATAACTGAATGGTATCGGTCATGTTGATATTCGAAATTGTTTTTTCCGACATGTGTTATTCACAATGTGATATGCGATTTCTGCTTCTTAAGACACGTAGTACTCCATACAGCATGAACCTCTGGTTTAGTGTTCGTCTTTCTGGGACACGCATTTCGCATCGACGTTCAAATTTCGGTTTGTTTGATAGATATAATGTGCCATGTGGCACATGATTTGTGTTTTTTGGTAACGCCGTGTCCCTTGCGCTCTGAAATTTTGATGTCTTGGAAGGCCAAGGCAAAACCGAATTTATTTTTTTCTGAACATGTCCGCAATCGTGGTCCTAACCCTAGTCCGCAATCGTGGCCCTCATCCCGCAGACCTTACCTGACATCCCCCCAACCTTAACCCCCATTGCCCCAGAACATATGGATCCCCGTAGGGCTTCGTCAGCTCATGCGCCTGCGGCCCTGAGGGGGTCGGCGACGTGGACTCGAGCGCCCGTTCCGGGCACGTCGGCGGCCCTCTCGGTTCGCGCGTTTGTGTAGAAAGATTCAAAAGGATGGGGAAGAGGAGGGATGGAAAAAATGAGGAGGCGAACGGGAAGGGGAGTGAGGCAGAGGAAGAATGTAGGAAATGCGAGTCGTGTTCCGTGTTCCGCATGCTTCAAACTGCAAGAGCTCCCAGCCGTTTCTCCTCAAGCAAATTCAGAATGCAGTGAATGCAGCGCATCGTTGCAAAGTCATTTGCGCAGGTCGCTTCTGTTCGCCATGATTGGGAGAATCGTGGCTCTAAATGTACGTTCAGAACTTTGGGAGACCTCAAACATATGGTCTCTGAGGTGATGCGCACGGCTGGTAACGACTTTCGCCCAGATGTGTTTCAACAAAAAAGCTATGATTTGAAACTTCGGCCACCATACGTACTGAGGGACGCCGTCAAGCTTCTTGGTGTGATGGGCTGTGACATTGAGCCCAGCACGCACGCGTGTTGGACGTACATGGATGACCAGATTGCTCGGAAGAAGGGGCTAGATAGCAGCTCCAGCAGCGGCACCGTGGTTCCGACCCTTCCCACATCATCAGATGCCCTTGCTGTAGCGCCTGTTGCCATGGATATTGTGCAATCTAACCAGAATGATGATGAGATGACTTTGGCTTCTTTGAGAGAGTTGGGTCTTGAAGCTGTATGCCAAATGGTTTTGAAATCGACGAAGCGCATTCGTGCACTGGAGGCTGAGGCGAGGAGTAAGCGCAAGAAGTTAACACGGATGGGTGCATTACTCGACAAAGAAGCCAAATCAAAAAAGAAATTGAAAGTTGAGCTTGATACGTTCGTGATGGTCAAGGAGACAACCTTCCGGGGCAAGCAACGGTTTAGATTTTTCCTTCAAGAGAGTGCGATGTACAGACTAGCAATCAAACTCAGCCAGGGCTACGCAGGTGCGACGGCAGCATTAAAGATCTTGGACGCACCAATCAGCAGGCAAGCTGGTATTTCGTGTGAAATTCTGTTTCACGCAAATCATCTTGTGCGCACTCAGCGCTGGTATAGGCACCAATACTTTCAGATATATGACAGAATGGCAGGGGTTATCGAAAAATACCGTGATGAAGGATATGAGCCTAGCATGGTTCTAAGTTGGGAGCAGCATGTGGTTCGTGGGGATGCAACCAATAGCAGGGCTGGCGAGCAGAAAATATTCGTATCGGACGTCCTATCTCTGTTTCATCACAATGGGATCCCGGGTGAGCTTGGACGTCCATACCGAACCATGCAGCTTTCATACCCAGACGTCGCGTTCGTGCCAGAAACTTTTAGCAGCCTCGACGCTTTCGCGATGTGGGATAAACTTTTGACGAGGTCTGGCGTGCATTGCTGGCAATCTCGTGTGGATGATACGTACGAGGACCCTTGTTCCCAGTACTTGGAGAAGGTAGTAAACGATGATGGTGAAGAGGAGGATGGCGAAGGTGCGGGGGTATTTGAACAAGTGCCTGACCACGACAAAGTTGATGGGATTGCAGACGTGGCGTGGTCGAAAGGCGTCGCAATGCACATCAGCATCTTCAATTTTCATACAGATGCTGGGCCTGATCAGTTCGGTTGTGCGAGTAAGCTGGCGGGCTACTTTGCTTTCGTCCCCAGAGTGTGGACGATCTGGTCTTTTTGTTTCATGCATCAGATTCATTTGATGGCTGGTCGGCAATTGAAGCGTCTCTCTGGGCACTATTCTAACCTAGCGAAATTGACCCACTTGTGGAGATCTCCCGGGGCAGCTGTGAAACTATTGAGGGTGCTGGCGGCTCCGGACCTACTGGGTGATGATGCGAAGCGAGTCGCCTCGTCTTTGCCGCCTCGCCCACTGACTCGCCGCTGGGGTTCCATCCACGCGGCCGAAAGCTTTTACTTGCGGTTCTCCAGGAAGGTGCTCTGCGC
The DNA here is from genome assembly GCA_963575745.1 of Prorocentrum cordatum. Lineage (NCBI taxonomy): Eukaryota > Dinophyceae > Prorocentrales > Prorocentraceae > Prorocentrum > Prorocentrum cordatum. The sequence continues at coordinate 100,328 of CAUYUJ010022467.1, forward strand.
AACGTTCAATGCTGTGTTCCGCAAGGACGCCGATGAAGGGCGCCAGGATCGCGGCAGCTTGGCTGAAGATCCAGACGGGGAGAGGTACGGGGAGAAAATGGGGAGGTGGTTGAGGGACGTGTTGAGCGCACTGCACAGCGACAGCTTCTGGATTTCATTGCATCTGGGGCATATCACCCGCTCTCCCATTGGACGGGCCTAGGGGGTGAGCGTGAGAGGGCCTGCAGTCACAAGGATGGAGCGGCGGGGGGGCAGGAAGAGAATGAGGAGGGAAAGGGAGAGGAGGGAGGGCGGGCGGGGCAGGATGATGGGAGGGGAGGGGGTGGGACAGATAAGGGGACTCGAGGCCACTTACGTTCTCTAGGCCCGCCCACTAATCATGCATGCGTTCTACTGGCTTGAGAAGGAATCGGCTCTCCACAAAGCAATGCTCAAGAGAAACATGCCAGATCGCTTTGATCCGGAGTGTCGTCGGTCCGCCGTTCAGCAGCTAGTGCATTACAAATCGCATCAGATTTCCAGGTCTTTCCGAAAACTACTTTTCGAAGATGCGCCTTGGAGCGCCCTATGGGAGCACGTGCGCCCCGAGAGCGAGATTAGCGTGAGAGCTCAATGTGTTTTGTGCACTCTGGAAGCGGCTGCAGATTGGCAACACAGAGTGGCTACCCGAATTGAGAAGTGGCCGTATTTGCTGTGCTGGCTTGTTTACAGGCCCCCTGGTGATTCCTGCCCAAAGCGAAAGCAGTACGCTCGCATCTTGCAAGACGATGCCAACAACTTCCGCCAGAGTGGTGATGCCGTTGATTTTGATAGGCTTGGCCAGGTCAAGCTTTGCATGACACTCGGGGACGACATAACTCGGGCAGCCAATGAAGGCACAATCGGGGAACCAGCGTTTCGACTTCTTACAGACGTAGTGCGTGGGCTACACTCAGATACACAGGAGATTGAAGGTATGAACGGAATCGTCAAGGTTCTCCTGGGCGGGGCAACCAAATTTTCTAGCGCTCTCTAGGAATCCGGCGGGCCCGAGTGGGCCCTAGGGTCCAGTCCCAGCGGGGTTGATGGAGGGGCCTGTCTGGACTCAGAGAAGCAAGAGCGAGGCATCGAAAAAGCAAGAGGTCCCGCCAAACAGCACGCCGACGACGAAGCAGCTTGACGAAGCAGACGACGACGACGACCCGCAGGCTATATTGGAGCACTCTCCTGCTGCAAAGCTACCCCTCGTGTGCAGCCGACTCCACAACAGGAAGATGCTAGCCCATTACACGCAGCTGAACGACGAGCAGCATATCATAAAATGCTGTTTGGATGCCCATGATATTGCGAAGAAGGCAAGGGCCGACGTGGCGCGGCGATTCGGGAGGCAATTGCCCGTGCCGCCCGCCATGCACCCTATTTCGGATGGACGCGCTGACGTGGCACCACTGACAGACGGTTCAGCAGCGGCTTGCGAAACTGAGGCTCGATTCGAGACCATCGCGCCACCGCCGCCACCACCAGCTGCGCATCCTGTTCCACGCGAGTCGCTGTTCGCTAGACCTTTGAAGGACTCGAACTCTGGAGTCGAAGCCCGATGCGCATGCTTTCTCACATCTCTAGCATTGCGTTTGTTGCCCGGGGGGGCCGTCCCCACAAGCACCCACGCGTTCCGCATCAGCGAATCTACATCTGGTTGGATACCATGCTATAAGTACGGGCATGTCGGGATGTTTGCAGCGGGCGGTCGCTTCTCGGACAATGGTGAGACCTTCGAGTTCCCTGAGGACTCAAAGGTTGTGGACATACGGAGACTGCGGTTGATGATCAGCGACTTGCACGAGAAAATGCTTGCTGAAGATGCTGATCCGAAAGTTTCGGTCGGAGCCGCCTTGCACTCTCTGTTTCTGTCACTGTTTCTGCGTATCTTTGATTCTCAGATGTTATGCTCTGTCGTTCCTGGTCGCAAGTGCATATGTGCGCGCGTGTGCATTGGAAGTGGAGGCGGGGGGGGGGCCCGAACATCTTCAGCACAGACTCGGGGGGTAGGAGGAGAGTAGTATTCATATTGAGTACTGGTGAGATGGGGGGAGGAGGAGGAGGAGGAGGAGGAGGAAGAGGAGGAGGAGGAGGAGGAAGCAAACACCGACCGATTGCCTGATTCTTACGCCTTTGCCCCCCCCATGCGGTTTGCAAGCTCATCTGGGACAATGGGAACAATTATCAAGCATCTGTTGGGATTGTGGAATCGATGGCCCTATCGATCAAGGACTCGTGCATCTGCCAGAAGCTACGCGAGAATGCCGCACGAGCCAAAGAGAAAGCAAAAGCAAAAGCAGAAGCACAAGCAAATGAAAATGCGGACTCCACGAACCCCAACCACGCTGCCGTCGGCCCTGGGGACGGGCCAACTGACGATGTCTTCGACCCGGGACTCATAGATGCACTGTACGAGAGCATGATGGCAGCGGAAGACGGGGCAAACGACGACGCCATCGATGCAACTGTTGGGCCTGATGTAGATGATGACCTATTGATGGGTAAAGCTGAGCACATGCACGGGAAAATTGTAGCTGGCAAGAAAACCACGAAGGAACATAAGGCCGCACTGAACAACATAAAAGAACACATTCGAGACGAACTAGGCGATTTCGAGTTGCTCGACGGCGAGGTGGAACACGAGGCACTGCTCCAACACGAGTTAGAAGTCTCTGCTGGGTTGCGCCCCCCTGATGAACCTGAGCGCGGTGAGCCTCCTGGGGTACCTGAGGGGCCTGAGTCTGATGATGATGAATCGAACCTGTTTGGGCCTCCTGGGGGACCTGAGCTTGCTGAGCGGCAGCCTGAGGGTGATGTTGCCGCAGTGGCGCCACTAACCGCCGACGAGATGCGCCTACGCTTCGCAGTGTGGAAAGGTGAGTGGAATGGAACCGTGCCTTCCCTCGTCAGGGTGTTGTCGGGGAACCACGTCGTCGTCGTCGTCGTCGTCGTCGTGGTCTTGGTCTTGGTGTTGCTCTTGGTCTTGGCCTTGGTCGTCGTCGTAGGAAGAGGAAGAGGAAGAGGAGGAGGAGGAGGAGGAGGAGGAGGAGGAGGAGGAGAAGGGTGACGGAGGAGATGGAGGTGGAGTCTCGTTTACTGTTTCAGAACCTTCTCAGGCGAGATTGATGAGACAGCCGCGTCGTATGCATACCGCGAGGAGCGGAATGCTCACGACATCAGCGTACTAGATGTGTCAATGGTTTCGACAGTTGATATGATTGACGCCGATGACGGCTCCGATGGTGCTCTAGGGGCTTTCAAGGTAGTGTTCGTTCATTGGGATTCTGTTGGAGGGCTGGAAGGCCGCCTTCTACAGCTGGCACACGATGGCACTCTCGAGTACATCCCAAAAGCCATGTCCCGAGGGAGAGGCGACGACGCCATGATCAGACGGTGGTTCCAGAACGGTTTCGATCAGGAGAACGGCGCTAGAATATTACTGAACCACGTTGGCGCGTTCATGAAGAAGCCCCGGTTCCTTCGCGAACATATACACCCGATGGCCGCTCGACAACATACGATTGCCCTTGCTCAGCACGCGTGCGACATGATCGATGCAGGGGGGGTAGATTTGTTGGTGGGGGCAGACACATATCAGAGATGCAACGTATGTCAGAACGAACTCATAGATGACGAGATGGCCCGTCGATGCCCCTGCTGTCTGCTATTTTACCACCCGCGCTGCTTGGCCCCCGGCATCCAGCTTCTGGACGCTATTGAACACACTGGAGGGGAGGGATGGGATTGCAGCCCTCTCCCCACTCGGCGGGGCCCTCGCTTGCTGCTCACCTCCCGCTTATCTTCTCCCTTCGCCTCCTCCTCCTTCTCCTCCTCCTCCTCCTCCTCATCCGACTCTTCCTCCCCCTCCTACTCCTCCTCCTCCTCCTCCTCCTCCTCCTCCTCCTCCTCCTCCTCCTCCTCCTCCTCCTCCTCCTCCTCCTCCTCCTCCTCCTCTCTCTCTCTCTCTCTCTCTCGATCTATCGCTGTAGCGTCAGAGCCTCAGGAGCCTCCGGAGCCTGTAGCCCATGTGTAAATGCACTGCTTGGGGAACGCTCGCGTCTGCCTGTGCTAGCCCAGAGCTTTCAGCAAGCTCCTCCTCCTCCTCTCCTCATGATCGCATGTGTGTCGCAGTGCGGGACTGGGCAGGTGCACATACCAGTATGGTGGACAACATACCTGGCAGCGCTAACCTTTGTGACTGGTGCAGCGGTTGGCTTATGCATGAGGCGGAGGTGGCGGCCGCGGGCGCAGACGTGTGCTAACAACGCCCGCCGAGTGTTCGCTCAAGAGCGGACTCCCCCTTCGCCAGCCTCCCCCATAGAGTGAGGGTGCCCGAACGGTTTTATTTCATCCCAGGGCGTTCGTGCCCATGGAGTCCCGAGTCCTGGGCGAAAACCTTTACTCTCTCACGAGCGCGCCGAGCCATCCTCGTTCTGATCCGCAACCGCCGGGGACTAGGTTCACTGCACCCCGCCTCCTTATTCTACACCTTCTCCTCCTGCTCCTCCTCCTCCTCACCCTGCCTGCCTCCTCGCCCACCACCTGCCCCACTCCTCAACCCCGCCACTGCCGCCGTTGCTGCTGACGCTGACGCGGCTCGAGTCGTGAACCAGCTCGGGCTGCTACCGCCGCCAGTCGCGAGATTTTACCAGGGGCAGCGTGTCGCGCACGACGTGACCATGCCCGACCAGGCTGCCTGCCGCCCCCCCTGCCCGTTCGTGAATGGATGGTTGATTGAGTTCCCAGGGATAGTTCATCATATCCGGGGTTAAGGGCCCTCCTGAACCCTTATAAAGCCCACCTTGGGGCCCGTACAGGCATGCCACAATCCCTCGTAAAGTACAACTGTTCGCGTTTCCGAAAGGAGGAGGGGGAGGATGAGGAGGAGGAGGAAGAGGAGGAGGAGGAGGAGGATGAGGAGGAGGAGGAGGAGGATGACTCCCATCAATGCGATCTTGTACGACTCGCTTTGCGCTTATGGCCCTCAGGATATCCAGACTTAAGACGTGTGGCGAGCTCTCAAAACACATCGCTGTGGCGAGCTTCCCAAACACATCATAGCATTGTTTGGAATGTGTGTTCGCTTATGGTGAGCTTTCAACCACAATGCATAACTTGCTTTGAATATGTTACCGCCTGCAGCGAGCTCTCCAAACACGTCATACCATTGTTTTGAATTTCCGTGACGCTTCGCGTATCCTCACCAGCCCATCCAGAGACGATGCCTACGTAGGCGAGCTGCCTTGATCAGGGATGTGTAGCAGCGCGCAGTGTAGCAGCATGCAGCGTACCAACGACGAGGGCCTTGAGCATGGCCCAAGATGACACCCACTGGACCCTGGTGGGGAGGACCTCCCCACCAACCCCCTGGACCCTGGTGGGGAAGACCCCCCCCCAGATCCTGGTGGGGAGGACCTCCCCACCACCCCCTGGGCCCTGGTGGGGAGGACCTCCCCACCACACTCCGGACCCTGGTGGGGAGGACCTCCCCACCACCCTCCCGGACCCTGGTGGGGAGGACCTCCCCCCCCCAGACCCTGGTGGGGAGGACCTCCCCACCACACCCTGGGGTGGGGAGGACCTCCCCACCACCGCCCGGACCCTGGTGGGGAGGACCTGCCCTGGTGGGGAGGCCCTGGGGGGGAGGACCTCTGGGCCCTGGTGGGGAGGACCTCCCCACCACCGCCTCTGACCCTGGTGGGGAGGACCTCGCCACCACCCTCCCGGACCCTGGTGGGGAGGGCCTCCCCGCCACCCCCTGGGCCCTGGCGGGGAGGGCCTCCCCGCCACTCCCTCGGACCCTGGCGGGGAGGACCTCACCGCCATTCTCCCGGACCCTGGCGGGGAGGACCTCCCCACCACCCCCCCGAACCCTGGTGGGGGGGACCTCCCCGCCACTCCCTGGGCGCTGGCGGCGAGGACCTCCCCACCACCTCCTCGGACCCTGGTGGGGAGGACCTCCCCGCCGCACCCTGGGCCCTGGCGGGGAGGAACTCCCCACCACCCCCTCGGACCCTGGTGGTGAGGACCTCCCCACCATCCCTGGGCCCTGGTGGGGAGGACCTCCCCACCACCCTCCCGGACCTGGGGGGAGGACCCCCCCCACCACCTCCTGGCCCCGGGTGGGGAGGACCTCACCAACATCTCCCCAACCACCCTCCCGGACCCCTGGTGGAGGGACCTCCACCACCTCCACCCCCCTGGACCCCTGGTGGGGAGGACCTCCCCACCATCCCCTGGACCCTGGTGGGAGGACCTCCCCACCACCCCCTGGACCCTGGGGTGGGAACTCTCCCCACCACCCTCCCCGGACCCTGTGGGGAGGACCTCCCCCCACCACCTCGGGCCATGGGGGACCTCCCTCATACCCCCTCGGAGCTGTGGGGGACCCTCCCCCCCCCCCCCCGACCCTGGTGGGAGGACCTCCCCATCCCCTGGGCCCTGGTGGGAAGGACCTCCCCACCCCCTCCCGGAACAGGACCTCCCACCACCCCCTGGTGTGGGAGGACCTTCTCCCCCACCACCCCCCTCGGACCCTGGTGGGAGGACCTCCCACCATTCACCCGGACCCTGGTGGAGGAGGACCTCCCCACCCCCCCCGGGCCCTGGTGGGGAGGACCTCCCCACCCCCCCCACCCTGGGGGGGAGGACCTCCCCACCACCCCCTTGGGCCCTGGTGGAGGACCTCCCCACCGCCCCGTGACCCTGGTGGGGAGACCTCCCCACCATCCCCATCAGACCCTGTGGGTGGAACCTCCCCCACCCCCTCGGACCCCGGTGGGGATCACCCCCCACTCCCCAGACCCTGGTGGGGAGAACCTCCCCACCACCCCTTGGGCCCTGGTGGGGAGGATCTCCCCACCGCCCCCCCATGACCCTGGTGGGGAGGATCTCCCCACCACGACCACCACCACCACCCTCCCAGAACCTGGTGGGGAGGCTCCAAGACGACCTCATCTTGGGCCCTACTTGGGCCATCTTGTGCCGTTGCCATTTAGGCTCTGCTGACGTTTGTTGTGCTGGCATCTTCGCGCCCACACTGCCCACGTAACTGCATACGCAGCCCGCAGATCAGGCGCCTGGCATGAGCCGCCCGTGTCGCCTGAACCCAACGATCGACCTCGAGCGAATTCGGCCCATCATGGATGACGCGTCGTCGTTGAGGCAGTTGCAGGGCTGGGCATACCACTCACTGCGGCGACTGACCTCGACTGGAGCTATGAGTGCGCAGTCCCTGGTTAGGGCTCTGACTGGGCGGCGGGTCACGATGTCCAGTTCCTTCAGTGGCATCGGTACCGACCACATCGCTGCCAGCATGCTGGGAGTCGCGGGGACGAGACTTGCGACCGAGCTGACCTCTGACGGCGTGCCGCGTGACGATGCGATCACCTTCGACCACCAGTGGTCACTGGAGCGGGACCGCAAGTGCCAGCAAGAACTGGCGCTCCTCGCCCGCATTCATGCCCGCGAGCATCGCCACTGCATCTTCGGGGACACACTCGACTTTACCCCGGATCACCTCAAGGACGACGTCGGCTTGACCAGCAGAGGTTTTGAGCGACCCGCCCGGGAGCTGCGATGCGTTCTGCCGCGGGCGCGGCCCCAGGCAAAGGGCAAGTGTCTGACGCACGGTTGCCTCTGTAGTCCAACGTCGTGTGACATTCACGCGGCTGGCCCGAACTGCAAGGGCCATTCAGTCTACGGCGACATGCTGGGGATGGACGGGCCGTACGCCAAATATTTCTTTCAATGGTGCGCTATGCGCCGCAGTCTGCTGGAGAAGATAGTTCTCCACGAAAATGTGGAGCGCTTCGATGTTGGCGAGCTCGAGTACCACTTGGGCGACTTATACTTCATCGTCCGCTGCTCAACGTGCCCCTCGCAGTATGGTTGGCCATGCCAGCGTAAGCGGTCAGTATCCATGCTGATCCTGAAGGAGTACGCGTGCCCGATCCTCGACGCTTTGAACCTGCCGCGCGACCCTGTTCGCCGCTCCTCGGACGAGTTCTACGACATCAAGATGATGGTGGCGTTCATGTTCCATAGGGGGAGGGATCCGGGTCTCACTTGGAGGGCCTTCCTTGTCAGCAACCAGGAGGAGATCGAGGCCGAGCTCGAGTGGGCTGCGAACCGCAAGTCGGTCAGGGACTTCGACCGCGCCGGCTTCGTATGCAGCCTCGACATCAATGCGACCCCGTACTCTGTGCTTGGTCCCAACGAGCTCAAGAGGGCGGAGTTCTACGAGACGCACGCGCCGAATGAGTGCTACGACGTCGGTCAGAACCCGTGGAAAAGGCCCATGAACTCTCGTGGACCAGAGCTCCACACGATCATCGCCAACGCTGCAGCTATTGTGGATCCTGTGAGCGCGCGGCTTGTGACGGTCAACGAGCTGCAGACCGCGATGGGCTACCCTGTCACGGAGGAGGCCGTGGTCACCACCGGCGTGATGTGCCAGTTCTCGCGCGACTTGGACCCGCACCTGATTCCTGATAAGAGGAGCCCTGGGCGGAATATCGAGGAGGATTGAAGGATGATGAGGAGGAGGGAGGAGGATGAGGAGAGGGAGACGGAGGATGAGGAGGAGGAGGAGGAGGATAAGGATGAGGATGAGGAGGAGGAGGGGGAGGATCAACAGTGGCAGCAGGATTGAGCAGTAGATTTGGTGTCAATATCTTGTGGCCCCCTGAAGGACGCGGCGCTCGCAGGCGAAGCAGCAGGGCAATTGTTACCATGTGAACGTCATGGGTTCTTTCCTCGGCGTCGCCGTCCTCGCCTTCCCCGACCTCGGTCGCCCCTCTCCTCTTGTCGTACATGTGCCTCCACCTCCACCACCTGCCGCGCTGCAGCATGATGCCGACCCCCCTGCGGAGCGCCCGGAAGTCGCCGACCGCCCTGCGGAGCAGGGCCCAGGAGCCGACGGTCCAGTCGAAGTGCACGTGTCCACGGCCTCCAGCAGCGTGGATGGGATGACGTTGACGAAAACGACGGTGACGGTCACGACCGTCACGAGGAACCAGTCAGACCCGGCGGGCCCGTCAGGCCATGACGGCCCTGACAACAAGCGGAGCCGCTATGCAGAAGCGTTTGAAGTTTTCGCCAGGATGGGGTAGAGCTCCCACGCGTGTGAAGATTTGACAGCCATGCCGCCCGCCATTTTACAGACGTTTTCGGCAATTCGGTATATGGTGTTGTGATAGTTGTAAGCAGATTGAGCGTCAGCCCGCCCTCTGTAGGGCGTGTGAGGGGGAGGCAGAGTGAGGGAGGAGATCGGAGAAGAGATGCGTGCCCTGCCACACCACCAGCCTTCTACCACCAACCAGCTACATAGCGCAGCCTTCGGCATGATACCGCGGAGCGGCGGATCGCTTCCAGGACCTGCGGTGCAATATCGCAGATGGTCTAGGACCAAGTGCAGCGTCTGCGGTGTAATGTCGCAGATTGTCCAGGACCTTGTGGGTGTGGGTCTGGTTCCTGCCAGCTGCTTCTTTGCTGCCCGTTGCAATCGCGCTTGAAGCCTTGGCGACCACAGGATCGGCCCAGGCTGGATCATCAATAAAAATATGATGGGAGATTGATGCCTCCTCCCTTGCTTCGCTGCACCCCCTCCACTTCCTCAACTCTGCCTTCCGCCCCCCTGCCAGGCTGCCCGTGGTGGCGGCGCTGCCGGCGAGTCGCTCGAGCCGGGAGGCATCCGAGCGCCAGTCGGTACCTATCGCACTGTGAACGACCAGTTCCCCGGCCTCTCAGGCCGAGTGCTCAGGGACGCGGTTGACGCGAAGTTCGTGCTGGAGGATATTGGCCACGAGATCATACCATGGTCCCTCCCTCTTCCTCCTGAAGACTCCGATGATACGTCCTCGCAATTTATTCCGGGATCGCGCGTTCGCCTGAGAGCTCCTCACAATTTACGCAGGAGGGAGGAGGGATGATGATGATGATGATGATGCTGCTGCTGCTGCTGCTGCTGATGATGATGATGATGATGATGATGATGATGGTGATGATGATGATAAGGAGGAGGAGGAGGAGGAGGAGGAGGAGGAGGAGAACGGGGGCTCTGCCGCTCCCGCCAGAGGTTCCACGCCAACGGCGATAAAGTCTTCAAGAGGCACACCATCAACTGGCGTGGTCAGAAAGCTGTGCGGGCGGAGTACAAGGATCGTTCGGTTCTGAACCCTCCTCCCTTCCCTCCCTTCCCTCCCTGCCCTTCCCCTACCCCCTCCCCTCCCCTCCCCCGCTACTCCACCGCCCACCCACTTCCTCCACCTCTTCCCTCCATCCCTCCTCCTACTCTCCTGCTCTGCTCCACTGCTCCGCCCCGCCCTCACTTCCAGATTCCAGCCCTCCCAGCCATCATGCATCCTCCCACCTCCGCCCCTTCCCAGGACCGCATACTCAAGGAGGGCATCGGGAAGGACATACGCGCTGGGAAGGTGTACTGCGTTCCATCGTCCGTCAACAGGGCTCATTGGACCTTGCATCAGGTGTCGGCTGCGACTTTGCATGAGGCTTTATACGACGCCCACGCAGAGAAGCCAGACAACGAACAAGTCCTGGCTACGATTCATGGTGGAGTCAGAGATGTTGTTCTTCTTCAGCCCACTTGCCCCGCGTATGTACTCCAATACTACAGAGACGAGATGAATCGTCTGACTGGGTACGGGTCGCAGAGATCGTGGCTGGAGAGGATCAAGCTCGTCGTTGATATTGACGCAAAGCTTGCGGATGACAGGTCGAAGAAGCGAGCGAAGGCGGCGGAGCAGGCGCCCGACTCCCTCGACTCCTCTGGCGGCTCTGCCACCGCGACCTCCGCATCAACTGCGATCACAGAGTATGTCGGCGCCGGCGGCGACGAGGACGGCGACGAGGAGGACGATGACGAGGAGTGCGAGTGCGGGGACAAGAAGCGCGTCAGGTCCCAAGCTGGTCACCAAACAGCCGAGTGGGAGACCATCCAGGGCGCGTGGCCAGCACTCTTCACAGGCATGGCCGACTTCCTCAGGACAAGGCGTGTCCGGACGAAACTGAAGGAACACGGCGTTTTGACTTCCGTTCTGGCCTTCATGGACACCCATTGCAAATTTACGTACGCGGGCCTCTCCTCAAACACGGTGATGTTAGTACAGGAGTCCATCTTGAAGAAGGTCGCTGGGCACACAGACTACGCCGGCGCCGAGGAGGTATCGATGCTCGCGTTCCTGTACTTGAGCGCGCCCACAGACGTACTCCCATACGTATTCAAGTCAACTGCTGATGTGAACACGAAGCTGCCCAATCTCTTCAGCCGCATGCAGCAGAACAAGCACTTTCGCTTGGCAAGGATTCCAAATGTCAACCCAGGTGATCAGAGTGCCGCGATGCTGACATTGGTTAAGGCCGACAAGAAGGAGATGCCCAAACCTGCGAAGAAGTCAAAGGAAGAGAAGGCTGCAGAGGCCGAAGCTAAGAAGGCGGCCAAAGCTGCTGAGAAGGCGCGGGAGAAGCAGCAGAAGGCGGATCAGAAGAAGGCGGACAAGAAGAAGAGGAAGCGCGGCGGCGAACCTGATGACCACGCTCACGACGGCGCGCCGGATGCGAAGCAGCAGCAGCAGCTTGTGCAGCCTGTTCGCCCAACACTTGACGTTCCAGCACATCAGCACGGCTGGGCCAACATCGTGTCAGGTTCAGACGGCACGGCTCGATCCCTCACGTTCCTGGACGACGTGAAGCACACTGTGGCACTTGTTCTCGCGCGTCGGGAGCAAGTTGACAAGGCAAATGGGGTGGACTTCAATGCAACCACTCTGGCCGCGAAGTGGGAGATCATTGTTCTCTTGACTGCCTGTGGATTTTCATTCGGCTGCGACAAAGTTCTGACCACATCCCTCACTACGGCTGATGGCGCAATGAAGACGTACTCTGGCGAGTGGTCGGAACTACGGTGGGATATCTACCTGACTCTGTGTCGAACCTTCGACGTGAACTTGGACGAGTGCCCTCTGACGGACGACTGCTGCGTCGAGGAGGACGAGGAGCAGCCTGAGCTGGGACCAATCAAGCAGAAGATACATATTCTCTTGAAGGAGCATACGTACCTGAAGACCAAGCTCGCCAACATCTACGAGACGAACCGTCCGTCTTGTGATTCTACCATGGACGAGGTGAAGGAGAGCCATGTTTCCTATACGAGGGTGAACGCTGCAATACTATCAGCTCTGAGAGGCGACTCTTTCGAGACGGCGATGCTCCCGAATGTGCTCAAAGGGGTCGTGTTCGACAAGGCCGAGGACAACTTCTCGTCCGTCTTGCGATTCCTCACGCCTATCATTCATAAGGAAGTTCCGCCATCCCTCTACGCGACGGCCTGCCTCTTAACCAAGTACGCACTGGTGAAGTCTGGCGTCGTTGACGGATCAGAGCGTCAGTTCAACGTCACACCTAGCAGCGTGCTTGTCGACCTGAGCGCGGCTGCGCCCCTGGTCACGTGGTCAGACGCCAACTGGAAGACCTTTAAAGAGGTGGAGGCGCTTGTACAGCTGCAGCCGAGGTACTTGCTGTTGGGGATGACCAAGCTGTGTGATTATTTCGACACCGCTCTGACCATGGACGTCATCCCGGTGAAGTTCAAACAGCAGATGTCTGACCTCCACGCTTTCATGAAGTCTGGGGTCGCAGTTGCAATGGGGTGTAAAGATGCAATATTCATGTACGCTTCTGACTGCAAATTAGATGGCCTTGACGAGGAGATGTGGACGACGTTGTTCGAAAAGGCTGTGGACCTTAAGTCTGCTCCAGTGCGGAAGACCGACCAGCAGTGGGACACCTTGACGAAGACCAAAGAGGCGTCTGTTCGACAGATGACACCAATCCAACTCCGCAAAAAACTCGTGGACGACTTCAACGTGAAGACCGACGCGGCCAAACTGATGGCCAAGGATACCATGGTGTCGCTCATCGCAAAGAAGCTGGTCCACAATGCCAAGGCGGAGGAGGATTGTAGTCACTCCTCCTCCTGCTCCTCCTCCTCCTCCTCCTCCTTCTTACTCGACCTTGCCTCCGCCAGTGAGGACAAGTTGGTCAAGAATTGGGATGTCTCTGTCAAGGCGTTCTTCTCGGTTGAGTTGGACGGAGGCGTGGACAAGGATGGTATCGATGATGTGGTGAGCAATGTCATTAGCGAGGGCGGCATGCGGCGCGTGCCCTCGTTGACACTGCCGCGGGCATGGTGTGCATACAAGGTCGGCCTGGAGCTGACAGATTACATCCTCGACTTATGGAACCCAAACTTCAAGCTCGACCAGGGTGGAGGCGATGAACCACCAGCAGATAGTCAGCACAGCTCGGATTCAAAGGGCTCTAGAGGCTCTAGGGGTTCTACTACGTCAACTTCTAGGCCAAGTACTATTCGAGATGTTGGCACCGAGGCGTTGAGACACGCTGTATCCAGGACAGGCAAGGCCAACTTCAAAAAGGTGTGGGTCCCGATCGATCTGAATGAGTACTTGCCCGTGAAGGATGGGTGGCTGATTCGTTTGGCATTCGTTGGAGCTATCTCATTAGAGGAGACCTTAGTCGATCGCAACCTTCGCCAGTATGCAAACAAGGTGGAGATAGGCAAGGTGACAATCCAGGGCCACACGTACATTATGTCGGTGACGCCTGGTGGAGGGGAAGGTTCTCCCACGTGCGCCCCAGCATGGTCCGTGAGGGGCATGAGTGAGGATGACTTTCACAAGGCCTCTGAGAACAACGAATGGATCGAGGCTATGGTGCAGGACTGCTTCGAGTTCGACGTCACTGTGGGCGGCGTTGTGAAGGTGACGTTCGCGCTGCCTTTCATCGGCGTGGCACCCGTGGAGTCTGCGCCGCAGCTTGCGATCGAGGACGTCCACCAGCAGCCGCAGCCGCAGAAGACGAACCCTGCCGCGTGCGGGGCCCTTCATCCTGCTCAGGCTTCTCAGGCTGCTCAGGCCCAGGCTGCTCCTGGGAGCGCTGCTGAGGCTGCTGCTGCTGCTCCTGCCCAGGATCCTGGGCCGCCCACGGCAGCGGAGGGGGCCCCGGCGGTGGAGCCCAAGGAGTCGGAGTCCCCGGAGTCCCCCAAGGAGGAGGCGGCGGCGAAGCAGGTCGTGGCTGCCACCGTGGCTGTGGAGCTGCCGGGGCCGCAGACCGAGCCCCAGAAGAACTTCGGATCGATGGAGTTCTTGGCGTTCGACGACATGATGGAGCTGGCGCGCCCGATGTTCCCGGATGAGGCAGCCAGGCACGCGGAGAAGGTCGACAGGAGGGTCGCCAAGAAGGAGGAGCGGCGGGAGCGTGCCCGCGTGAGCGATGGCGTCGGCACCGTCGCCGCGACCGTCGCCCAGCAGTCGGCATTGCTGTTCCACTTGATGCAATAGGCTGCTGGGCTGCTGGGCTCGATCTTCGGGGGCAGGTGCAGCTAGACTGAACGTCAACTTTTGGGACGACGACGACGACGACGACGACGATGACGACATGATGACGACGACAAAGTTCGGAGCTGCACCTGCGTCCGTTGATCACTCACTCTCTCTCTCCATCCCTCTCTCTCTCCTTTCTCGCCTCCCACCTCCCTCCTCCTCCTCAGCCCTCCCTCCCTCCTCCCTCCACCCTCCGCTGAGGGCCCTCCGCTCCGCTCTGCCAGCCGCTCTGCGGTCTCGTTTGAATTCAGCGTGCCTGCGCCGTGCGCGCTACTCACTGGCGGGCCGCCAGTGCGAAGGGGCGGGGTTGTAAGCCCCAGACGTTGAGCGTTGTGCGGTTGGGTGCGCTTGCGGGGTGCGAAAATACGATCGGTGGGTCGGTCGGTCCCCTCCTGACTCTTCCTACTCCTCCTCCTCCTCCCCCTCCTCCTCCTCCTCCTCCCTCCTTCACTCCTCGCTCCTTCTCCCGTCCTCCTCCTCCTCCTCCTCCTCACCGCCGCCGCCGCCGCGGACTCGAGGCTCTCGTTTCTTTTTTGGCTGGTCCTTGGTGGTTTTTGTTCGCCCCGGGGTGCCGCTGTGCCCTCGCCGAGCTTGTTGCTAGGGGTGCCCGGATCGGTTTGGACGGCCCCTCGGGGCCGAGGAGGGCCTAGGACTTGTCTGTTATATACATGGCTGGCGCCAGATACGCGGCCCAACCACGCGGGGAGATGCACATGCCGATCACGAGAAAAAAATATGAACATCAGGCTGGCCGCGGTGGCCATAAAAAAAACGGTAATGTCATCATGCGCGGGCAACAGCGTATTCGGGGGGGGGGGGGGGGAACATAAACCATCTGTCACGCAATGCGTGACTCATGTTGCAAAAAACGAAAATCCCGTCGTAGGCATTGGGTGTGTGATGTGATTTTTCGGAGCTTGAAAGATACGCCGCTCCACCGTGCGATTATTTTTTTGTTTTTTGGGGGGGGGCTCTGGCCAGTTCCGCATGTTTTTTGGTTTTTCCTGTTTAGCTCTGGCCAGTTCCGCATTCGGAAAATCGAAAATCTCACGCGTTCGGCTGCCTCTTAGTGGTCGCAGATCTGCTATTATGTTTTTCTCCTTGTAGCCTCGCCCCGAACAAATGTGTGAAAAATGCGTTTTTTTCTAAGCCCAGCGCCACAGCCAGGAATTGTTAAAAAAACATGTTTTTTTTTTAGGTTTTGGCGGCGATTTTCGCGACCCCTCTCGGGCGCTTCTAAGGACATCCCCAGTTCAAGAGGTCATTGAACCGTTATTTGGCAGGCGAGATCAGCGCCCGAATGGCTCGTATCTTATGTCACTACGCTGCTGAAGCTGGGATGCGAGAAGCGAGGAAATACGGGTTACCCCCCGAGAGCCCCTCGGGCCACTTCCAGAGAAAACTAGACTGGGCGCTCGGATTCGCTAAGGAAGACGAGAAACTGTACCGCGTCAAAGTGCCGATGTATTCAACATATGCTGGTGATATTGAAATGGTTGATTCTTGTACTATGCCACCCCGCGAAGCCTTGGCAAGAGAATTCGAGGCCCACCCTGAAATTCGAACAGCTTGGAGAGATGCGATTTCTGGAACAGAGTGGGTCGAATGTTTCGAGAAGCATCCCCTTATTGTCGGGCTTGCGAACGAAGAAAGATGTGCGACGATCCCGTTGGTTTTATATGTAGACGCGTCTGAATACCAGTCACGGGATAGCGCGCTGGCCTTCACTGTGCGGTTTATCAGCAGTGCCTTCAGACATTTATGTTTTTTCAGTCCGAAAGTCGGACTTCTGCAACTGCGGCTGCGGGGGTTGGGACTCGCTGTTCTCATTTTTTGAATTTGTCAATTGGAGCTTAGAGGCTCTCGCTCAGGGGCGCTGGCCCTCTGCGAGGCACGACGGGGCCGACTGGTTGTTCTCAGATGGGGGCCGCGCTTTCAAGAGTGGAAAGCCTTTAGGTTTTAGGGCCGTGGTTCTTGATATTATTGGTGACTGGGCTGAAATAGTTCAGCGGTGGGGCTTAACATCTTGGCGTGCGAACTTCCATTTCTGTTTCAAATGCCATATTCAAAAGAAGGATTTTAATTCGCTCGACGTGAACACGTGGCAGAAAAAAAAACACACACAAGATGATTGCGATCAATATTGCACGTCGTGCGGGATATGGCTTCCATCCCAGATCGCGGTAGTCATTTTGAAATCAGGTCCGCACTAGAAAGCAAACCAAAACAGAGGGGTAGGGTGTTATCGCGTGGCATCAAGGTCGGGGACACTCTGTTGCGTCAGGGTGATCGTTTGGAACCATCCTGCCAACTCCCTCACACAATGACACTTGAGAGTATTACCCAGTTTCCGTGCATAGTTCTATTTTGGAGATCTCAAAAACCTATCATGGCCAGCAGGAGGCACCCGTTGTTCGCATTGTATCTTGGCATTGGGCTAGACTGTATAGGGATTAACATCCTACACACGGTGCATCTTGGAGTGCTGCAAGACTATTTGGGGACTTCGGTTTGGTACATGAGCGAAGCTGATGTGTTTAATTCTGGTGCAGCAGCCCGACGAGAAAAAATGGGGCAAACATGGTTGTCCCTTACCGCAGGCCTTCGCATATGGTATCCAGAGTACACAAGGACCGCTCAGCACATGAAACATTAGCCACCCACTATCCAGTGTTGTGTTTGAGGAGGGGGTCCAAATTGCATGTGGTGCGCACGCAGCACATGAAATTTGGACATATCATCTGGGGTCCTGGGGGAGGGGCGCAGAAAAAGAGGTGACAATTGATTTTCAATCGGTCCCGAGGACACTGCCGCCCGAGAGGAGAGGAGGCATCACGCGTGTTGGGCGCTTGGTGCCGAGTATGTTGGGGCAGTACGATGACCCGTCCTTGAGCCTCAAAGCTGCGGAAACGAAGCATTTTTTCCCATACGTGTTGAAGATGTTGAGGCAGTTCCGCGAGCGCTTGTTTGAAATAACTGACGCGGGTGCTCTGATCCAGGCTGGCGAGGTCATTGAGACCTGGATGAATACAGTCGCTGCACACACAAGGCTCCTACTGAGAGCAGCGTCTGAGCTGTTGGTTCGGTGTTCACTGGCGCACAATCGTTTTGTTCAGCAGGCGGGAGTTCCAGTGAAACCCAAGCATCATGGATTCGTACATTGTTCCATTGACTCTGCATTCAAAGGGAACCCAAGGGCATATCATTCATATTCCGATGAAGGCTTAAACAAAACAATTGTGCACATAGCCGCGCGTTGCCATAGACTTGCCTTTGAGCGAAGATTGTTCGCCAAGTTTCACCTCGCCCAGACCTGGACACGCACTGCCCGAAGAGATGTGGTTTTGAGCGGCGCCAGGAGCGTGAGCCTCCAAAAAGAAACAAAAGGGTCCCCATCCCTGGCTGAACACATCTGGCCCAAAATGATCTCCGCAGTGTTTCATCTGGGTTACTTCCACTCCGATTCAGGTAGCACGCCAGAAGAATCGAGACATAGGTTATAGGGGGTATTGCACGATTCCCAAGATCTATGGACAAGCCTGCGGCACGCCACCGCCGAACCCCGCTCGAGACTTCAAGGACATAGTAAAAGCGGGGTCCCAGGTCCACCCCTGTCCTCCTCCTCCTCCTTCGCCTCCTCCTTCTCTTCTTGCTGCTGCTGCTGCTGCCGCTGCCTTCCTCCCTTTCCCCCAAGACCACTCGCCCTGGGTCCGAAATCGCATTTCAGAGAAGTTTGAACAATTCTGATCGTTTGCCGCCTCTCCCAATCTTCCTCCTCCTTCCCTTTCTCCCCCTCTTCATTATCCTCCTCCTCCTCCTCCTCCTCCTCCTCCTCCTCCTCCTCCCCGTCCTCCTCCTCCCTCTTCTCCCCTCCTTTCCTCTTCCTTTTCCTCCTCCTCCTCGAGGCTCCTCCTCCTCCTTCCCCTCTTCCTCCGACCCTCGATCGATCCCCGATCCTCGATATCCCTCCTCCTCCTCCTCCTCCTCCTCCTCCTCCCCCCCCCTCCTCCTCCTCCTCATAGATTCGAATCGGCGTTGGACTGGATCCTAGCCCCGACTTTTTTGCTTGCATGCCGTAAACGTCGGGCCCGTAAGCCCGTCGATCAAGCTGATCGTGCGCGCGGCGGACAGCCGCGGCAAGAACGAATGGCACTCGTGCCGTTCAGACCGCGTTGTGTTCAAACGCGTTACGTCATGTTCAAAAACGAACATGGCGATTATGATGCCATGTTCATTACAAATGAACATGGCACTCATGTCCGAAAATCGAACATGAGGGACCTCTGGACAGAGGGCCCCAATACAGCCCCAAAGAGCTCCAGGACAGCCCACGAAGGGCCCAAGACGGCCGCAGATGTGGGCCCTGGGGCCCTCGGGGAGCCCCGGGGCTTCACAGAAGACTCACAGAAGGCGCCAAGGAGGCCCCCAGAGGCTCCAGAACAGACCCGGGACGCCCGAAGGTCGCTCCCAGACGCCCAACATGGCCTCCAAGGCGGCTTCAGAAGCCCCCAAGACACCCCAAGCGACCCCCAATAGGGCCCCAAAGAGAGCCCCAAGGGGCCAAAATAGCCCCATTCCCTTCGTAAAACGTATATGTTTAACATATTGCTGGTTTTCGCTGTCGGTCCGGCCCAGGACGCGCCCCAGAGGGCTCCAATACAGCCCCAGAGAGCTCCAGGACGGCCCACGAAGGGCCCAAGACGGCCCAAGAGAGTGCCCAAGACGGGCCCGAAAGGGCCCCAGAGGAGGAAAGCCACCATCGAATTCCAAGCCTTCGACCCCAAGTGGCTCCAGGAGGCGCCGAGAAGCCCCCAAGAAGCGCCCGGAAGGCTCCCAAAAGCATCCCAAGACGCTCCAAGAGGCACCCTAAGAGAGCTCCAAGAAGCAAACTTCGTCCCATTCCTTTGGGAAAACGTATATTTGTCGTATGTTCGCCTGTTGAGCTGTCATCGCGTCCAAGACGGCCCAAGCGGTTCCCATGACGGCCTAGGAGGCCCCCAAAAGAGCTCCAAGACGGGCCACGAGAAGCCCAGGACGGCCGAATGGGTCCCCAAGACGGCCCAAGAGAGCCCCAAGACGCGCCCGAGAGGAGTCCCAGAGAAAGAAAGCCACTCTCGAATTCCGAGCTTTCGGCCCCAAGAGATCCCAGGAGGCGCCGATACGCCCCCAAGAGGCCCCAAGCAGGCCCCCCAAAGCACCCCAAGATGCTCCAAGAGGCACCCCAAGAGATCCCCAAGAAACTAAAATCCTTCCATTCCCATGGGGAAACGTATATTTGTCGCATGCTCGCCTCTTGGGCTGTCACCGCGTCCAAGACGGCCCAAGCGGCCCCCCCAAACGGCCTAGGAGGCTCCCAAGAAATCTCCAAGGCGGCCTACGAGGAACGCAGGACGGCCCAATCGGCCCCCAAGACGGCCCAAGAGAAGCCCAAGAAGCGCCCGAGAGGGGTCCCAGAAGAAGCTCTAAATGTTGTGACGACAGGGCCGAAGGCGCCCAAATGTTGTGACGACAGCTCAAGAGGCCCCGAAGACGTTCCAAGAAGGCTCCAAAATGCACCCCGAGATGGCCCCAGGATGCCAAAAGTGTTCCACTCCTGGTGGAAATCGTGCACTTTTAGCATATCCGCACTTTGGGTCTTCACAGCGTCCCAAACGGCCCAAGATGCCCCACAGATCGACCCAAGACGGTCCAAGAGGCCTCCCAGAGGGCCCCAGGACAGCCCAAATGAGACCCAAGACGGTCCAAGAAGCGCCCAAGGCGGCCCAAGAGGGCCCCAAGTGGAGTCTAAGAGGGGGAATGCCAATTAACATTCGAGCCCTCCGCCACGAACGCACCCCCGAGGCCGCCGCAGGCATCCAAGAGGCCCCCAAGGGCCTCCAAAGAGGCCCCGAGAAGCTCCCGCAGGGCCCAAGACAGTCCACGAGAAGCTTCAAAACTCGCTCCACGAGGCGCCAGAGAAGCACGCCAAGAGACCCCGAATGACAGGCATCTGAGAATCATCTGTTCAAAACTCAGGGACGGTAGCGGTATGGACCGAAGGCCATAGATAAGCAAGCAATAGGTTTGGTGACGGACCCATCCCTATGCAGACATGTGGAGTGCAGATCGCGAGTCTCTCTTCATACATTGCGCGCCACGGGGCAATGCGGAAAGATGGTTGCTGCGGAGCCCGCGTGCAGGGGTGCGTTGAACGATCCGCGTGAATGATATGCCGAATAATTCGGATACCCCCGAGGCATGTTCCGAAATGGGCGGAGGGATGCCGCGCGAAGCTGCCCATTGGTGCCATGGGGAGGACCTCCTCCTGGGGCATGATTCGCGTGACAGGTGTGCCGACATGGGCGGGGCGGCGCTGTGCGAACCTTGTCTCTGGGCTTTTAGGCTGTTCTCCTTGTGTGCACGATCCGCGTGATGGGGTGTGCCACAATGGCGAGGGGGGGGGCGCAGTGCGAACCCTGCCTCTGGGGCCGTAGGTGGAGATCCCTGTGGGCCATGATCCGTGTGAGAGGTGTGCCGACGTAGGCGGGAGGGCGGGATGCGAACCTTGTCTCTGGGGCCGTTCGTGGAACTCCTTGCGGACCACGATCTGTTTGAGAGGGGTGCCGAAGTGATCGGGGCGGCGCTATGAAGCTTCCCTATGGTGCCGCAAACGCAGTTACTTGCGAGGCACGGTCCGCGTGAGTAGCGTGCCTCTATGCGAACCTTGCCTCTGGGGACGAAGGTGGAGCTCCCTGTAGGGCGCGATCCCTGTGAGAAGTGTGCCGGCATGGGCGCGGGGACGCTACGCCAAGTCCGTCTTCAGGGCCGCAGGAGGAGCTTCCTGAGTGGCACGATCCGTGTGACAACCTACGTTCTCCGATGCCGAACACTTCGTAGACTATAACTAGAGCATGTTAGAACCTAAGCGCGCGCGAAGCGCGCGCGTGGTTCTAGTATATATATATATATATACAAGACTGCATTGGCGGTTCGCGCCATGCGCCTTGTTCCAGACGCTTCTCCGGTAAAACAATAATTCATCGTCTGTTTCAGCAGAGGGGGACCTCGATGCCTGGACGGGCGACCGGCTCGTTGTTCTGATATCCCTGGTGCTTGCTGACATCGCATTCGCCCGATTCGCGTGCACGCTTGTGACTTGTGCACAAGAGTGGGTCAGGAAAGCTGAGTTTTTTCACGCGCGAAGGTCCTTTGAGGAAGTATCCCATGACATGCCGAAGAGTTCGCAGTAGCTCCGAACGCATCGATTTGTGGTCGCTTCCTGAACGCCTGGAGGGCTCTTGGCACTCACGATATTTTCGATCGTCGACCTTCGAATCTAGATCCATTGCCTGTCTCTCTCGATCGAGGAACTTACACCTCGAGCCTTAAGCGTGGAACCAAGATCTCCGGGTCAGCTCGATGTACTTCGTAGGAGAACGGCGTCTGTGCGTTTTTGGCGCTCTTTTGGGCCGTCCTGGGTGCTTCTTGGGCCGTCCTGGGGCCCTCTTGGGCCGTTTTGGGGATCTGGGGCCCTCCAGAGGTCTTCTGAAGCCATCTAGGGCCCTCTTGGGGGCCTGCAGTGGCCTTCTTGGGGGTCTCCCATGGCTTTCGTGGGTACTTCTTGGGAGCCTTCTGGGGTCATCTTGGGCTTCTTGTGGGCAGTCTTGGGGCCCTCTTGGGTCGTCTTGGGTCGATATGGGGGGCTCATCGGGCCGTCTTGGACGCTGCGAAGACCCAGAAAGCGGATATGCTAAAAATATACATTTTCTTGAGGGAATGAGGCGATGTATGGTTCTTCGGAACTCTCCTAATGGCCTCTGGAGGCGTCTTGGGGGCCTCTGGGGCCGGCCGTCTTCAGACCTTCGAGATTCCTTTTGGAACGCTCTTGTGCTGTCTTGGGTCTGTCTTGCGCCTCCCCGATGACCCCTCTGATCGCCTTGGATCTGCTCGCAAGGCCCGGCAAGGTGTCTTGGGAGGCCCGGAAGGGCCAGTGACCTTTTCCAAGGGCGTCCAGGGGGGCGCCGAGACGTCCGAAAGGGCGTCCGGGGCGTCCCCGGGGGGAAGTCGGGTTTCCGGGGGGGGCGGGAGGGGGGGGTCCTGGATACATATATATATATATATATATATATACATACAGATATACATATGTATATATAATATTTGTATACACGTATATATATATATATACACATACATGTATCCCGTGTCTCCGTTCGATGTGTAATGGCTTTCGGCAGCTCTCGGTGACCGTTTGAGGGCCTCTTGTGTGCCTTTCGGCAGCCTTTTGGTTGCCTTTTGGGGGCCTCTTGGGGGCCTCCTGAGTGCTTCTGTGGGCCTCCTGGGCGCCTCTTGGGGCCTCCCGGGTGCTTCTTGGGCGGAAGGCTCGAATTTTCGGACTGCGTTCCCTCTCTTGGGCCCCTTTTGGGGCCATCTTGGGGCCCTCTTGGGCCGTTGTGGACGCCTCTTGCGCCGTCGTGTGGCCCTCCTCGGCCGTTCTGAGACCCTCTTGGAGGCCTCTTGGGCCGTCTTGGGGCGGTCTC
>CAUYUJ010022468.1:0-123279 GCA_963575745.1 Prorocentrum cordatum
TCCTCGGTGCACAGCTCGAGCCAACCCTTGCCTAAGTCACCCATGCGAAGGCCCCACCACCCTTGCCTAAGTCACCCATGCGAAGGCTGTGCGGATTAGACTTTGCATAGCGCGCACTGTCTTGGCGTCTTTCCGGTCCAGGTACAGCGCGATTCTGCCATCAACGTCTCTCACTACGCAGTGCGCCTGGCAGCTGCTGCTGGCCCACTGGACCAGCCGTGACTCTAAGTATGGCGCCGCTGCGCCTATTCTTGCAATGAAGAAGTGGGAGGTGGGCTCCGTCATCCGTCGACCGTTTTAACAGTAGCGTTGAACACATCAATCGCGCTTCGACCTTCCGCTAACGCGCGGCCGCCTCCCTGGATGTTTTCATCTGATGGCAGGATCGATGGACAGGCTGAAGATTCGAGATGTCGTTGAGTCTCGCGACATCGGCGGCGTTTCGCGCAGAACTCAAAGGAACGATGTGGTCGACCTCCCACAGATCAGTCGCTGTGAAAGGCAGGCCGCAGATGGCGCACCTAAAATTGTAGCGCGCCGCCACGCGCTTCTGCATGAGTGGCGTCACCCTTTTGCGGATGCCTGATGTCCTTAGGGGAAGCGTGGGTCTCGGCGCCGTCCGGAAGCTGCGAAGCTGCGCGGACGCAGAGACACTGTCTCTAAACGAGCCCTCGGCGCGCCCAGCATGGCCAGGTTTGTCTTCTTCGCGGCGATACGTCGCCGACTGTTCATAGTCATCCGCACGACTCAGCACGCCAACGGAAGAGTCGAAGGCTTGCAGCGCCGACTTGTGCAGACCCGAGTCAGGTGTTACGAAGGAGCAACAGAAGGCGATGGCAAGGAGGATTACCAGCCACCACAGCATTTATTTCTTCTTCGGGCGACGTGGGCGACTCCTTCTCTCGTGGCTCGGCGTAGGACTCCGCTTGGCTGTGCGCCGTTCCTCGCCATGGAACCACGCGTTCAGCCCTACCTTGGCGACGTCAGGGCAAGTTACTTCTTCTCCACTGTGCTCAGTGCGCGCGTCTCGCGTGCCGATGTCATCGTAGTTATTCCACATGACTGCGCTCCCAGCGCGCGGGTACACGTGCAGGCTCTTCCCATCGCTTCCGCGCAACCTGTCGAAGCAAGTCGCGCCGCCACACCTCCCCGCGGGCAGCTTTCCGTCTGCTTGTAAATATGCGAAGATGGTCTTCAGTCGGCGCTTGTAACCTCTGCCACCACCGTCTCTGGGTACGTCGTGGTGCGTTTTGTAGCGCTCCCCGCGGGCATAGCTCGTTGCTTGCAGCGGCTCGAGGCTCGTCGCCGGCATCCCAGCAATCGTCGCGAGTCTTCTTTCAATCCACTGAACGACTGGATCGTCCTCCGGGAGGTCCGCGGTCCGCGACGTGCGCAGCGAGCGGGCTTCGCCGCGCCCCTCAATTTCAGAGGCCTCGAAGCCCGCGCCGTGTGCAGTCTTCACAAGGTACGCGCATTCGGCAGGGGTCAGCAGTTCGTCGACTTGCGTTACAATGGGGGGCTTTGTTGTAAGCTGCCTGAGAATCGGATACACGGGCCGGTCGCCCTGCACACATGGTTGCATATCCTGCAGCGCGCACTACCCCTTTTTGCATACGCGCAGCCATTTCGACTAGTACACCCTAGTGGTTTTACGTAGGAGCCGAGAGCCATGGCGCTCGCAGTCTTTGGGCGCGGGCTTTTCCTGGAGCCTCTTGCGGAGCTGTTGCCCGCGGTTGATCTCGCGCGGTTCAGTTCAGCGAGCACTCGTTTCTACGCTCAAGCCGCAGCACGCGCGCGGGCTGGCATTCGAGCGCAGCATGGCCTCATGATCTTAGATGGGGGAACGATGGCAGAAATGCACACGATGGACTGCATGCCCGAGACGCTGAACTTCGACCTGCGCGAGGAGCGCTGGAGGAGAGTGCTAAGCGGCAATCCTTTGTGCACGACCTATGTTGGATCTTACAAGAATAAGGTGACGCTGGCGCAAATGGATTTCAACCTGCGACGCGGCGCCTACCTTATGACTCTCGAGGGGTGGGGCAACCTGGCACACGGTATCTTGGACCTCTTCCTGGACGGACGGCGCATCGGCTCCGTCGACTGGTTCGACGACTACACGCGTGAGCGCAGTCGCTCCATCGACTTCGACGTGCGGTGGACGGGCGTGCACCAACTGGTGGGGAGGTGCAGCCAGAGCAACGCCGACGAAGACCGGCTGACGCGACACTGGATCTGTCTGAGCGGCGTGCACCTTCGTGGGATTGCGGGCACATGGCGACTATATTCTTGGATTTGACGCGCCAGTAAGAGGCAATCCGGGAAGTAAGCACATGTACTGGGGGTATTGCGCTAGCTCTCTCTCTCTCTCTCTCTCTCTCGCTCTCGCTCTCATCTTCTCCGTTTTTTTGTTTTACACACGCAACGCCTTGTATGTATTGCAACGAGGGGCCCCCATGTCTCCACATCGGTCGTTATGTTTAATAAGCGTCTGGCTCAGGTTAATGTTTCCCTGTTCTCGCTCTCTCTCTCTCTCTCTCTCTCTCTCTCTCTAACCAGTCATGGCGGCCTCCTCGGGAGATGACATCCCCACGCAGTTGGGTGCACTCCTGGGTAAAGAGACAGTGCGTGTCAGGAAAACAAACGAGCACCCCCCGCGGGTGTCTATCGTCGACGTGGCAGTGGCAGTAACAGGGAAACCCCAGCACGACGCGGCCCAAGACTTTCGCCGCCTCTCAACTCAGTACCCCGAAGTGGGGGCAAATTGTTCCCACTACCGTTTTCCAGGCCGAGGGCAGAAGGATACACCCGTTGCCGATGTGAGGGGCATCGTGGAAATTGTGATGCTTCTGCCTGGGAGGCAAGCAGCCAGGGTACGACGGCAAGCGGCCGACCATCTTGCGCCTAGTGGCCGAGACTGCGTAACAGACATGCGCACCGGGATCATTTCACTATGTGCGTGACGGCGCGGATGGCAAATTTCCAGCAACGCTCGGATTCATGGTTCTGTGCGCGTGCGGAATTACACTCTACTACGGCCTCTCAGATGGGCGCCGGTCCCTCGCGAACTGGTGCACCGCTCCGGTTTCGAGGATCTGTGCGATTTACCGCAAGCCGTCGCGGGTTGGTCAACAGCCTTCAAAGGCGTTTCCGCTTCGTCCAAGCAGGGACATAGTTGGGATCCGTCTGGGAATCAAATTTCCCCCAGACGTTGTTCGCGATCCGTAGAGACTCGGCGCTGCGCTTCAAGCTTTTCCCCAGTTCCGCATCGGCCGCGCGTTCTTGAGTCTGTGTCACACACTTAGCGACGTCTGCGCCCTGACCACAACTGGTGCACACGAGGCAGGCGCTGCGGTAGGCCACTTTGCCGTTGCAGCGATCGACGATCTCCTCTCCGTTGACGACTGTGCGCTTTGTCACACTGGTGCAGAAGATCTGCTTGCCAGCGTGTGCGTGTTCGGGGCTGCAGAAGTGTTGTCCCAGCGGTGTACCAGCTGGCAATTCAGAATTGGTCTCGTAGCAACGGCGCGGGGCGTCTGCGTCCCAAATTTGCTGGAACTCCTCCAGCTCGTCTGGGGGCACCTGACACTCCATGGAGTAAAAATTCTTTCTGGCTTCGGTGACAGTAGAGTATGGCCCTCGCCCCAGGTCGCTTCTCTTGGCGATGTTGGCGTACTGTCGGTAGAGCTTCAGGCATTTCCCCTTCTGTGCGGCCACCCCGCCCTGCTCGCCGAAGAGCTTGTGATACATCCGTGCGAAAACCAAGAGATCCGCGTAGTCACCTAATTGATGCGCCAGCCACTCCAGCTTGACTGTATCCTCCATCTGTCCATGTGTCACGTAGAACTTCGCAGGCTGGTGACTCGGGTGCACCTCGTACCGTGTCTCAACTCGACTGCCTCCGTCGAGAACGAAGCATGACTCGCAGCGCGCCTCGCCGCAGTTGCACACTTTCCTTGGCGCGCTGCCGCATAACGTGCACACCGCTGGTTGTGGCTTCGAGGACGGATTCTGCGCGAGTTGCCCCCCAGCAGCTGCTTCCGTGGACGGACCCGCGGCCGCATCAACATCACCGGCGGGATCGCCCCAGGCGTGCGCGTGCAGACACTCGGTGCAACGTACGACGCCACAGCTGCACTGCATCGTCTGCACGCCTGCTCGACATTCGTCGCAGTGCTTGCTACCACAGTCACAAGGCCCCGCGCCGCAGACGTTGCACTCGTCCTTGCTCTCAGTCCATGTGTGCACGCCTTTCACCTCGTGGCACGTTTGAAGAAGCGACTGCTGCTGGTCCTGCTGCGTCGTGATGTCATTGGCGCACTGCTTGCAACGTACGCTGTCGCACTTGCCACACCTGGTGAAGCCTTGCTTGTACGAATCGGACTCCGCTTTGCCGCATGCCCCGCATGGGCCAAGCACACTTGGCGCGCACATCCTTTCCGTCAGGAACTGGCGCGTGCAATCTGCAAGGGCGATGGGCAACCCCGATCGCATGGCATCAAAGAGAGCCGGCAGCTGCTGCAGCTCTCCGCTTTGGATAAGAGGCTTTGCCTCAGGCATGATTGCGACCAGCTCGGCGTAGTTCTCTTCCTGGACTGCCACCACCACCTCTTCTGCGGTTGCTTCCACGTCACCCCACCCGAAGCGGCGCTGCGAGAACTTCGTGAAGGGGCGCACATACTCGACTTGCGCGACTACGGGGAGCTCTTGCAAGTTCAGGCACGTCACCGTCTTCATCCTGTTCTTCCAGTCCCGATACGCATTGCTGTTGACGTGGCCCTCAGTGACACAGAAATACACGGTGTCGCCGAAGCCAGTCACAGTTGCGAAGTTCACGAGTCCATGGTCAATGATGCGATTCTTACCGTACCGATGGAGGCCTGCGAGTAAGAGAGGCTGGTCCGCAGTCGGGCACTGCAGGCGGATCTCGTAAGTTCTTGGCCCCGCATCTTCTCTG
Source organism: Prorocentrum cordatum (assembly GCA_963575745.1). Taxonomy (NCBI): domain Eukaryota; class Dinophyceae; order Prorocentrales; family Prorocentraceae; genus Prorocentrum; species Prorocentrum cordatum. The sequence continues at coordinate 4,958 of CAUYUJ010022468.1, forward strand.
GCGACTTCGCACTGCATCGGCACCACTGGCACGCGCTTCACACAGATTTCCTTCTTGAAGAGAAATACTGCAGCGAACAATTGCCGAAGGGCTGTTGACCCTGCGGGTTTTCCACAGGGCCACGTTGCCACCTACCTCAGGCTGGAAGGCCAGCCCAACTATTTTCTTCTTCATCGAGTGAAGAAAGAATTGTTAGTAGGGCCTCGTTGCCAGGGAGCGAGCCCAAGGAGCAGACAATCTGACAATCTCACCTACCCCAGGCTGGAAGGCCAGCCCAACTAATTTTTATTTCTTCATCGAGTGAAGAAAGAATTGTTAGTAGGGCCTCGTTGCCAGGGAGCGAGCCCAAGGAGCAGACAATCTGACAATCTCACCTACCTCAGGCTGGGCTTGAAATTGATATACTTATTTTTATTTCTTTCATCGAACGTGTATAAGTATTGTTTAGTAGGGCCTTAGTGGGGACTCGTTGCAGGAGCGAGCCCAGGAGCAGACAATCTGACAATCTCACCTACCTCAGGCTGGAAGGCCAGCCCAACTAATTATTATTTCTTCATCGAGTGAAGAAAGAATTGTTAGTAGGGCTTAGTAGGGCCTCGTTGCCAGGGAGCGAGCCCAAGGAGCAGACAATCTGACAATCTCACCTACCTCAGGCTGGAAGGCCAGCCCAACTAATTTTTTATTTCTTCATCGAGTGAAGAAAGAATTGTTAGTAGGGCTTAGTAGGGCCTCGTTGCCAGGGAGCGAGCCCAAGGAGCAGACAATCTGACAATCTCACCTACCTCAGGCTGGAAGGCCAGCCCAACTAATTTATATTTCTTCATCGAGTGAAGAAAGAATTGTTAGTGGGGCCACGTTGCCAGGGAGCGAGCCCGCGTACCAGGGGCATAAGGTGCAAGCAATATGAACAGCCTTCAAATACACATTCCTGGAGGTGCTGAAATGGTCGTTGTGATTTCGGTTTAACAAACATGGCAGCCGTTGCGTTCACCCAGCGGCCCTGGCGAATAACTCTGGGAGATGTCTGGCGCGGTCGGGGTCAGAAAAACACGCCTGTCTGTGACAGGCCCCCGAGGCCTACTGTCATGGACATGTTGGTTCGTGCGCGCGAATGAAGCAACAAAAACACGTGTTCGCGTACACTGGGGGTGGACAGCACCACCCACTCTCCCGATGGGGCCCACAGATGTATGCATCTAACGACTTTGTTCACACATGTATGCTGGCTGCATGCGCACATCGACAAATAGCACATCGAGCCTTTTTTCGCGTTCACGATATAGCGCGATCTCTGCGTCTTTGTATACGTGCAACACGGCGGCCAGCGGAAGGGAGGCTGTCACACATCTGCCGGAGGGCGGCCGCCTTTGCCGAGGGATCCTCGTGCTCCCGCTTGGCCTCGTCGGCAGCGAAAACGTCTGCACAGGACGTGCCCTCGCCCCAGCGCCACTTCGCGGGGTCGGCGCCTCCATGCTTCTGCTCCAGAGCCGCAAGGGATCTGAGCGCGTCGGCCAAATCGTGGCTGAGGTCGCGCGGCGTCGCTCCCAGGTGGGCCCAGGCTCGGTGCTCCTGCATGAGGGCCTCGTGATTGTCTGCGGTGCCGCCGCGCCAGCACCAAGTGCCTCCCCGCACCTCCGGGGCGAGAGCGTCCACGCAGTCGCGGACGGCTTGCTGGCCGATCTCGCGGGTCACTTTGGCGAGCGCCTTGGTGATTTCGCTCTCACCATTGCGCTCGATATCCTCCAGCGCGTCGACGTGCGGTTGGCGAATCACAGTTGCTCCCATGGGCCAGCCCAATGGCACAGCGAGTCGCGATCCCCACATGCAAGGACTGTTCTGGGCCATGCTCAGTTCGCGAAAGAGCTCACGTTTTCTGGCGCCGCTGATGCTTGAGCCATAATACAACGATGCTTGACTCCTGCAAAGGTGACGGTTTACAGCAGCGCAGCGGTAGCGTTTATCCTCTTGTCGCTTTTCTTTCAGGCGAGATTCGCCTGACACCCATGTGGGCGCCCCCCCCTTCCCGAAGTCTGAGTCGCACTGCACGAGAGCCACGGCGCGCTTAGATTTGCAGAACGGGCGGCAGTCCCACAGGGCGCGCTGAAGCCCTTGGTATCACAAGGGCCGGGTAACACGAGGGGCTGGTATCACAAGCCGTTGGTATCACAAGGGCCGGGTATCACAAGTGCGCATATCGCAGCTGCATCGCAACCTACATCGCAAACACCTCGTAAACCGAAGCCAACTGGACAAACCAGACCCACCCACCCGACATCTCTCTTGCCATCTTGCGCCTAGCGGCCGAGACTGCGCAACAGAAATGCGCACTGGGATCATATATCTATGTGCGTGACGGCGCGGATGGCAAATTTCCAGCAACGCTCGGATTCATGGTTCTGTGTGCGTGCGGAATTACACTCTACTACGGCGGACGACCGCGAGTGTGGTGGTGTCAGTCATCCATGAGAAGGAGCAGCGGCGCCTGGTCTGGAACGCGCGCTTGTCCGCAGGGCTCAGGCGGTCGACGTGCTTTCCCTGGACTTGCCTGTCTCCCTCGATGCGCCCAAGCGCCTCCGCGGCGAACGCGAGGTAGATGTTAGCGCACCAGTCCAGCAGCGGAGGTGGGATGCGCAGTGGCTGGCTCCCAAGCGCCCCATCCAGCACGGACAGATCGCGGGGGCCGTCGCGCTGCGCATTCGGGGGGGGCGCGCTCGCTGTGACGGAGCCGGATTCGTTGCCGCCCGTGCCGGCGGAGCTGCCCACACGGCGACGCGCCGCCTGCGGTGCGCCTGGCGGCTGCGAGCTGGTCGAACGTCTCCTCTTCCCACGTTTGTTGGCGTGCTGGTCTTCGATTTTAGCGGCTGCCTGCCGTCGCCTCTCGGTCAGGCGCGCCGCCTGGTCGTCGCCCTCTCCGTCCTTGGGGCCCGATAAAGGCTTCCACGGCCCATCCTGGCCATCGGCGCCCCGCTGGCGCAGCTCCCACGTCCTGTCCGGAAGCTGCCGTATCCAGTATTTGGTGCAGTGGCGAAACACCAACGAAATGCGGAGCGCGGCGGGCGCGTGACAATCCTCCGGAACGCCGTGGCAAAACCGAGCATTCATTTCGGGGCTCATCGCCACGAGGTCGCCCGAGCTCATGCGGATGTCTGCGTAGATGAGCATGTCGGCGCGCTTGGACTTGCCGAGCGATTTCACGTCAGCGATCACGAAGTTGCGGGGAGCGCCCAGGCTGAGATTGTAAATGGGCGCCGCGCTTTCGATCTGCCCCGTGCTTTCGCAGCTGTGCGCCTTGTCCTGGTGGTTCTTGAGATACTGGTGCTTCCCGTCGTAATAATAAGTGGCCATCTGGTTGTTGAGAAAACCTTGCGGATGGCCGAAATGCTTTTCCAGCCAGCGGGCAAAATCCTGCACAAGGCGGGGGGGCAGCTCGACCAGCGGGAGGTCGTCGGCGACCTGTCCCCACTTGTACGCTGGCCAAGCACCGTCGACGGGCTCGGCCATGTTGCACTTGGGTCGGGTGGCGACGGTGGAGCGCCACGCCTCGTTGTACTTGACCATGTATGGAGGGCGCTCGGCCACCAAGCACTTCATGAGCGCGTCGGCCTCCTCTGGCTTCGTGCCCGCGATCGCCGCTTCGAGCTTGCTCCTCTGCCGGTACCAATGCTTCAGCGCCTGCCGGATCAGCTGCTGTAGGGCGGCGGGGCTTTCCTCGCATTCGAGCTTTTCAGCCGAAGGCTCGGTTGGGTTCGCAGGCGCTGGCGCATGCCCTCCGAGGCCCGCGAGTTCCGCTTGGAGCGCTGCAGCCCGGCCGCGACTCCCTCCCAGGACCTTAAGCAGCAAAGCGCGGAGCTGAACAGGATCCTGTGGAAGGCGCGGCTCCATGGAGACAATGTCAGCGCTTGGGACGCACGCGCAGAAATGCTTGAGCAGCGCGGCCGTGACTTCGATTGGGCACGCCCGCTGATCGACGCGGGCAGGTGCTGCGCGGTGCTGCCGCGTCTGCGTTTGCGCTTATCCTGGCGCAACGCGGCTGTCTAACTTTTTTCTCTCGTAGCGATGTCTGACACGTTGCATCGCCGGTGCGCGCCGCACAAATGCGCCTACTCACTAAAGACGTTGTCAGCGGGGCGGTGATCCAAGAGGCGCTCGTTCAGCCCGCTGAGATTGTCTTCGGCATCAGAAGCCTCGCTCACGGCATCCTGGTCGATCTGCAGCGTCGTGGGCGGGCTGCGACATAATATTTCGTTTCTGGCTTTCCATTCCTCGTCCAAGAGCCCCGGGTGCATTCTGCGAATAAGCAACGACGCCACTTTCTCTCGCACAGGCCGCGCGGCGTGATTGATGCGGTTAGCGGCGTAGCCCTCCATGATGGTCACGGAACCGCGCGGCATGTCCACTCCGCAATGGTGCTCCTGCGGCTGCGTGCCGAAGCCCGCAACCCCGAAGGAAAGGCGCTTCGCAGAGAAGAGGCCGATCGCAATGATGGGTCGTTGGAACAAGCGCGGAGAATCATAATGGCCCAACAACTTCCCGCCGCGTTTGTTGTAGACATTCAGGATCGCTGAGTTTGGCCACCCGTTCTCGAGAACGCCAAGTGCCACCAGAATCGATGCGAGACACAACCCGTCGGGCTGAAAGATCCAATCCGGAATGGGGTTGCAACGCTCGGTGACGAGGGATTGGGAGCCGTGGCAGCGCTTGCATGTTACGCCTGGGGGCAGGGGCGCCGCGTCACAGTCACCGCGCTTCGGTGTTTGCCCGGCACCGTAGGTGCATTTGGGGAAGAAGTATTTGGTGCGAGCCTTCTGATCTCCAGTCGCTCCGGGGGGGCTCACGTCGAGCGCGTTCTCCAGCCACCGCTCGTCATGGGCGATCATGTCGTCGACGCGGTCTTCGAAACTGCGCAGCTCGTCTTCTGTGAAAACGCCGACAAATTGCCGCACGCCAAATTCGTCGCCACACTTGTAACCGGGCGGGCACTGCCACGTGAAGACGTGGGTGATCTCGGTGAATTTCCGGCCGCTCCTTTCGACCACTCGCTGCCGCGGCGCGCACATCGCTTGCTTCTCATGCGTATCGGTCGGCTCCGGGCTGCCAAGAGGAGCAGCGCTTATGGATTGGTTTCTGGGCGTGCTGGCAGTTGTGGACACGTCGGCAGAACTGCTTCCATCGTTGACGCGACGCTTCCTTTGTGCTATTGGAGCGGCAGCCGGTATGGGCGGCGCCGCATCACTTCCTCCGAATGGCTCGAAATCGGCGTCTGCAAAGCTGCGTGGCGTCTCCCTCCGGCGCTTCAGCAAGGACGAGCGCAGAGGCGCTGGAGGTGGGCGCGCCCGCGGGATGCGCGGCGGGACCGCAGCTCCGGCGGGGGCGGCCTCCGACGGCTGCGCGGCAGGCGCGCCAGGGCTCGGCGCGACGTCTGGGTCGCCGGCCGCGCTCCCACTGGCCGCGGCGGGGCTGAGGAGGCGTCGCACCAGGGCTGCTTTGGGGCCGCCGCAATCCAATCCGGCGGCGTCAAGTTTGGCACGGAGGTCCGCCGTGGACAACTTGCGGAGACCATCAGCCTTCTCCTTGGCTGCCGCCCGTCGCTCGTCCGTCTGCTTGCGTTTCGCTTGGCGCTCTTGCTCGCGGGCGCGCTCGATCAGCGCCTTGCCTTGCAAGCGCAAATCCGCGGGGCTGCCGGCCCCGCCAATGGCGTCGAAGTATGCGTTGGCGGGCGCGGCCGTTGCCTGGACGGCCCCGATCACGCGGTCTGCCTCTGCGGTCGCGTGGGCGTTGATCTTGGCGATCGCGCGCTCGTTTGCCTTCTGCTTCATCATGGCCTTCAGGTTGTCGTGCTTCTGCTCGAGGGCCGCGATTTCCTCGGGCTCGAGATCACGCGGGTTCGAACCCCGTGTTTTCCTGGATTTCAGCTGCGCCATGACGTTCCCAAGTTCCTTGCTGACCTTGCTCGGCTTACTTCCCTGCATCGGCATCGACTGAGAGGGCGAGGCAGTGGGCGATGACTCGCACCTCTTGAGCGGGAAATGCTCAGCACGTGTGCCAAAGATGGGAGGCCACGGACTATACACCAATAGCGTTTGTGGCACAGAAGATCTGCCGCTTTCGCTTCGCTCCCGGTTCGCCCCGTTCTTGCCGCCAAATGCTGGTGCGGAATTGCTTTCGCTCCCGTTTCGCCCCCGTTTCGCCCCCGTTTCGCTCCCGGTCGGAGGGGCGAGGCAGCGAGTGAGGCAGCGAGTGAGGCAACGAGTGAGGCAGCGAGTGGGGCAGCGAGCGGGGCAGCGAATGAGGCAGCGAGTGGGGCAGCGCAATTTCCGCTCCCGTTTCGCCCCCGTTTCGCTCCCGTTTCGCCCCGCTTCGCTTTCGTTTCGCTCCCGCTTTGCCTTTTGAGTCGCGATTTTTCGTGATTTTCATTTTTTTCGTCCAATTTCCGCTCCCGTTTCGCCCGCTTCGCTCCCGCTTCGCTCCCGGTTCGCTTTCGTTTCGCTCCCGGTTCGCCCCTTGCCTTTCCACCGGCCAAAATTTAGAAGTCAATCCATCAAATTGAATATTTTTTGATCAATCGTTATTTTTGTGGTTTTCACACTTTTTCGTCCAATTTCCGCTCCCGTTTCGCCCCCGTTTCGCTCCCGTTTCGCCCCGCTTCGCTCCCGCTTCGCTTTCGCGTCGCTCCCGGTTCGCTTTTTGAGTCGTGATTTTTCGTGATGTTTAAATTTGTTCACCCAATTTCCGCTCCCGTTTCGCCCCCGCTTCGCTTCCGTTTCGCAACGCTTCGCTTTCGTTTCGCTCCCGGTTCGCTTTTTGAATCGCTATTTTTTGTTATTTTCTATTTGTTTTGTTCAATTTCCGCTCCGTTTCACGCCCGTTTCGCTCCCGCTTCGCTCCCGCTTTCCTTTCGTTTCGCTCTCGGTTCGCCTTTTGAATCGTGAATTTTCGTAATTTTCGAATTTGTTCGTCCAATTTCCGCCCCCGTTTCGCTCCCGGTCGGAGGAGCGAGGCAGCGAGTGAGGCAGCGAGTGGGGCAGCGAATGAAGCAGCGAGTGGGGCAGCGCAATTTCCGCTCCCGTTTCGCCCCCGCTTCGCTCCCGTTTCGCCCCGCTTCGCTCCCGCTTCGCTTTCGCTTCGCTCCCGGTTCGCCTTTTGAATCGTTATTTTTCGTAATTTTCGAATTTGTTCGTCCAATTCCCGCTCCCGCTTCGCCGCCGTTTAATTCCCGGTCGGAGGGGCGAGGCAGCGAGCGAGGCAGCGAATGGGGCAACGAATGGGGCAGCGAATGAAGCAGCGAATGGGGCAGCGCAATGTCCGCTCCCGTTTCGCCCCCGTTTCGGTCCCGTTTCGCCCCGCTTCGCTCCCGCTTCGCTTTCGTTTCGCCCCCGCTTCGCTTTTTGAATCGTTATTTTTCATGATTTTCTATTTTGTTCGCCCAATTTCCGCTCCCGTTTCGCCCGCTTCGCTCCCGCTTCGCTTTCGTTTCGCTCCCGGTTCGCCCCTTGCCTTTCCACCGGCCCTTTCGTGACTTCGGTTCATCAAATTGTGTGTGTTTCGCGGCCGTTTTCCTGTTCCCGGGGCCGGAATGGTGTTTTGGTGTGTGTTGGAAGGTTTTTGAATGTGTTTTGAAATGTTTTGGGGCGTTTTTTCTTGTTCGGTGGTGTTTGGGGAATGTTTTGGGTGGTGTTTTGAAATGTTTTTGCGGCTTGTTTGCGCTTTGGGGGGGGGGCTTCGCCCCCGCTTCGCTTTCGTTTCGCTCCCGGTTCTCCCTTTGAGTCGTGATTTTTCGCGATTTTCGAATTTGTTCGTCCAATTTCCGTTCCCGTTTCGCCCCCGCTTCGCTCCCGCTTTGCTTTCGTTTCGCTCCCGGCTCGCCCTTTGAATCGTGATTTTTCGTAATTTTCAATTTGTTTCGTCCAAGTTCCGCTCACGTTTCGCCCCCGCTTCGCTCCCGTTTCGCCCCACTTCGCTCCCGCTTCGCTTTCGCTTCGCTCCCGGCTCGCCTTTTGAATCGTGGTTTTTCGTAATTTTTGCATTTGTTCGTTGAATTTCCGCCCCCATTTCGCCCCCGTTTAATTCCCGGTCGGAAGGGGCGAGGCAGCGAGTGAGGCAGCGAATGGGGCAACGAATGGGGCAGCGAATGAAGCAGCGAATGGGGCAGCGCAATTTCCGCTCCCGTTTCGCCCCCGTTTCGCTCCCGTTTCGCCCCGCTTCGCTCCCGCTTCGCTTTCGTTTCGCTCCCGCTTTGCTTTTTGAGTCGTGATTTTTCATGGTTTTCATTTTTTTCGTCCAATTTCCGCTCCCGTTTCGCTCCCGTTTTGCCCCGCTTCGCTCCTGCTTCGCTCCCGCTTCGCTTTCGTTTCACTCCCGGTTCGCCCCTTGCCTTTCCACCAGCCCTTTCGTGACTTCGGTTCGTCAAATTATGTTTGTTTCGCGGCCGTTTTCTCGTTCCCGGGGCCGGAATGGTGTTTTGGGGTGTTTTGGAATGTTTTTGTATGTGTTTTGAAACGTTTTGGCGCGTTTTTTCCTGTTCGGTGGCGTTTTGGGCGTGTTTTGGGGGGCGTTTTGACATGTTTTTGCGGCTTGTTTGCGCTTGGGGGGGGGGCTTCGCTCCCGCTTCGCTTTCGTTTCGCTCCCGGTTCCCCCTTTGAGTCATGATTCGCGATTTCAAGACCCTCGCCCAAGACTCGCCAAGACCCTCGCCCAAAACCTTCCAAGACCCTCGCCCAAGACCTTCCAAGACCCTCGCCCAAGACCCTCCAAGACCCTCGCCCAAGACCCTCCAAGATCCTCGCCCGAGACCCTCCAAGACCCTCGCCCAAGACCCTCCAGGACCCTCGCCCAAGACCTTCCAAGACCCTCGTCCAAGACCCCCCAAGACCCTCCAAGGCCCTCGCCCAAGACTTTCCAAGACCCTCGCCCAAGACCCTCCAAGGCGGGGCGCCGAAGGGCGTGGGCAACGGGAGCTCCGAAGTGGGAGCATGCGTGGATATCGATGCGCGCTGGGACGTAGCGCTTCGCAAGACCTACATCGTTCGCCGCCAAACCCGTTCAAGGCAAGCGCGTGTTGCTGATGACCGTACAGTTCGAGAGCGACGAGAAGTTGACTTTCAAAATCCACGGAATAACTTGGCCTTTCAAAGATCGCTTCGAAGCTGCCGGCATACCCGGCTACCGCCATGAAGATGGAGAAAACAGCCCACCTAAATATTTCCGTGCACTGGGGAATGTGAACTCAAGCGTGCCTGAGGAGAGGGAGAGGGTGGCGAAGATGCTTGGCGACGTGCTACGAAATACGGCGATGCGCGTACATGTTGACGGGGCACCGAAGCCCGGGACGAGTGACTTTCGCTTCGTACAGACCCTTCGCGAACGCGCGCATCTGCATTTTGCCTGAAAAGACATTGTCGGTTCGAGCACCAATGGACGCGCCAATGCCCGGCTATAAAATCTTGGTCATCAGACCTCATTGGCTGGATCTCATTCTTGCGGGAGAGAAGACCTTGGAAATCCGCGGCACTCCATACAGACCAGGACGGTACTTCCTCGGCTACAACAGGCAGGTCCTTGCACTGGCGCAGCTGGGCAATCTTGTTCGGATCGCTTCTGCGGAGCACTGGGTTTCTCTACACTCGCAGCACCATGTCGTGACGGAGACCCTCCCTTACAAGCGTACGTTTGGGCTGCGGATTCTGTCCGTGCGCGCAGTGAGGCCTGTCCCATTTCACCATCCGCGCGGACCGATAACGATCGTGAGGCATCGTACTTTAAGGTTTGCGCGAGCGTCACGCCTTTGCTTCAAACCTCGCTGCGCAGGGAGTCCGAGGAGCCATGCCGCGTCTCTACCGATCGCCCTGGCCAGCCGCGGCTTTGCATCTGGCCGGCAACGCGGCGTACTCTTTGCGACGGCAGCTCTCTGCCAATCAGGAGGGTGATTCAAAGCTTCACACACCTTTATATCAAGGACGCGCACGTATATGACGCAACGCTCAGCACTCTCCCTGTGGAGCGGAGGCCACGAGCACGCTTACTAGCGCGCGCTCCATTGGAGGTAATGATGCCCGTGGGCTACTTGCTCGCCGTTCGCTGCGAGAGAACGCTCTTCGCCATCTCGGCCTTGGCTTGGAGTACCTAGGACGCCCTCGCCACATTAAAGGCCGGCTGGCGGCAGTTGCGGGAGGTGGCGCCCCTCGCCAAGAAATTGCATGATGCGCCTCTATCGCTCGTTTTGGAGTATGCGCTGTGTCCGATGAACGTGGACGAGAAGCTTAGGGAAACGAAGCAGAAGGGGTATTGTCTCTCGCGACACCTTGCGGTCGCGCACGATTTCGAGGACGACTCGGAGGGACCGCTCGCACATGCTCTGGCGTGCGCGATGCAGATCCAACGGAATGATATGAAGGCGCTCTGGGAGGCGCTCAGTATTCATGCTCCAGCGGCCAGGTCCATTAGATGGCACGGCGTCGGGGAGAGCCGCATTCGCTTCGACGTTTGCAGCGCGGAGTTGCGGAGGCGCTCTGTGACAGCCTTCGACTCTCGCGCATGCATCGAGCATTCGAGGATGGCTATGTGCGGGGGTACAACGACATATCTCATGGGCGCTTTGCCCGGTGGCGCTCGCGCAACGCACCTCGTATCCAGTCCTTCGGGAAGCCCATCGCAGCAGCCCAAAACTCATCACTGACCATGCCCTCCATGCGTTTTGCGTGGCTTGGAAGTCGGTTGCTCGGGAAGAATTCCTTCGTCGACATGAGCAGATTAGCAGCATCTGTGCGGGATCTATGCGACATGGTCGGCAGCGGAATTGAACAGGTCGACGTGCGCGGCGTGGGGAAACATAGTCTCCCAAACGGTTTGGTCAGCAACGGTAGAGATCCTTGAGATTTGTGACTCGCAGGTGGTTTCGGCGGAGTGACAATGAATCCCTTCCCGTGGCACTTCGTGGAAGGGATTTTGTAATTAGCATCTTGGTAATATTTCGAAGGTGAAATTGCGACTGTCGGTTTCATCCGGGTTAGTTCGGCAAAGGGCACGGGCTGCAACGATGCGATCGGCGTCTTGAGTGCCTTCATCAACGTCACGAGGGCGGCGTTGGCTTGCGCGGGCACCACGGCGTTGCCGAAGGAGTGGCAAATCAGGCTGGCCCACTCGCGGCACTCGGCTCGGGGGAGGATCTTTGTGGTGCGCTGACGAAGATAGCGGCTGAGCTGAGCAACTCGATCGCGAGGCACGAATGGAACAGCTCCCTTCCTCACGCAGAGCATGAACCATCGTGCTCTCACGTGGGATGCGCCCACTTGGCTCGCAGTCGAGACTATGAAAGCGCACTTGTAGCCCATCTGTGTGAACCGGCCAACTAAATCTCTGTAGTTGTTGTCCTTTAGAATGAGCGGCGTATTCTCCAGGAAGACATAGGAAGGTTTGAGCTCTCCGACCAGCCGGAACACGTGTTTCACGAGGTTGCTTCCTGCGTCACCGTAGAGTCCTTGCCTAATACCAACCGCGCTCAGCCCTAAGCACGGGAAGCCTCCAGCGATCATGTCGACACGCATCGGTCGCCCGCTCGCGTCTTTGGGCAAGTCCTTCTTCGTCAACGTTGACACGTCGGGGTAGATCGGCGCCTTGTCCAACCTGCCTCGCTTCATGTTGCTGCGCAAAATGGCGGCGCTCCCCCCGGCTATCTCGCAATAACCGATTGTTTTCACGCCTGCTTCTTTGAGCGCGATCGCCTCGCCGCCGATTCCGCTGAAGAGTTCTAAAGCGGTAATGTGGCGCGGCATCTTCTTATCGCGATTTGCTCTACTCGACGATATAATGTGTGAGACCATTGTCGTGCTTCTTTGCGCTGCGGGTGAACATGCGGTGCGTCTCAAAGGCTCCTCGGACATACTTCCGTTTCGGCCATCACCGGTTGAAGGATTACCCTCTCATTAAGTTGATGTTCGGTGGGTGTCCGGTTGGTGTCCGGTTGGTGTCCGGCTGGTGTCCGGTTGGTGTCTGGCGTCTGGTTGGTGTCCGGTTGGTGCCCGGTTGATGTTCGGGGAATGTCCGGTTGGTGTCCGGCTGGTGTCCGGGAGCAGCTGCTACCGGCTGCTCCCGGTTGCTCCCGGCTGCTCCCCGCGGCTGCTGGCTGGCCCCACCGATCCCAACTGCTCCCGGCTCCTGGTTCCCGGTTGTCCCCGTTTGCTCCTGGCGGCTCCCAGCATCTCCCAGCTTCCGGCGGCTCTCGTCAGCTCCCAGCTTCCGGCGCCTCTCGGCAATTCCAACGACTCCGACCTCCCATTTCCCGGCGGCGCCCGGCTGCTCCCGGCTCCTGGCGGCACCCACCGGCTCCCAATAGATCCCGGCTGCTCCCGGCTGCTCCGGGTTCCTCCTGGCGGCTCCCGGTTGCTCCCGGCTGCTCCGCCACCAACCTCGTCCACCCGCTGGGGCTCAGGAGTGATGCGGTGAGCGGCTCTCGACAAGGCTCCGGGGTCTGCGCCCGGCCCCCGGCGGTTCCTGCGGCGGCTCCCAGCCGCTCCCGGGCGCGCCCGGCTGCTCCCGGCGGCTCCCGGCTGCTCCCGCCACCCGGCCTCAAGCAGCTCGCGGCCCAAACAAGGGGCGCGGGGACCGGGCGCGGCTGCTCCCGGCTGCTGCCGGCGGCTGCCGCCGCCGCTTCGGCGATCAAGCGCTGGCTGTCGTTGCCTCGGCTCCGGCGTTCCGGCTCGCGCGCGCGCAGGCGCCCACAACCCCCTGCGACCCCAACGCGGCTAAGCGTTTCTTTGCCAATTATGCGAGCGCGGCTGCTTCTGGCTGCTGGCTGCTCTCGCCATCCGCCTCAGCTGCCCCTCCCCCTGCGACCCCAACGCGGCTGAGCGTGCTTTTGGTTTGTCAATTATGCGGGCACGGCTGCTTCCGGCTGCTGGCTGCTCCCGCCGCCCGCCTCAGCTGTCCACCGGCCCGGGCGGACAAGGGGCGCGGGGAGCTGCTCCCGGCTGCTCCCGCCCCCAGCTGCTCCCGGCTGCGCCTGGCTGCTCCCAACTCCCGGTGGCCCCCGGCAGCTGAATTTCCAAACTTCAACCGAAAATACATTCAATCCAAAGAAATTAAAGGAACAAATTCTGTGTGCACAATTCCCCTTGACTCCCGCCGGCCCCCCGCGGCTCCTGGCTCCCGGTTGCACCCGGTTGCGCCCGGTGGCTCCCGGCACCTTCCTCAGCCGTCCACCGGCTCGCGTTGAACTAGGGGCGCGGTGAACGGATTGCTCCCAGCTGCTCCCGCCACCCGCCTCAGCTGTCCACCGGCTTGCGCCGAAAAGTGCGGCGAGCGGGCTGCTCCCGGCTGCTCCCGCCACCCGCCTCTGCTGTCCACCGGCTCGCGCCGAGTCGGGGTGCGGTGAGCGGGCTGCTTCCACCCGCTTCAGCTGTCCACCGGCTCGCTCTGAGCAGGGGTGCGGCGAGCGGGCTGCCCCCGCCACCCGTCTCAGCTGTACGCCGGCTCGGGCTGAGCAAGGGTGCGGCGAGCGAACTGCTCCCGGCTGCTCCCGCCACCCGCCTCAGCTGTCCACCGGCTCACGCCGAGTAGGGGTGCGGAGAGCGAACTGCACCCGCCACCCGCCCTCAGGCAGCACACGGCCCGGGCGGACAAGGGGTGCATGCCAGGAGCGGGCTGCTCCCGGCTGCTCCCGCCACGCGCCCTCGGGCAGCATGCAGCCAGGGCTGGAGAGGAATGCGGTGAGCGGGCGCGGCTGCACTCGGCTGCCGGCTGCCCCCGGCTGCCCCCGCCATGGCTTGCTTAACACACTTGCAAGCCTGCCAGCTGCCCAGCCCCGTCGCTTCTCTTCAAGAGCCCTACCCACGCGGCTGCAGCGCCAGCCGCCCGTGGCGTCTTATGCGCTCGGCCTTGGCCCTTCTGATGGATTGAAATCACGCGCAGGGTTTCCATGCAGAGGCTGGCGCAGGGGGTATCAAGGGCTGGCTGGCTAGAGCTCGGGCCGGAGACATCGAGGACGCGCTCCATATCTTCCACAAGTGCGAAGCTTGGCAGTCGTTGCGCACCGACATTGAGACCATGACAGCAGATCGTGACCTCCCGATGTGCACACTCACGAGTGGCATTTGGATCAGCCCCATCCAAATAAACCAACATTTGCAGCAGCTTCGCGATCTTGAACAAATCACGGAGGCGCCTATGCCACCGGACATCCGCTGTTGCACGAGTACGACCACTCGCAATGATGAATACCAGGACAACCACTTCCTTCTTGTTGCTTCGGATGGGGCCGCGCCTAACCAATGCATCCACCCCGCCTTGCGACGAACCGGTGGAGGCTTGTATTATGGGCGAAATCACCCTGCTAATCACAAAGAACCCATCCACAGTGTCTTGCAGGGTGCACAAATCGGTGAACTCCAGATGGCCCATCGGTGGGTATCATGGCACTGGGGTCGCCAACGCCTCATCGTGGACTCGGAGTATGTGTATGAAGGAATCCGCCGCCTCCTTGACGGGCTTCCTTATCATCCCCGAGCGCATCGACAGTGGTGGTCATCCATCGCCGCAGGCATTCAAGCCAAAGGGGCCGCGAACTTCGATATCATCAAGGTCAAAAGCCACCGGAAGTGGCATGAAGTCTGCAATCAAGGTGCCTGCGTTATCCGTTGTTGGGAAATTAACAATGAAGCCGACAAATTAGCGGTTAGTGCTGCCGAGCAGTTCGCTATACCGGAAGCCGACCGACTGCAGTATGCCAAGCACCAGAAAGACGCTCTCCGCTATCAATTACAGATGATTGCCATCATCCGTGCGCGGCGGGAGATCACATTCCGCAAAGGATACGATGCTTTAACCGCTCTCTCCGCGCTAGCAGAGAGCAGAGCTCGTGGTGAACGCACCCTTGAACCGAGAGAGATCTTGCGCCCCAATGTCGTCAGCCACGCCAGCGCTCCAGCGTATGACCATCAGGAGATCATGGAAGCGGGAGAGTACCTCTTCGATGACGACGTCAGTGACATCGATCCATGGCATGGTTGCGGGCTTGACGATAGCGGGGGTGAAGAGGAGTATGACACGCAGCAGCCACAACCGCAGAATCCACAGTGGGATCCAGCCCCGCAGCCCCCCACACTCTTTACACTAAAGCGCTCCCAGCCGTTACCACCCCAGGTTACACCGGCCAAGCGACACAAACCGAGCGAAGATCTTGAGCGAACCATTCCGGAGGACCCTGTTCCAGCTCCGCTCGACAAGGGCGACTGCTACGGACGACCCAAGGAAGAAATCTTCCCTGACTTCATGTGGACCGTGCCTGACCGAGTATGTTGCACCGAGGTGTACTTTCGGCCCCACATCCCAAAGCAGCTGTCAGCGGAGGAGTGGTCATACCAACAGGCGCTGTTCCTGGCGTTGATCTGGTACTTCCAACGTCTGAGATGGATTAACGATGCTGGGCCGCGCCGTGAGTTAGCCGCCATTTCGTGGGCAGAACTCGCTATCGACGTTCAGCTGAACACTCACCTGGTGCTAGATGCTCCTCATGCGGAGTCCGAAGCAGCCACATTGGAACGAAGAGGTAAGTACATGGCCGCTGCTGCCGAGCGCTGTGCGCATCTCTGAAATTCGACAATAGCCGGAGCGGGGATCAGCCGGACCAACCAGCACCGCGTGCACCACCTTAAGGATCTTGGATTCGGGTTGGTCACGGGTATTCCTCGCCGTCCTTTGCTACTGAAACACAATGACACTATGGAGGCACTCTATCGAACGGCCCTCATGGCCACCCCGATGCGCGAAAGCAAAAACGAGAAAAGCCTCAAGGTGACCCCGGAGCTGGGATTTACTTCTAAGCCGGTATGGACCATGCCATCCTTGGAAACATCGCTCTTTAACCAGGTAGGCCGACCCGTTCGGCGGTTACGAAAAAAGACTTCACCATGGTCGTGCTTAGCCGCGCTCTCGGTGCGAACCAAAAACACACGGAAGCGCATCACGGTCCCAATCCGAGTTGCAGTGCATGGAGGGCAATGGACTACCCGCGAAGAGCGGGAACTGAAGGGGCTACAAGGCCATGCTCGTCATTTGCAGGAAAAGCGACTCCTGCACAATCGGCACGCCAGCGAACGAGGTCAACGCGTTCTCGCTGAGGTCCTCGACGCCAAGGGCCAGATGAAAGATCGAATTACTTGTAGCAACTGTGGCCTCTCAGTTCTCAGAGGTCAGTTAGCAGTGTGGGCAGTTAAATCATGTACCATCAAGCGTGGCGCCGGTAGGCTATCGGATGCACATCTTATTGAACGCCGAAAAGTCATTATCGACAAGTGCAGCGCGGCGGGGCACGCCTTTGCTCCGCCGACCGCGGACCAGACACACTTGACGTGCGCCAAATGCAGTAAACAGCGAACCTTCCGCAGATGGATGGAGTTCCTCGGACCTAGCATGAACCCCTGCAAGGAATCTTAAATTGGTGCTCTTCGTTGTGGTTCTCATCAGCCTAGCTTGGCTAGGCATAATTCCTTGCAGGGCTTTCTATGATGAGCTTCGTTGAACTTCTCAATATTAGCCCCGCATTAACCAGCGATCCTTCTGCGGATGGGTGGCGCTCCTCGGACCTAGCATGAGCCCATGCAAGGAAACCTTCTTGGTGATCTTTGTTGCGGTTCTCATCAGCCTAACATGGCTCAGGCATGATTCCTTGCAAGGCCTTCTATGATGAACTTTGTTGAGATTCTCTTTATTAGAGCCTTTCTCTTAATCCATTGAAGGTGCGCAGCGATCCTTCCGCGGTTGGGTGGCGTTACCCGGACCTCGCATGAGCTCCGGCAAGAAATCCTTCTTGGTGATCTTTGTTGTGGTTCTCATCAGCCTAACATGGCTCAGGCATGATTCCTTGCCAGGCCTTCTATGATGAACTTTGTTGAGATTCTCAATATTAGAACCTTTTTTCTTAATCCACCGAAGGCGCGCACAGGTGGCCACCGGTCCCCTCGGGGATAGTTCAGCAGCGGCTAGAGCTCGGGCCAAGCAATTCCGCCAAAACGTTGATCGGCGCCTTCTGTCACCGACGGCGGCAATATGCAAGAGAAGCGGCAGCAGCCGGGCCGGCGGCAGCCAGGGAAGCAGCCAAGGCCTGCGACACCTCTGTTGGCGCATTCCTCGGGGACCGGGATTCGCGGGAAGCCGGGAGCCGCCGCGCGCCGGGAGTGGCCAGGAGCTGGGAATCGCCGGGAGCGGCCAAAAGTTCCAGGACCTGCTGGTAGCCGGGGGCGGCCGGGAGCAGCCAGCAGCAGCCTGGCGACACGCCTAATCGAGCGCGCTTCCCCAGGAATCGGGAGGCGCGGGAAACAGAGAGTCGCTGCGAGCAGGACGCGGAGTTGCCGAAGCCATGGGTGGCAATGCGACCGCGTTTGCGTTGTTCAGCCGCGTCGCTTCCCAGAATGACAACATCCGCGAACGACCCACATCGCCCCACCGACTGTTGAGCCCGAGCAAGCGGACTGCGCGAAACGTGCACGATCAACGACCAAGGGGCCTCCACGCAAGCCGCCGAAGAGCATGGACCCAGATGCAGAAGAATCATGCAATCCAAAAACATATTTCGGGTAAAACATCCGGCCTTTTGCGTCGACGGCTCGCTGAAGCCCCAAGATGTATGCACTCGGCGTTGCGCTCCACGGACCGTCTGAACATTACCCACGCCCCGGCGCCGAAGGCGAACCTCAATGCACGCGTGACCGCCTTGTAATCCTATCAAAATGCTTTGGCGCCATGCCGCCATGCTCACTTCTTGCATTGTGTTCCTGACGCTTTGGCCCTCCGGACGACGACGGACTCCTCGCTAGGGGATGTCTACGCTTGACTGCGGCCCTGTAAGAAATCTCGCCTCCTCCTCCTCCTGCATTAAGCCTTTGCCAAGTCGCGATCGGCTCCGTGCAACTGGATGCTTGACCTTCCAGCAAAACACAGAAAGGCACAGCCATCTCCGCTGGCAGGGCGCCACCCGAGTGGAGCTTGCAGGGGGAAGGGTTTGACAGAATTCTCCGAGGTGACGAACCCGATTATGGCCACGTGGCGGGCGCGCCGCAGATGGGCACCTCGTCCGTCGAACACACGCGGCGCCTGGCGACCTTCCAGGGTGTACGCCGGGGCTGATGTTCAAGCTTCCACCCACACGTCACGCCCCTTCGCCTCGAGGCCCTCCGGTATGGACATCGGCGTCTTTAACAGACGAGCCGTATAGCACGCGCCCCGTGGGAGTCGCTTGAAGAGCTTACACGTGTCCATGAACATCTCCTCACCGCAGTCGAGCGCCACGACAAGCGCGACCCGACCGAAGCCCTCCGCGCAGCGCTTCTTGAGGCGTCTGCCACGCACTCGCTCTTGCTATTGATCACCCGGACCTTTGCCATTTAGGATGGCACAGACGCCGTTCGAGGCGGGGCGACTCGGGTAGCACGCTTGGGCACGGGCATGGCTCTTGGCAGCTCGCCGGGCTTTCGCTTTCGGCTTCGTAGCCTCTTCCTGCGACTGCTCATCACGCGACGCGTCCTCCAGATGGCGTTTCTTGAGCAGCCGCACGTGCGTGTCGCGGCTGCCTGAGAAGCTCTCCTTGATCGCACTAACGCTGCTTTGGTCTTTCTCGTAGGGGTTCGTGTAGAGACCGCCAGGCTGGTACTGCGCGCGCTTCGTGTTCAATCGCCTGCGCCGCCGCCATGTCCTCGATACTATCGCGGTGAAGCCCGAGGTTGCGCGGTCCACGCGACGACAGAGTGATCTAGCGGTGCCGTTTAACACCTGGTTCGTCGCGAAGCACGCGGGCGCGTCAGCGAGGGGAGCGTCCTTACTTCAGCACTCTTGCGGCCCGTCGGCATGATGCGAACACAACTGCTGGTGCCAATCACCTTTGGCGGCACTCGCAGCCGCAACGACCTCCCAACTGGCCCGTCGAGATCCTGGAAGAGCTTCTTCGCCATCGCGTCGCTCCTCATAGCCTGCATCCGCGCGATTGGCACTCCGCTCGCCCGCATGCCTGGGCCTGCATCGTGGGCCTGCTCGAGAAGCGCGTCTTCTTTGACAATCCAGATATGGGCTATGACCGTGTTTTGCGCAGGTGTGCGAGCGATGCCAAATTTGCATCGGGCGCGACCCTAGTCGATGCTCTGTTCGGGTTTGGGCATTACATGGGCCAAGATGATATAAGGGCCGCATACCGCGAGGCCTTGGAAGGCGAGATCACGGATGTGAGCATTGATGGCGCAAGCTCGCAGGCGGCCGCATGGTTGGACCTGCTGCTGCGCCAACGAACGACGGCCACAGCCTGGCGCGAGGCCGGCTGTGCCCTGGTGGACATCGAGGATTGCATGCTTGCCGCGGTTGAAGCGAGCATGAGCATCCTAAGGGCTAGCGAGAGCGCCATCGAGTAAGTTTTGAACTCGCCTTTGCCATGTCTCACGCCGCTGAGTTTTGTCATAGTTCATTGCTGTGGGCCAGGGACCTAACTCCATGCAGCGTCGCTCTGTCAAGGTGCAGGTACCGGAGCCTGGCGCCACTCGCACATGCGCGCGGTGAGATCTGGTAGCATAGCCACGTAGATGCATTGGAAGCCGCGCTTGGTGCATTCGAGCGTCGCCTGCGTGCTCCGTGCCTCGGCGCGCCAGGCGCAAGGTTCGCCATCGGCTCTGGCACGCGTGATCGCGATCGCCTCGCGCTCTCCAGGTTGGGAGGGTACAGGCTCGCCGTCCTGAGCCGTATTGGACGAGGAGATGGCCGCGCGTCTGCGCGTCCTACCATACGATAGCCAGGCCGAGGTTTCTGGCTGCCCGTGAGAACAAGGACGCGTAGGCGTTCAAAAGCTTTTTCTCGCGCGCGTTCATCGCTTATCGCTGACTATGGCGACTGCGAAGTAACTCGCCCCCAACCTGACCGCGCGCGCAGCATCCGCACGTCCATCAGCAGCGCTGGATCAGACGAGGCGAGGCGCACTGTCGCGCTCCAGATTGTCCAAGCAGCAGCGTTGCCAAGCGATGCGTGAAGCCGAAGCGAGGGCGCTGCTCCAGTGTTGGAGGCACCATTGAACACGCCCTTCACCTCAAGCACATGCGACCTCGACTTGCTCTGGGGAGTGAATATGCAGTGCCAGCATACGACATTGAATCGCCAGGCATCGACAACATGTCATGCCACTTCGACATCATGTCCCCATGTAAAGCGTCGACCATGCAGACTTCCAAGGCGTTCCGCTGCACGCTCCCCGTGCTCCGAGACGACCAGCTGACCAATCTGCGTCGCTGGGCCGAACTTCATTGCGCCCAGTCGATCGTTTTCCGTGACGACCGTGGCAACGCCGTGTTCGTGGGCCTCAAGGCCAATCTTCGCATTTGCGCCAGCTTCTCGCGCACCATTCGTACTGCTCTGCGCCGCCTCTGCATCGATGTGCCGCTACGGGGGCGCTGGTGCTCCCTCATCACGCCCCGCGAGGCTCTGAGTATCTGCGCAGGCGATTTCGCTTCTCGCGGCGCAGCACTTCCAGCAGCAGGCGACGCGGGCGCGCGCCCAGCGGAGCGCTTTGCCTCGCCGCACGGAGACGACAGCGACGTCCGCGTCGTCGTGATCAATGGTTGAACATGCCCCCGCTCACGGCTTCTTAAAGACCAAACCTTTGACATCCATTTTCAGCTCAGAGTTGTCGTCGAGGCACAGACCATGTTCTCGACCGTACAGAAGGGAGACTTGCAATGTGTCGCTCATTGCGCACGGCTGGCGCTCCTGGAATTCGTCGAGGAGTTGTTCGAACGACAGGTGCCTGCGTTGTCGCAAAAACATCCGAACGCCTTCCGTGAAGGCTTCCATTATTGCTTTGTGCTCCTCGGTCCACCGCTCTGATCTCACGAGAACGACGTCGACTGCGCCTGGAAACTGTTCGAGAAACGCTGCAACCTCGCAGGCCATTTAACAAACACCCGCAGAAATCGGTATCGCTCCGTGCCGTCGTCTGAATTCGTCCGCATGCGCAACGTAGCACGCGCGACTGTAGGCGGCAGCGGCCATCGTCCCTGCACGCTGGATTACATAAATGAATGCACGCATGAGCGCTATGTTTGCACAGAAACAGCGGATACCGTAGCCGCCTCTTCATGCGCCGCGTAGCCATTCACAAGTCAAGACCACCCACCGCCGCTCATCCAGTCGGACTCCGCTGACAGCGCGCAGCAGCTACAGTGAGCTGGGGGTAAAGCGTTTAACTATGGGTCGACATGCAGAAATGTTTCGTGCGCGCGACAACCCAGGAAATGCACTGGGCCAGACAATGCACAGGCGCAGTCGATGTGTCATCTTCAGAGAACATATGCGCTCTGCGCCGCGCGAAGCGCTGGACCCTGGCCGGGGAGTGTCTTGCTGGGCCAAGCACTGCGCAAACCCAGCGCCTGACCGACACACAGTCGGCGCTGCGGAGATTTCCCCAGCGCAGGGCTCAGGGCGTCGTTTCCCCCCATTGGTCTTGAATGCAAATTTCTCCGAGGTGCCAAAATACCACACGCTGTCTGTGAAAATACCACACGCGAAAAGTCAACTGTTCAGGGAATGCGCAAAAAATGCCCAGCTTGGCGCCAGGGCTTGGTGAAAATCCGACACGGTGGCCACCTGTCTCGAGGAAAAGCCAACGACTCTAGGATTGGGCGGAACTTGTCCGGAGTGGCGCCACGGCTAAATCAAAATCTCATACGGGCGGGCCGCCAGCCTTCGGGAAAACAATTCTAGGCGCGGGTGGAAATGTCTGGATAGGCGCTGGGGCTTGGTGAAAATTCCACACGGGTACGCCGCCATCGCTCGGGAGAAATCAACAACTCTGTTCGCCAGCCCTCGGGAAAAACTCAGCAACTCTAAGCGCGGGTGGAAAATGTTCGCATAGGCGTCGGGGCTTGGTGAAAAGTCCACACGGGCACGCCGCCAGCACTCGGGAAAAATCAACAACTCTGCTCGCGGGCGCAAAGTGGCGGCGCTTCTTACGCCCACGGCACTGGACACGCAGCAGTTTCGCCCCGCGGAGAATCTCGGGGCAGGCTGCGGTCGTGCAGCGCCTGGCCCAGCATGGCCTCTCCCTCGCCAGGGTCCAGCGCTTCGCGCGGCGCAGAGCGCCTATGCTCTCTGAAGACTGCACATGGGCTGCGCCTGTCCATTGCCTGTTCCAAAACATTTCCTGGCTACTTGGCGGCAGCCTCTGACATTTTCTGTTGCATCTCCGCCCATGCCTGCCGGCTTGCGCTGCCACTGGTGCGGTCTACCGTTGGTTTGCGCGACTGCTTGTGTGACTGATTGTGCGACTGCTTGCGCGATTGATTCGACTGCGCACGCTTGCTTGAGCTGCGTGGCTCCGCGGGCTTTGGCGCGGCCTTCGGTGGAGACGTGGCGCGTGGGCGATGCGAATGTTTACGGCAACCAGCCGCGTACTCTGTCCGTTTGCCTGAGGCTTTTGGAGACGTCGACCGCTCATGATTCCTCACACTTGACGCGCGTGCAGCCATCTCGCGCCGCTGGGCCGCACGCGAGCTTGGTTTCCTTCTCCCTGTCGCACGCGCAAAAGCGAGGGGGTGCTGCGTCGCCATGTGCGCCCGCAGACCAGCAGCGTGGTAAGACTTTCCGCATACAGCGCACTTTTTCGTTCCAAAAGTGCGCTTGCGTCGATTCGGATTCTTCTTGCAAGCATGACGCTCGTGTTCTGCAACTCCACGGGCTGTTAGCATCTTGCCGCAGTAAAGGCACGGCGTGTCCTTGGGGCTGGTCCGCATTGCTGTTTTACTGAGCAGCGAGACAACGATTGCGGAATGCGCCAGACCAGACCACAGCCGAATTTCGAAGCGAGCAGCGCGTGTTGCATGGCCCCCGCTCACTTCAACACTTCGAAGCTGAAGGAACTGGCTGCGCCGCCGCGGTGGGAGTTCCCCAGAACGATGACCTTCACGTTCGGGCCCTCGTCTACGTCTTCTTTGCTGCGCGGGGTCGTGTCTCCTGCGCGCGCCGACCTTCTGTGCGACGTGACCGCCCTGGTGCGGTCGCGCGTGGCAAGCCACACGACCTCGGCAAGCGCTTCGGACGCGCGCTCGCCAGGGGAGTCGACAAACACCGCGCTCGCAGCAAAGTTCTCCGCGCAGTAGCGCCACAGCTTCGTCACGTCGTCAGCCGCCATGTGTGGCAGAATGGCGCGAAACGACTTGGAAGTGGCCGCGCCCTTGACGGCAGCCATGGACGACCACAGCGACGCCTTTACTGTGTTGGGGATGCGCTTCCGGCACCAGCGCTTCCTCCGTGGAGTTTCTTCTGCAGCTTGCGCGCGAGCGCGGCGCTGCCTGCACCCCACCCCCTCTGCCTCGCTTGGCTGAGAGTTGCCGGCTGGTAAGCCTCGGGTGGCGGCCCGTCCTTGTACCAGAGCTTTTGCGCGATGAGAGGCGCGTATGGTGCGGTGAATTTGCGTACGAACTCCGCTTCATCGTCGACGTGCTGGCGTAAGGCGCCTCCAAAGCCTGCTCTGAAACAACGGCTCCTGGTGCCCACCTCCAGCGTTCCGCCATTGACGCGTAGAGAAGGGTCGAGCTTGTTCTGACCGCAGTAGACTTTGCCTTTGCGTGGTTGGCGCGTCACGTGGTCGACGGGGGGAGCCGCGGCGTGTTGCGGCGCTGTCTTGGGCTCACGCACCCGCCCAGATTTTGACCGCTGTGTGGCGGCGCCGCTCCCAGCGCTCTCTGACGAAGACATCGCGCCCACGTGCGTCCGCGCAGAGTCGGTCAGCTTCCGATGGAGTTCGTCTCGCGCGATCTCCTCTGGGCTCTGCTGCGCACCGCTGTGCTCTCCCGTATGGCTTGCCGAGCGACTGTGCTTATGCGACTGAGGCACGCGGGGCGCTTGGTGCGCGGCCGCGAGCGGTCTATGCATCCGAGGTGAAGACGGGCTGTACATGGGGCGTTGCGAATGCCCCCCACGCTGGCACGTGCGAGTATCGGGAGTGCTCGCATGGGGCGCACTTGTTGTCATCCTGGCCGACGTCAGCCGAGTCGAAGCACCAGGCGGCTCCCATGCCGAGCGCGCAACACCCTTGGCGTGCACGTCGGACCAGTTCGCGCTCATCCAGTTTTACTATCAAGTGAGGGCGCTGCGCTAGTGAGCGGCCTGCGCCATCATCGTGGGCGCGCTTCTTAGCAGCGTCAGATACGCCTCCTGCGCCCGCGTGTCGAAATCAGCCGGGAGGCTTTCTAGGACGACGCCGGGTCCAGCAGCAGCGCCCGTGCAGGGGCCAGCAGGCGGCGGTGCCATCTTGGGCACTGTAATTTGGGGCGGCTCGCGTGCACTTTCGGCAGCAGTCGCCGTGGATACTGCGGCGCGATATTCGTCGGCCGACAACGGCTGCAGCCAGCAAGCCCCCAACGGGCCGAGAGGCGTGCGCCACCAGGCGGTGAGAGTGCGCAGTAGGCTTTGCATCTGGCGCGTCGTCCTGCTTTCCGCCCTGGCGAAGTACAGCGTGGCACGGTTGTTGTCGTCGCGCACCCAAGTGTATTCGATGCACGCAGATGCCCCCCATTGACTCAGTCGAGTTTCGACCTCGCCCTTCGCCTGCCCTAGATGCGCAGCGAAATGGTTGTAGGTCGCCTCCGTCATCGACGCCTCTTTTCACCGACCCTTGAACATCTTGGTCGTGCCATGAATCGCCCTATCTGCTCGCAGCCTCCCGCGACGACATCATTTGGTGGCAGGCACGGTGCACGGGGAGATGGCACAAAGCGCAGCGGAAGTTATATCTCATGGCAACGCGTTTTGGAAGGTGCGGCGCAACCCTCTTACGAATGTTGACTTCGCTCCCGTACGACTCAAGCTACGCAGAAGGCATCTATACACCACCACCGTGCCATGCCAGGGCCATCCTTGCCCTGGCAAAGTGTATACGCCCTCCTGGCCGAGGCCAGGAGGGTCTATACACCATCCTGGGGCCCAGGATGGCCCTGGCCTAACACGGTGGTGGTGTATAGATGCCTTCGTCGGACAAGCTTGTCGCGCTCGCTACCCAAACAGCTGCCCGACTGGCTTGTCGATTTCCAAGTCGAGGAAGGCTCGCTTCTATAACTTCGCCACCTCACTCCGCTATGTATGTAGCTACCACTAATACACGCGAGCAACACACCTGACATGATGAACGTATACTACATCGCAACCTACATCGCAACTTACATCGCAACCTACATCGCAACTTACATCGCAACTTACATCGCAACTACATCGCAACCACATCGCAACCTACATCGCAACTTACATCGCAACTACATCGCAGCTACATCGCAACCTACATCGCAAGCACCTCATCAACCGAAGCCAGCTGGATAAACCAAGCCCACCCGACATCTCTCTTGCCATCTTGCGCCTAGTGGCCGAGACTGCGTAACAGAAATGCGCACTGGGATCATATATCTATGTGCGTGACGGCGCGGATGGCAAATTTCCAGCAACGCTCGGATTCCTGGTTCTGTGTGCGCGCGGAATTACACTCTACTACGGCCTCTCAGATGGGCGCCGGTCCCTCGCGAACTGGCGCACCGCTCCGGGTTCGAGGATCTGTGCGATTTACCGCAAGCCGTCGCGGGTTGGTCAACAGCTTCAAAGGCGTTTCCGCTTCGTCCAAGCAGGGACATAGTTCGGATCCGTCTGGGAATCAAATTTCCCCCAGACGTTGTTCGCGATCCGTAGAGACTCGGCGCTGCGCTTCAAGCTTTTCCCCAGTTCCGTATCGGCCGCGCGTTCTTGAGTCTGTGCCACACTCTTAGCGACGTTTGCGCCCTGACCACAATTGGTGCACACGAGGCAAGCGCTGCGGTAGGCCACTTTGCCGTTGCAGCGATCGACGATCTCCTCTCCGTTGACGACTGTGCGCTTTGTCACACTGGTGCAGAAGATCTGCTTGCCAGCGCGTGCGCGTTCGGGGCTGCAGAAGTGTTGTCCCAGCGGTGTACCAGCTGGCAGTTCGGAGTTGGTCTCGTGGCAACGGCGCGGGGCGTCTGCATCCCACAGCTTCTGGAACTCCTCGAGCTCGCTAGGGGGCACCTGGCATTCCTTCGAGTACAATGAGTTTTGTGCATCTGCAACTGTTCGGTAGGGGCCGCGCTCCTCTCTCTTGGCGATGTTGGCGTATTGGCGATAGAAGTCCAGGCATGTTGCTTTCTGAGACTGCGTGCCAAAGAGCTCGCGGAACTTTCGTGCGAAAGGGATGAGACCTGCATCTTCCCTCAGCTCGAACTCAAGCCATTCCAGCTTGTCGCTGGTTTTTGTCTTTTGTTGGTCTGTTATGTAACATGTGGCTGGCCGATGCTGCGGATGCGCATAGGACCGAGTTTCCACTAAGCTGCCACCAGTGAGTAAGAAGCAGTCCTCACAGCGCGCTTCACCACAGCTGCAGACCTTGCGAAGCGCCCGGCCACACATTTTGCACCCTGTCTGCTCGTTGGCCGGGGCAGATGAGGCATCTGTCAGCGCCGCGGTCACTGGATTCCCATCCTGCTGCTGCGAAGGTAATGCCAGATGGTCACCCGTTTCAGGCTGGGCAGAGTTGGCTGCCGCTTCCGTCTGCACCATAGGGTCGAACCAAACGTGCACATGCAGACATTTTTTGCATCGCACGATGCCGCAGGCACATTGCTGAGTCTGTACGTCTGCACGACAGGCGACACAATGCTTGCCGCCGCAGCCGCACGGACCCCTGTGACACACGTCACAATCCTCGTTGCTCGGCGTCCATACATGAGAATTGCTGACCTCATGGTATGCTTCCATCAAGGACTGCTGCTGATCTTGCTGCGATGTGATGTTTGCGGCGCATGGCTTACAACGGATGCATGCGCAGGTCGGGCACCGTGTGAAGCCCATCGTGTATGCGTCAGACTCCACTCTTCCGCATGCCCCGCAAGGCCCGAGCGCCCTGGCCGAGCCCATATTCTCTGTAAAGAACTGGCGCCTGCAGTCGGCAAGGCCGATCGGTTCTCCCGAGCGCACGGCGTCGAACAGGGCGGGCATGTGTTCCAGCTCATTACGCTGAATCAAAGACCTTGCTTCAGGCATGATCGCGAGCAGCTCTGCGTCATCATTTTCACGGACCGCCGCCACCACTTCTTCCTTCGTTGCTTGGGCATCGCCCCAGCAGAAGCGACGCTGCGAAACCCGAGTGAAGGGGCGCACAGACTCCACCACTGCGACCTCTGGAAGCTTGCGCAAATCCAAGCAAGTGACCTTCTTCATCTCGTTCTTCCAGGTGCGGTAAGCATTGTCGCCACGCTGTCCTTTCTTGTCGGTGACAACGAAATATAAGGTGTCTCCAAAACCCGAGACTGTGGAGGCATTCAGGATGCCGTCGTCGATAATACGATTCCTGCCGAATCGCTGAAGGCCAGCGAGCAAGGCCGCCTGCTGAGCGGCAGGGCACTTAAGGCGGATCTCGAAGGTCCGAGGGCCTTCGAACCCCTCTGCGATTCTGCACTGCATTGCACCTAGCGATGAGCTACGCAAGCTTTCCTACTTGACCCGAAATTGCGCATGTGCTGGTAAGCGCGCGCATGTTGGCAAACGTATGGCCATGTCGGTCCGAGATTGGTAAGAGAGACTCATATTATTTCTTCCCACCTAAGCGTTTTGCTGGTTCTTGCGCAGTAGTGCTTTGAGGACACTACTTTTTCCCTACTCCTCCTCGAGTGAGGAGTGTAGAAATAGTAGCGTGGGCTTGCCCCTGCAGAATGACCTTGAAACCAAACTTGGACGACGGCGCGTAGAACCACGATGTGTTGAGCAGATGAGGACACTACTTTTTCCTTACTCCTCCTCGAGTGAGGAGTGTAGAAATAGTAGCGCGGGCTTGCCCCTGCAGAGTGACCTTGAAACCAAACTTGGAAGACGGCGTGTAGAACCACGATGTGTTGAGCAGATGAGGACACTACTTTTTCCTTACTCCTCCTCGAGTGAGGAGTGTAGAAATAGTAGCGTGGGCTTGCCCCTGCAGAGTGACCTTGGAACCCAACTTAGAAGACTGCGTGTAGAACCACGATGTGTTGAGCAGATGAGGACGCTACTTTTTCTGTACTCCTCCTCGAGTGAGGAGTATAGAAATAGTAGCGCGGGCTTGCCCCTGCAGAATGACCTTGAAACCAAACTGAAAGAACCGGGCGCCAACAGGGCATCAACCGGGCACCAACCGGGCACCAACCGGACACCAACCGGGCACCAACCGGGCACCAACTGGGCGCCAACTGGGCACCAACTGGGCACCAATTGGGTAGCAACCAGACCGCCGCTGCAGACAGAGAGCAGTTGCAGACGAGGGTTTTCGGCTGAAACTTCGCGTTCAGCGTTCAAGTGGAGGCTCCTCGGCTGAAACTTCGCGTTCAGCGTTCGAGTGGGGGCTCTTCGGCTGAAGCTTCGCGTTCAGCGTTCAAGCGGGGGTTCGCAGCTGAAACTTCGCGTTCAGCGTCGAAGCGGGGGTTCGCAGCTGAAACTTCGCGTTCAGCGTTCAAGCGGAGGTTCGCAACTGAAACTTCGCGCATGCAGTTTTTTTCATGTCGGCTCTGCAACCCGCTTCACGCTCTGAGTCTACTTCGGCGCTAGAGCCGTAGTCTGCAACACCCGACCATTCTCAAATCGAAATGCCTTCTGCAGAATGTCGCGCACGCTGTTCACGCTCCTCCCGAAGCTTTTGAGCCGGCCGCAATGGGCGCAGTGGCTTCTCTCCATCACGGGTTCACCACGCAATGCATCACTGTGCGTCTTCCAAATCGTTTCTTTGTCCAAGCAATCCTCGTTGAGGCAGCCATCGTAGGGCGTGCTCATGTCGCCTCCGAGCGCTTGCCTGATGAGCGCTTGAGCTGGAGAATCGAGCTTCTTCAAATCGGTTTCCTCGCTGGGGTCCAGAGCTTGAAGAGCAGTGGCACATCTCCTGATAAATTCGCTCTTCCGTCCATGCTCGCCTGGCCCAGGCATGGAGCCGTCCTTGACCAGCTTCATCGCCACGCGCACCACGTGCTGCATTCCAGGACTCTTGCATTCCTCCCGGACTTTGCTCTGCAGCAAGAGCTGGCGCCTTGACTCGCGGTGGCAGCGATGGAAAGCAAGTCGCTCTGGACGCTCACCCGCCTCGGCCACGATTATGACAGCCTCGCTTTTGGCTCGATACTCCCAGACACTTGCTGGATCAAGAATGTTGGGGGCTGCTAAAGTCTGCGGCTGTTCTGACCCATCGGTCAGCATGAGCCGCAGCGCCTGCAAAACCACTTCCTCCTCGCTGGAGGATTCTTCCGCCAGCGACCCGGCCATTGGCTTCGCATTGCTCTCCAAAATCTTGGCTTGCTCAGCAAGGGTTCGATACTCCTCAGTAACGTGAGGGCGGTGAATTGGGGGGCGGTAGTCCTGTTCAGACTCGTCTTGCTTGCAAGGTCGCTTCCTCTTCTGGCCAGCAGGGCGCAGAGAGTCCACTGTCTGCCGCGCCGAAATTTGGTCACGGTCGACCTCGTCCAAAGGGCGCAGGCTTTCCTGCACAGCGCAACGCTGCTCGTTTGTAAACGGAGCAGGAAGGCATTTGTAAAGGACCTTGGCGGCAAGTTTGACATTGCCCAAGTGAAGAGGGTTCGCAACGCGCAAGAACGCCAAAAGGCCGTGCTGGTCAACGGCCAGTTGCACCCAGGTCACCGCACAGTTCTTGCGCTTCATGGCCTGCTGCATCTCCTTGATGGCCTCGGTGCTCCATTCCTTTGAGAAGCGAGCAATGTCGTCAAATGCAGGGCGCGGTTGAAAGATATCTGCAATGAGTGTGTCCATTTCAGCATCGTCCGCAAGGCTAACAATAGGCTGCTCACGGAGGGACTGTATCAGTGCAGGAATCTAGCAAAGCTGGTGGTGGGCAGGAAAAGGCTTGAGCTTGCTTTATAGGAACAGCTTGGGCCAGAAGCTATATAGGAGCAGCCGCCGGAATATAATGATATTCCGGATATAATGATTTTTCGGCGCCCTCGCGTACTAGGGTAAATAGCAATAGGGGTTCGCAGAGGTTCGCAATTTGCAAAATTGGTAGTGGGCAGGAAAGGGCTTGAGCTTGCTTTACAGGAACAGCTTGGGCCAGAAGCTATATAGGAGCAGCCGCCGGAATATAATGATATTCCGGATATACTGATTTTTCGGCGCCCTCGCGTACTAGGGTAAATAGCAATACGTGTTCGCAGAGGTTCGCAGTTTCCAAAAAAACGCAGAAGTTCGCGTGGATCGAATGGGACGCAACAGTTCGCTGAAACGTGCGCGACTTCAATTTTAGCACCACTCCATCTAAATTTGGTGCGGTACTGGCGCCAGGAATTATCAAGCTTCGACGATTTACTGTACGTCGCGCGGGCTGTCCTCAGCGCACTGCAGCCCTCGGTAATGCATCGCAGCACCACTCATACTCATACCTCAACGCAGCTGCTGAGAGCGGACGTCCGCAAGCATCATACGCGCGCACTCAAGATCTGCAGCCAGCTTCTTATACTGCAGCACGCCAGTCGCCGCTTCGACGAAGGCACTCTGATCAGCAAGTTCCTGACGAAGAACTGCTTGTGGATCTTCCTGGTCGCTGTCCTCGTCCATGCTTTTCGTCAAGACCCAGCCAAAAACTTCTATTGCCCGTCTCAGCGATCATGCGTTCCTCAAGTTGCTCTTCAAACCCTTCCTCTTGGATGATGTTTTCCATGACGCGCATGCACTCACGGTGCGCGCGCAGCAGCCTTCGCTTCTTGGCCTAACGTGTGCAACCGCAATTCCAACCATAACACGCTGAGCGATCTCCAGCTGCGTGGCTGCAATTTTTGGAGCAACACCATTTATCCTTCCAGAAGATGTTCGTGTCACGGTATGGCTTCTCTTGTTGGCAATGACTACACTGGCGCAGGTTAGTTGCGGCCATGCTCACGATGGAATCACCGTGCCAGCTATCTGTGCCTTTTCGCGCGAAAGCAACTGGAGCCAGAGCTGCGAAATGTATGATGGAGCAATGCAACAGAAATGGATAGGTGCGCCATCTTAGGCAATTACGCTTGCGGCCGTCGCTGCCGGAAGTGCGCTGTCGGACTGCGGCTTGGGTGCGCGCGCAATCTAAGATTTATTGCAACGACTTTTTTCGTTTGAGCCTTACGCTGCCACGACGATTTGCTGTAGGTGTAGGTCGCGGGAACTGCGAACTGCGAACTGTCGCGCAGTCCACATCCTCCACTTTAACCCACGATGGCAGCTACTCAACTTACCCTGCGCCGTTTGCCATCGCGCATGCGATCGTAGAAAGTCTCAACACGGCGTCGAATTTCCACGTGGTCGCCATTTGGGTAATGCTTACTTGCGAAGTGCTGAAGCTCATCAGCTGTTGGCCGCGCTTTGTGCCCCGAGAATGCTTCGTGCACGAGCGGGCCGAGGTTGGGAGCAGGTGCATGGAGAGCGCAGAAACGCCCACCAGCGATAGCATTCATACTGCATCTCCTTTCAGGTTCGAATTCCAATACGCTTGCGCATTGAACGCCTGGCCCAGCATGAGCAGCGCAGCAGGGTTTCCGCTCCGGGCACGTGTGCGGTCCACCTCCGGGAACCATGGAGGGATGTTAACGGAACCCCCGAAGTCATCCCAGCGGCTGGGCTGGCTGGGCCCCCAGGTCGCCCTCCGCGCTCGTGGCGCCACCTGTGTGCGTACCCCGTCCAATTCTCCCCTATCCTCACCATCCCTTGCCGTTATGGCTCAAGGTACTGTACTGTCACTGGCGAGAGGTAAAACATCTCCTCTTGCCTAACCTCGTACTCTACCTACGGAACCCTTGGGGACGGTTAGGCTACTCGCTTATCAATCCCTATTCTCAGGTTATCAGCGTTCTACTTCGCTCTGTTGTGATGGCGCACTTGCCCGAGGGCCCGCCGCGTACGCTTCCTGACCACGCGTCGGGGGGCGCTGTGCGCGAAGGACCCAGAGGAAGTTCGCGCCACCACCCCATCCCGAGGGCAGAGGACAATATGATACCCGATTCCCCCATCCCCCTTCAGGGCTCGTCCCCAGGCGACGGCCTTGAGAGCGAGTCGGCGCGCGTGATCGACGCAGCCACTCCCAGTTTTGACCCTGCTCCTCTCACCTCAGCCCCTGCTATTCCACAGGCTTCCGCCGACCCTGCTTCTTTCGCCAGGGGCAACCCTCGAGTTTTCGGGGGTGGACCTAACGTTGAAGGAAGGGGCGACCCTATGCATGAGGCCTGGGGCAACCCAGGGCAAGAGGCCTGGGGCAAACCAAGGCATGCCAGGGGCAGCCCTACGCGTGGCGCCGCCGACCCTGTCGCGTCGCAGCATCGCGCCGCCCCCACGAGTGACCATTCTTCACATCGCTTCGCCAGCCCATACGATATGAATCGAAGCGCTACCGCGAAACCCCGCCGATGGGACCACCGCGGACCACAGAGTCCAGCATCAATGCCCGCATCCGAGCACGTGAAGTCATTCGAGAGCATGTCCAGCCGAAGTATCGCATGGCGTCCAGGGATACTCCCAACCCAGACGCGCCTTGGGGCCTCGACCCAGTTCGCAAAACTGAGAGTTCTTGCACATGGCGACCGTTTCCAGAGGGAGCGCAGTCTCCAGAGGAGATCCCGCTCGAAGGAGATGCTGGCGTGCTCGAACATGTTGGTCCTGTGATCGGTTTGAATACCTTCGCGAGATTCTTATCGTTCGCTGAGGGTCGCTCGGTGCGAACCATGCTTTCACAAGATGGCTGGCCTCCTTTAGTCCAAGAGGACCTTGGCCTTACTACGCTGCACGCCTTCGGCAGTGACGGCGGTGCTTTTCCGTGGGCCAGCGTCTATAGCGACTGCGCAATCGTCATGGGGGGAGCTGGTAAGACTTCCGCTGTGCCTTGGCCGTCAATGGACCAACTTCACAGTTGGAATAATCGTACCCACATGGCCTCTCAGAGCAAATCCGCATGTGTCCCTTTGTTTTGCCCGACCTTGACCCAGATTCATTGGCAGGCGGGCTGGACTTTGGAACGCGTCTCCACCTGCTTGAGAGACGACATTCTCTTGTGGGCGCTGACGCACCGCGACTACAAACAGATTTTCCGCACCCACAGCACCCCGGTTGGAATGAATTGCCCCATTCTGCCAGAATTTAGCGTGGTTGTGCAGCGCGAACACCTTGACGATGCTCTCCTCCAGGAGGATGAAAGAAGAGAACAGGAGACTTCCCGCCGCTCCTGGCTGCATGGCCGCAGCCTGGGGCAACAGAGGTCTCCTGTGCGCCTCGTTTGCCTTCCGTCGGCTGCCTGCCGCGCCACAGCTGGCGGCGCCGCCAACACGCCGCGACGCCACCACGGACGCCGAGCTGAAGTCTGTGCAACCTCCATTCGCGACTCTCCGAAATGCAAGCGCAGGCACCTTGACCCAAAATGGCTCCAGATATTTGCTGCAGCGATGCCACTTCCGCATTTCCCTCAAGATCTCACACACTGAACATTACCCCCCATACACTCACACTCCACACCGATTCAACAGAAAGGCCCCCCCTGAAGCTCTGAAAATGGGGTTTTGGCAACTCGATGGCTCAAACTTGAATGTTCGGATCTCCGCTGTCATACTTCAGACGAACGCTCAATGCCAACCATGCTGACGCTCCTCACAACTTGTAGTTCTTACACAGGGTCCTTTCGCCCCACGATTTGCGACTCTTTCTGCGCTCTCCTGTTGGATAATTTCGCAATTTTCGAATTTGTTCGTCCGATTTCCGCTCCCGCTTCGCCCCCGTATAATTCCCGGTCGGAGGGGCGAGGCAGCGAGTGAGGCAGCGAATGAGGCAGCGAACGGGGCAGCGAATGAAGCAGCGAATGGGGCAGCGCAATTTCCGCTCCCGTTTCGCCCCCGTTTCGCTCCCGTTTCGGCCCGCTTCGCTCCCGCTTCGCTTTCGCTTCGCTCCCGCTTCGCTTTTTTGAGTCGTGATTTTTCGTGATTTTCTATTTTTTGCCAAATTTCCGCTCCCGTTTCGCCCCCGCTTCGCTCCCGTTTCGCCTCGCTTCGCTCCTGCTTCGCTTCCGTTTCGCCCCCGTTTCGCTCCCGTTTCGCTTCGCTTCGCTCCTGCTTCGCTCCCGCTTCGCTTTCGTCTCGCTCCCGGTTCGCCCCTTGCCTTTCCACCAGCCCTTTCGTGATTTCGGTTCATCAAATTGCGTGTGTTTCGCGGCCGTTTTCCTGTTCCCGGGGCCGGAGTTGCGTTTTGGAATGTTGTGGTATGTTTTTGGCTTGTTTTGGGGTGCTTTGGGGTGTTTTTCCTGTTCGGTGGTGTTTTGGGAATGTTTTGGGCGGTGTTTTGGGGATGTTTTTGCAGCTTGTTTGCGCTTTGGGGGGGGGGGCTTCGCTCCCGCTTCGCCTTCGTTTCGCTCCCGGTTCTCCCTTTGAAACGTGATTTTTGCGCGATTTTCGAATTTGTTCGTCCAATTTCCGTTCCCGCTTCGCCCCCGTTTCGCTCCCGCTTCGCCCCGCTTCGCTCCCGCTTCGCTTTCGTTTCGCTCCCGGCTCGCCTTTTGAATCGCGATTTTTCATAATTTTCGAATTTGGGCGTCGATTTCCGCTCCCGTTTCGCCCCCGCTTAGTTCCCGGTCGGAGGGGCGAGGCAACGAGTGAGGCAGCGAATGAGGCAGCGAATGGGGCAACGAATGAAGCAGCGAATGGGGCAACGCAATTTCCGCTCCCGTTTCGCGCCCGTTTCGCTCCCGCTTCGCTCCCGCTTCGCTTTCGTTTCGCTCCCGCTTCGCCTTTCGAATCGTGATTTTTCGTGATTTCTTTTCGCGCAATTTCCGCTCCCGTTACGCCCCCGCTTCGCTCCCGTTTCGCCTCGCTTCGCTCCTGCTTCGCTCCCGCTTCGCTTTCGTTTCGCTCCCGGTTCGCCCCTTGCCTTTCCACCAACCTTTTCGTGACTTCGGTTCATCAAATTGCGTGCGTTTCGCGGCCGTTTTCCTGTTCCCGGGGCCGGAGTTGCGTTTTGGAATGTTTTGGTATGTTTTTGGAATGTTTTGGGGTGTTTTGGGGTGTTTTTCGTGTTCGGTGGTGTTTTGGGGCTGTTTTGGGCGGTGTTTTGGGGTGTTTTTGCAATTTGTTTGCGCTTTGGGGGGGGGGGGCCTTCGCTCCCGCTTCGCCTTCGTTTCGCTCCCGGTTCTCCCTTTGAGTCGTGATTTTTCGCGATTTTCGAATTTGTTCGTCCAATTTCCGCTCCCGCTTCGCCCCCGTTTCGCTCCCGTGTCGCCCCGCTTCGCTCCCGCTTCGCTTTCGTTTCGCTCCCGGTTCGCCTTTTGAATCGTGTTTTTCATAATTTTCGAATTTGTTCGTCCGATGTCCGCTCCCGTTTCGCCCCCGTTTAATTCCCGGTCGGAGGGGCGAGGCAGCGAGTGAGGCAGCGAATGAGGCAGCGAATGGGGCAGCGAATGAAGCAGCGAATGGGGCAGCGCAATTTCCGCTCCCGTGTCGCGCCCGTTTCGCTCCCGTTTCGCCCCGCTTCGCTCCCGCTTCGCTTTCGTTTCGCTCCCGCTTCGCCTTTTGAATCGTGATTTTTCTATTTTTTGTTCGCGCAATTTCCGCTCCTGTTACGCCCCCGCTTCGCTCCCGTTTCGCCTCGCTTCGCTCCTGCTTCGCTCCCGCTTCGCTTTCGTTTCGCTCCCGGTTCGCCCCTTGCCTTTCCACTTGCCTTTTCGTGACTTCGGTTCATCAAATTGCGCGTGTTTCGCGGCCGTTTTCCTGTTCCCGGGGCCGGAGTTGTGTTTGCGCTTTGGGGGGGGGGGCTTCGCTCCCGCTTCGCCTTCGTTTCGCTCCCGGTTCTCCCTTTGAGTCGTGATTTTTGCGCGATTTTCGAATTTGTTCGCCCAATTTCCGTTCCCGCTTCGCCCCCGTTTCGCTCCCGCTTCGCCCCGCTTCGCTCCCGCTTCGCTTTCGTTTCGCTCCCGGTTCGCGTTTTGATCGTGATTTTTCGTAATGTTCAATGTTTTTCGTCAAATTTCCGCTCCCGTTTCGCCCCTGTTTCGCTCCCGTTTCGCCTCGCTTCGCTCCCGCTTCGCTTTCGTTTTGCTCCCGGTTCGCCTTTTGAATCACGATTTTTCGTAATTTTCAAATTGTGTCGTTCGATTTCCGCTCCCGTTTCGCCCCCGTGTAGTTCCCGGTCGGAGGGGCGAGGCAGCGAGCGAAGCAGCGAATGAGGCAGCGAATGGGGCAGCGAATGAAGCAACGCATGGGGCAGCGCAATTTCCGCTCCCGTTTCGCCCCCGTTTCGCTCCCGTTTCGCTCCGCTTCGCTCCCGCTTCGCTTTCGTTTCGCTCCCGCTTCGCCTTTCGAGTCGTGATTTTTCGTGATTTTCTATTTTTTCGCGCAATTTCCGCTCCCGTTACGCCCCCGCTTCGCTCCCGTTTCGCCCCGCTTCGCTCCCGCTTCGCTTTCGTTTCGCTCCCGGTTCGCCCCTTGCCTTTCTACCAGCCCTTTCGTGATTTCGGTTCATCAAATTGCGTGTGCTTCGCGGCCGTTGGTGGTGTTTTGGGTGTGTTTTGGGTGGTGTTTTGAAATGTTTTTGCAGCTTGTTTGCGCTTTGGGGGGGCCTTCGCTCCCGCTTCGCTTTCGTTTCGCTCCCGGTTCTCCCTTTGAGTCGTGATTTTGCGCGATTTTCGAATTTGTTCGTCCAATTTCCGTTCCCGTGCTCTCGCTTCGCCCCGCTTCGCTTTCGTTTCGCTCCCGGTTCGCTTTTGGATCGCGATCTTTTGTTAGTTTCAATGTTTTTCGTTCAATTTCCGCTCCCGTTTCGCGCCCGTTTCGCTCCCGTTTCGCCCCGCTTCGCTCACGCTTCGTTTTCGTTTCGCTCCCGGCTCGCCTTTTGAATCGTGTTTTTCATAATTTTGGAATTTGTTCGTCCGATTTCCGCTCCCGTTTCGCCCCCGTATAATTCCCGGTCGGAGGGGCGAGGCAGCGAGCGAGGCAGCGAATGAGGCAGCGAATGGGGCAGCGAATGAAGCAGCGAATGGGGCAGCGCAATTTCCGTTCCCGTTTCGCCCCCGTTTTGCTCCCGTTTCGCTCCGCTTCGCTCCCGCTTCGCTTTCGCTTCGCTCCCGCTTCGCTTTTTGAGTCGTGATTTTTCGTGATTTTCTATTTTTTGTTCGCCCAATTTCCGCTCCCGTTTCGCCCCGCTTCGCTCCCGCTTCGCTTTCGTTTCGCTCCCGGTTCGCCCCTTGCCTTTCCACCAGCCCTTCCGTGATTTCGGTTCATCGGATTGCGTGTGTTTCGCGGCCGTTTTCCTGTTCCCGGGGCCGGAATTGCGTTTTGGAATGTTTTGGTCTGTTTTCGACGTGTTTTGGGATGCTTTGGGGTGCTTTTCCCGTTCGGTGGTGTTTTGGGGCGTTTTGGCGGCTTGTTTGCTCTTTGGGGGGGGGGGGGGTCGCTCCCGCTTCGCTTCCGTTTCGGCCCCGGTTCGCCCTTTGAGTCGTGATTTTGCACGATTTTCGAATTTGTTCGTCCAATTTCCGTTCCCGTTTCGCCCCCGTTTCGCTCCCGCTTCGCCCCGCTTCGCTCCCGCTTCGCTTTCGTTTCGCTCCCGGTTCGCGTTTTGATCGTGATTTTTCGTAACGCTCAATGTTTTTCGTAAAATTTCCGCTCCCGTTTCGCCCCCGTTTCGCTCCCGTTTCGCCTCGCTTCGCTCCCGCTTCGCTTTCGTTTCGCTCCCGGCTCGCCTTTTGAATCGTGTTTTTCATAATTTTCGAATTTGTTCGTCCGATGCCCTCTCCCGGTTCGCCCCCGTTTAATTCCCGGTCGGAGGGGCGAGGCAGCGAGTGAGGCAGCGAATGAGGCAGCGAATGGGGCAACGAATGAAGCAGCGAATGGGGCAGCGCAATTTCCGCTCCCGTTTCGCGCCCGTTTCGCTCCCGCTTCGCTCCCGCTTCGCTTTCGTTTCGCTCCCGCTTCGCCTTTTGAGTCGTGATTTTTCATATTTGTTTTCGCACAATTTCCGCTCCCGTTACGCCCCCGCTTCGCACCCGTTTCGCCTCGCTTCGCTCCTGCTTCGCTCCCGCTTCGCTTTCGTTTCGCTCCCGGTTCGCCCCTTGCCTTTCCACCAGCCTTTTCGTGACTTCGGTTCATCGGATTGCGTG
This sequence comes from Prorocentrum cordatum, assembly GCA_963575745.1. Classification (NCBI taxonomy): domain Eukaryota; class Dinophyceae; order Prorocentrales; family Prorocentraceae; genus Prorocentrum; species Prorocentrum cordatum. The sequence goes on from CAUYUJ010022468.1 coordinate 43,092, forward strand.
TGTTTCGCGGCCGTTTTCCTGTTCCCGGGGCCGGAGTTGTGTTTTGGAATGTTTTGGTATGTTTTTGGAATGTTTTGGGGTGTTTTGGGGTGTTTTTCCTGTTCGGTGGTGTTTTGGGTGTGTTTTGGGCGGTGTTTTGGGGTGTTTTTGCAATTTGTTTGCGCTTTGGGGGGGGGGCTTCGCTCCCGCTTCGCCTTCGTTTCGCTCCCGGTTCTCCCTTTGAGTCGTGATTTTTCGCGATTTTCGAATTTGTTCGTCCAATTTCCGTTCCCGCTTCGCCCCCGTTTCGCTCCCGCTTCGCCCCGCTTCGCTCCCGCTTCGCTTTCGTTTCGCTCCCGGCTCGCCTTTTGAATCGCGTTTTTCATAATTTTCGAATTTGTTCGTCCGATGTCCGCTCCCGTTTCGCCCCCGTTTAGTTCCCGGTCGGAGGGGCGAGGCAGCGAGTGAGGCAGCGAATGAGGCAGCGAATGGGGCAGCGAATGAAGCAGCGAATGGGGCAGCGCAATTTCCGTTCCCGCTTCGCGCCCGTTTCGTTCCCGTTTCGCCCCGCTTCGCTCCCGCTTCGCTTTCGTTTCGCTCCCGCTTCGCTTTTTGAATCGCGATTTTTCATATTTGTTTTCGCACAATCTCCGCTCCCATTTCGCCCCCGCTTCGCTCCCGCTTCGCCTCGCTTCGCTCCTGCTTCGCTCCCGCTTCGCTTTCGTTTCGCCCCCGGTTCGCCCCTTGCCTTTCCACCAGCTTTTTCGTGACTTCGGTTCATCAAATTGCGTGCGTTTCGCGGCCGTTTTCCTGTTCCCGGGGCCGGAGTTGTGTTTTGGAATGTTGTGGTATGTTTTGGGGTTGTTTTGGGGTGCTTCGGGGTGTTTTTCCTGTTCGGTGGTGTTTTAGGAATGTTTTGGGCAGTGTTTTGGAGTGTTTTTGGAGCTTGTTTGCGCTTTGGGGGGGGGGCTTCGCTCCCGCTTCGCTTTCGTTTCGCTTCCGGTTCTCCATTTGAGTTGCGATTTTGCGCGATTTTCGAATTTGTTCGTTCAATTGCTGTTCCCGTTTCGCCCCCGTTTCGCTCCCGCTTCGCTCCCGCTTCGCTTTCGTTTCGCTCCCGGTTCGCCCTTTGCCTTCCCACCAACCCTTTCGTGATTTCGGTTCATCAAATTGTGTGTTTCGCGGCCGTTTTCCTGTCCCCGGGGCCGGAATTGCGTTTTGGAATATTTTTGGCTTTGTTTTGGGGTGTTTTTTCGCGTTCGGGAATGTTTTGGGGGGTGTTTGGGGGCGTTTTTGCTGCTTGTTTGCGCTTTGGGGGGGCGCGTGCGTGCGCCGGAAATCCAGCGAAAGCGCTTTTGTCTTATTATTGAATTTGTTATATCAAGCTTTGGCCCAGAGGTATTCACAATCGGGTGTTTCGGGGCCTGGGCGGCCCAGAAGCATTCACAATAGGGCGCGTCGAGGTCTGGGCGGCCCGGAGGTACTCACTGTAGGGCGTGTCGGGGTTTAGGCGGCCCAGAGGTACTCACAGCCCGCCGCGCCATTGCTCGTGACACCCCTTGCTCTCGCTCCCCCGTTCCATGTAAGCCGCCCTGGCCGTTCTGGCCGCCTTGGCCGCTTTGGCCGCCCTGGCGGGTTTTGGCCGCCCTGGCGCGTCCTGGCCGCGAGCGCGCCCGCCGCGCCACTGCTCGCGACACCCCTTGCTTTCGCTCCCCCGTTCCATGTAAGCCGCCCTGGCCGTTCTGGCCGCCCTGGCCGCTCTGGCCGCCCTGGCGGGTTTTGGCCGCCCTGGCGGGTCCTGGCCGCGAGCGCGCCCGCCGCGCCACTGCTCGCGACGCCACTTGCTTTCGCTCGCCCGTTCCATGTAAGCCGCCCTGGCCGTTCTGGCCGCCCTGGCCGCCCTGACCGCCCTGGCCAGAAACTGTTCGTGACACCCCTTGCTTTCGCTCGCCCGTTCCCTGTAAGCCGCCCTGGCCGTTCTGGCCGCCCTGGCCGTTCTGACCGCCCTGGCCAGAAACTGCTCGTGACACCCCTTGCTTTCGCTCCCCCGTTTTGTGTAAGCCGCCCTGGCCGTTCTGGCCGCCCTGGCCGTTCTGACCGCCCTGGCCAGAAATTGCTCGTGACACCCTTTGCTTTCGCTCGCCCGTTCCATGTAAGCCGCCCTGGCCGTTCTGGCCGCCCTGGCCGTTCTGGCCGCCCTGGCCGTTCTAACCGCCCTGGCCAGAAACTGCTCGCGACACCCCCGTTCCATGTAAGCCGCCCGGGCCGTTCTGGCCGCCCTGGCCGCTCTGACCGCCCTGGCCAAAAACTCCTCGTGACACCCTTTGCTTTCGCTCCCCCGTTCCCTGTAAGCCGCCCTGGCCGCCCTGGCCGCTCTGGCCGCCTTGGCGGGTTTTGGCCGCCCTGGCGGGTCCAAACGGCAAAGTTGCCAAACGGCAAAGTTGCCAAACGGCAAGGTTGCCAAACGGCAAGGTTGCCAAACGGCGAGGTTGCCAAACGGCAAGGTTGCCAAACGGCAAGGTTGCCAAAAACAGCCAAGTTGCCCAACGGTCAAGTTACCAAACGGCCAAGTTGCCAGGCAATAAAGTTGCCAGACAGCATGCGCATCATCATGGGATGGATTACGCGATAGTTGCCACACGTCTTTGCTTATGTTTTGCGCACGCCATAGCATGCGCATCGGTTTGAAAACACATCGTGCATGGCGCTTGCTCGCTCATCTTTGGCTCAAGCTCCCTACAGCTACGTTGTGTTGCGCGGACAATGAGCAACATGAAGAACCTCCACGAATACCTCGCAGCTGAAAAAGCGAGCAGATGTGAGCAGCAGAAAGACGTGCCTGACAGCGATGGCAGCAAACCTTTTCAGGTCACATCGGGGCCAAGGAGTTGAAGGCGACCAGTAAGAAGCGAGCAAGCTGGAAACAGATCCTGAACAAGGTGCATGACTTCAAAGGTAATATCACGGAGCAGTTCCCGGCATTCAAGGAGTGGCTGGAGAAAGACTGGCACTGCGGGCCAAAGCGCACGGCGCCCACCGCTCGGGCCGGCGCAGAGAACGCCATTCTAAACGGACAGCCGTCAACGAAGAAGCGGCGGAATGAAGGTGCACCTTGCGCGCAGCTCCAGCCGAACGGCGGCGTCGGGGACCAGCTGGGCGACAGGCTGCAACGCATCGAGAACAGCCAAGGGCGGCTCGTCGAGGTGGCGGTCGCGGAATACATCAGGCAGAACGAGGATTCGGTCCGCGCCGCCGCGGTCAAAAAGTATTCGAAGGCGAACCGGCACGATCAGGCCTTCGCCGCCGAGGCTCAGCGAGCTTACGCCGAGCGGCACGGCGGCGGCGGCGAAGTACATGGAGGAACACGATGAAGACTTCCGCGAGGAGGCCGTGGATGCGTATATCGCCATGCACGCAGACAGCGAAGAGCTAAAGGACGACGCTGCGAAGAAGTACATGGAAGAGCACGAAGGCTTTCGTTGGCTGAGCCCCACACTCTTCAGGCCGCAGGGGCGAGGGGACAGGCTGTGACGGACTTCTGCCAGACCGAAAACACGCGTGACCGAAAAGCCGCCAGACCGAAAACACGCGTAACCGAAAAGCCGCCAGACCGAAAACACGCGTAACCGAAAAGCCGCCAGACCGAAAACACGGGCAACCAAAAAGCCGCCAGACCGAAAGCACGCGTAACCGAAAAGCCGCCAGACCGAAAACACTCGTAACCAAAAAGCTGCCAGACCGAAAACACGGGCAACCAAAAAGCCGCCAGACCGAAAGCACGCGTAACCGAAAAGCCGCCAGACCGAAACACTCGTAACCAAAAAGCCGCCAGACCGAAAACGCGCGTAACCGAAAAGCCGCCAGACCGAAAACACGCGTGACCGAAAAGCCGCCAGACCGAAAACGCTCGTGACCGAATTTTTGTCGCGTTTTCGGTCTGGCAGTTTTCATCCGGCCCCGGCGCCCCCGGCGTTCTCGGCGTTCCCGGCGGCGCGAAAAGCCGCCAAACCGAAAACGCGCGTAACCTATTTTTGTCGTGTTTTCGGTCTGGCGGTTTTCATCCGGCCCCGGTGCCCCCGGCGCGCCCGGCGTTCCCGGCGGCGCGAAAAGCCGCCAAACCGAAAACGCGCGTAACCGATTTTTGTCGTGTTTTCGGTCTGGCGGTTTTCATCCGGCCCCGGTGCCCCCGGCGCGCCCGGCGTTCCCGGCGGGGCGAAAAGCCGCCAGACCGAAAACACGCGTAACCGATGTTTGTCGTGTTTTCGGTCTGGCGGGTTTCATCCGGCCCCGGTGCCCCCGGCGCGCCCGGCGTTCCCGGCGGGGCGAAAAGCCGCCAGACCGAAAACACGCATAACCGAAAAAACGCCAAACCGAAAACACGCGTAACCGAAAAGCCGCCAGACCGAAAGCGCGCGTAACCGAAAAGCCGCCAGACGGAAAACGCGCGTAGCCGAACGCCCTGGCCGTTCTGGCCGCCCTGGCCTTTGTTCGCGGACACCCCAGGCACCAGCTCATTCATGCTGTCGATCGCACCAGCGAGCTGGGGCTCGCTTGCCAAAACCTCCTGGAGCGTCGGCGCCGCCATAGCTGCGCAAGCCTAGGACGAGGGTTGCTAGCGACGACTTTCACTTCTTGAGCAGGCCGGCGCGCGCGCCCTGCGGCTTCTGCGTCAAGGGGCCGGAATGGGGTTCGCGTGCTGACATTCGCTTGCATCACATAGGCGAGCTGGCTCCTTTCCACTGCTCCGGCATGCATATGTCTGTACGTCTGGGCGCCGTCCGCGCTCGGCCAAACCCACGCCGCGACATCTTGAATCCCACCGAAGCGAAGTGACCGTCCGAGGCGAACACCTCGACCGACGCCTCGGTGGGCGAGGCACGCTACCCCGCAGACGAACTGGCTGCCGCGCCGTGCTCATGCCCACTGGCGGTGAGTAGAGTAGGCGAGGCCTCCTCGACAGTAGCCCTCTCACGGAGGAGCTGTGCACGCGAGTCTTCGAGCCGCATGCGAGCATGCTCTACGTCCTTGACGATGGCTCTGTTCGATGCAGCGCCCTCTACGGCCTCGAGCAGCTTGGTTCGGTCCTCAGCCTCGCCCAGCAGGCTGCGCACCCTGTCCTTTGCCACTGCCTCTGGGTCCTCTTGGTCGCTGCCTTCGTCCATCCCCATCGCGTTCGGGCCATCATCATCCACCCCCAACCAGAACTGTGCGTTACCCGTCACCTCGACGAGACGCTCTTCCAGCTCACGCTCCAATCCGCGCTCCTCCAGCAGCTCGACCATAACGCGCATTTCTTGCCGATGCTCGCGCAGCAGACGGCGCTTCTTCGCATAGCGAATGCAATCGCAACGGTACCCGAAGCAGCGGAAGCATTTCCCGCAGCGGCAAATGTGACAGTCCCGGCCGCAGCGGTCACACGCCATCGCGGGCGGCTCACGAACACAGTTTTGAAGGTGCTGAGTTTTTCAGTACACAAACTAAGCTCTTGCGTCGTCATTACGACGCCAACCACCCGCCCCCCGAGCGCCGATTACAGAGCTGCGCACATCTGGCATATTGCATGTTCGCTGCTCTACGGCTGGCCTTTTTGGCGCGTGCGCCACGCCGCACGCTCGAAGACACAAGCGAAATGCGATACTGCAGATGGTTACCGCGTGTTCACACACAAGCGAAATGCGGTATTGCAAATGGTCACCGCGTGCTCACAGACACACAAGCGAAATTCGGTATTACAAAAAGCCGTAGCCATTTTGGCTCAAGCCGTCCTTTAGATCAAGCTGCAGGCATGCCCGTGCTTATTTTTGTCACGCGCTTGATTCCCTTTTCTGTCCTACATCGCCGGCGCATGTCACACATCCAGCCCTACTCACCGGAGATGTCTTCTGTGGGGCGAGTACCCCATCCTCAACCATTACTGATGGGCGCGCTGCAAGGTCCAGGCGGTCAGCGCCTCGACCAAATGGCTAAAGCGCCCATCCCACGACGCCAGTTCTGCTACAAGAGACGGCGGGCATGAGGCTTCTTCGGGCCACCACGTGGAGAGCCAGCTCTCTGCATCCTCTCCGGTTACCGTTTCCACGACATCCGCCGTGATGTCTCTCAGCTCCGGCGGCAATTTGGACCAGCTTTCTCGAATGGCGCGCGCACTGGGCGTGCTGTTGCGGGCCGCGCGCGATTGCCACAAGGTCCAAGAACACATCTCATCGACCTCAGCGGTGATGTCGGCCGGAAGTCGCAAGGCGAAAGCCATGCGAGCGCCTAGGAGGAGCCTGGCTCGGGCGCGAAGAAACCCGCCCTTTTCTGGCTCGGGCGCGCAGGGAGACTCCAAGCGATGCCGCGGCTCACCGCAAAGCGCGTTATTGCAAGGTAAAGCAACCTAATCTCGAACCAAAGCATTACAACGCATTTGTGCGTTGAGCCTTACATCATACTAAATGTTTGCTGTGAGCTGGGCTGACTGGCTAGCATCGTTCGCAAAGCTTGTCCTGCGCTCGCCGGCTTTCCATGTATCGCTTACCGAGCGGAACATCTTGTTCGCTGGGGCTCTGTGTCCGAACACAAGATGCGGCAAATTTTTGAAAATCGTAGCACTTGGGCTGCTGGTAGGAGGCCTTGGGGTACTCTGCGAGGATGTGGGCCATGAGCTCCTCCTCATCGAAGGGCAGGTCGCGCTGCTGGCGGTCGGTCACCCAGATCTGGACCGTCACAAAGTAATTCGGGTAGTCCGCATGCTTATCGCAGAAGCGCGAGCCCTCTGCACGGTGTTTCGGGCAGGGCGCCCGTCTGATTCTGACAAGCGCCGCCCCTTCCCAGCGGGACTCCGCAGGCCCCGCGCTGCATGATGGCAGCTCGCTCGTCCTCAAGTTCCATGAGGGATGGCTCCCGCCGGTGTTCCACGTGTTGGCGCTGCAGAGTTTGCCATCGCAAAAGCCCTCACGGTCAGCGGTGCCCAGTGCGAGAAATTACCCTTGGCTTCATAGACCGCGACGGCCCCGGCGTGCCCAGCGGCCGCGGGGGCTCGGCAATGCTGGAGGCGCGCAATAACACTGCATCTTCCGCGGGCGCTGCCGTGGCGTTGCTCGTCGCGCTCCAGGGGTAGAGAGCGGTTGCAGTCGAACGAGAGTTTGAGCCAACTGGGTCTACGCATGTGTCTTCTGGTGGAGGGCGAAACGAATACGTCGGCCCAGTTCACGCTCATCTCCGAAGGAGGGCTTTACTATCAAGAGAAAGGTGCCAGACATAGCGCCGCGTTAGTGAGCGGCCAGCGCCTTGGGCTCGCTTCTTCGAATTATCAAGTTCAGACACATCTCTCGCGAGCGCCTTTCGAAATCAGCCGACAATTCTAGAACAACACCAGGCCCAGCAGCAGCGCCCACGCAGTGGGCAACATGGAGCGGTGGCTCCATTGTAGTCTGCAATCTGGGGCGACTCGTTCGCACGTGGCGCTGCGCTTCCTGCAGCAGCCGGCGTGGATACAGCGGCGCGATAGTCGTCGACCGACAACGGCTGCAGCCAACCAGCCCCCCACTTGCCGAGAGGCAAGTGCCGCCAGGAGTTAAGTGCGCAATAGACTTTACATCTGGCGCGCCGTCCGGCTTTCCGCCCTGGCGAAGTAGAGCGCGGCACGCTGTCGCCACGCACCTAAGCGTGCTCTTTGCACCCAGAGCCCCATCGGCGCAGCCGAGCTTCGACCTCGCCCGTCGCCTCTGCTAGGCGTGCAGCAAAATGTTTGAAGGGCGCCTCCGTCATCGACTCGCCCTTTTATCAGCTGTTGAACATCTTGGTCGTACGACAAGTCGCCCTATCTGCTCGCGGCTTCACGGGAATATTTGAGTTGGTGACAGGCACGGTGGACCGGCTGTAAGTTTTCGAGGGAGTTCAAGCGCCCCGCCTCTGCAGCATTTCTCGCTTGGCTGAGCGGAATGCGGTGATCAGTCTCCCATGTTTCATCGAGGGGGAGATGGCACAATGCGCACCGGAAGTTATGTCTCACGGCAACGCGCTTCTGCATGAGCGGCGTCACTCTTCTGCGAATGCTGGATGTCCTCAGGGTGCGACGCTGCGGCGCGAACGCAGAAGTGCCGCCTCGAAGCGTGCCCTCGGCACCTCCAGAAAGGGCAGGCTCATTTTCCACGCGCTCAGCGCGACTCAGCATGCAGATTGAAGAGTCGAAGGCTTGCAGCGCCGACCTGTGCAGATCCGCTTTGCTGTGCGCCGCCTTTCCTCACCATGGCATCACGCATTTTCTTCTCCACTGCGTTCAGTGCGCGTCTCTCTTGAAGAAAAGTGACCAACGCCGCGCTGCAGCATGGTTGCTTCCACGACGCACGCCGCTGGCGGCCGGCGCGCGTCACAGACACCAGCGCAGACTGTCAAGCAATGCGCCTGGCGCGGAGTGGGCGCTGGCGTCAAGCAAGCCCGTGGCTTTGGAGGGTTGGCGTGCCCACGCGCGCTGCATGCGATCTGCCTGCGCGAGTGGCAGCAAGGCGTCGCGACGCCAGGCCAGCGCGCGCTCCCGGACACATGGAGAGGCGCCAGATACGCCAAGCTCTGCGGCAGCTGGCGCTCCCCGAGTACGGCAGCTCCTTCGGCGGCCGCTGCGAGGCGTGCGCCGCGGTGCGCTCGCGTGCTTCTGGCGGCGAACTTACGTATTGAAACAGTGTTCGCAGATACGCCATCTATGGCTGACGAGGCATTCTCGGCGTATATTTCGAACGCTTTGCTATGTCTTTCGCGTCTAGTCGCGCGCGCCTGGCTGACTCAGGCGGCTGAAGCGGTCGACCCTCGCGGCGTCCTTTGTCTCGGCGCTCTGCGCGGCTGCCAGGGCGATGACGCGCACGCTGGCGCGGTGGCTCCCCTGCCGCGCGACCCGGCCCACCGCCTGCACGAACTGCGTGTCCGTCAGCATCGGCAAAAGAAGAACGACAGTGCTAGCCTCGCTCAAGTTGAGGGCAGGAATGTCTGGGTCTGGTAATAGGCCCCTGAAGCCCCCGTAAAATCGCCAAGTTGATTCTCAGCTTGGCCATCTCCTTGCGCACGTCGTTAAGCATGCTCTTCAGCGGCGACACCACGAGGACACGCTCCATCTCGCCCAGCCCGTGGATCATCCGCGCAAGTTGCCGCGGCCTCCTCCGCTGGCAGCTCCTGGCGTAGGTTCCGCCCGCTGCGCCATACGGGTCCACGGGCCTGCGGCAGAAAACCGTTGCACGCAAATGCCCGCAAAGCGCGACGTAGTAATCGTCGTTCGTGTAAAAGAAAAATGCCCAGAGAGGCAGCGGCGCCCAAGCGGCGCAGCACGCCCGCTGCCAAGGCATAGGCGCTGAGGAGCCGTGCCCGACTCGCCCAGACGCTCTCCAGGCGGCGTTGGGTCTGGTCGGGCAGCTCGCGCCCCAGCCTTGCCTCGATCTCGGTTCGATGGTCGCGCTAGCGCAGCGGAACCCAGCTTGATCAGCACGCCCGCGGCGAAGGCGTAGGCGCCGACGAGCCGTGTCCGACTTGCCCAGACCCCCGCGAGGCTGCCCTGTCGTAGGACTCGGGCAGCTCGCGCTCAGCCACAAGCTGGTAGATGCGCCCTGTCACGCTCGGCCCCAGCTTCTCCTCGATCTCGGCGCGGTGGTCGCGCTGGCGCACCGCTCGCGTCAAGACGTGGACATATCCCGCCACGCCCTTTGCTTGTATCCCTCGTCGTCGCCCCCCGTGGCGGGGAAGACCATCGCGCGGATGATGGTTTCGGGTCTGCCGATCCCCAGGGCCACGGTGTAGGCCGAGCGCTTCTGGCTTGAGCATCGCCAACAATATCGCTTGTCGTGATTTTGGTCCGTCAGATGTGGCTTTGTCCGCGTACGCCTGCCTATCTACGCTTGCCTCTCATCAGCACTTGCCCTCCTGTCGTTTCTTGCTTTTCCATCGCCAATCCGCGCTTCTGCCAGCCAGCTGTTCAGGCTCAGTGTAGGCCAGGCGGGCCCTTCACTAATAGCGATTTCTTCATTCGATGAAAAAGCGGGGGCTAGTGAAACCACGTTACCAAGGAGCCCAGCTCAAGGGCCCGATTCTCTCATAACGAATGAGGGCATTAGGTCATGGGCGCAAGAGGGCAAGGTTGGATTGCTATCCCTCCGGCCATTGGTGCGGCCCTATGTGCTGCTCGCAATGCACGCTCTGAGCTGCGATCGCGGGGGTGCTGCTAATGCATCCGCGGGCGCTACGTTTTCTGATGCGCCGGGGTACGGTATGCATCTGAGCGCGCGAATAACACTCGCCGCTCACTGCATTGAACATCCACGCGGATGAAAACGGGAAGCCAGCCCGGGGAGGCAAGGGGGCGAGGTCTCACAGACATGTGCTTGGCGCTCAGAAGAAATTTCGAGCCCATTCCCTTGCTATCATTCCCCACTCACGCTTCGAAGAGGACGCGAGCAGTTCCCCCAGAGACTTGAATTTGCGACTGTAAGATTTACAAAGGTTGCATCGGGCGCATCTCGACACTGTCGGGGCCAAGGCGGGTCGTTTTGATAGCGAAAACACTCCGTGACCCACGTGGTCTGCAAGTCCAGGCATTCCTCATTGAAACAACCTTCATACGGTTCCTTCTCGCCACCTAAATGTTTTCGAATCTCCGTCTGGTCCGCGTCCCCAAGCTCGCTGATTTCACAAGCTGATCTGGGGTCGATTGCTCGTAGAGCGGCGGCGCACCTCTTGACGAACTCGCTTCTTCTCCCATGCTCGCCAGACGGACTGGGGAAGGAGCCGTCGTTGGCTAACTGCGCGGCGACACGCACCACGTCCGGCATGCGTGGGTTTCGGTACTCGTCCTTGACCCTGTTCTGCAGCAAAAGTTGCCGCCTTGGCTCACGATGACAGCGGACGTAGCCAACTTGCGCAGGGCGCTCTCCTGCCTCTGCCAAGATGATGGTAGCCTCCTTCTTGGCCCGGTATTCCCAAGCGCCTGCCAGGTCGAGGAGATCCGGCCCTGCCTCTGGCGGGGTTGTCGCCGGCGCGTTGGTCAGCATTAGCCGCGGCGGCACTGTATCTTCCCCCTCGTCGCTGCTGCTATCCTCGGCCAGGAACTCGGCCAGTGTCTTTGCTCGCTTGGGGGCCGAGTCAAGCTGCTCGTCGTCATACCTACTCTTGCGCTTCGCGCCCTTAGGGCGCACAGAAGCCAGAGTCCTCCATGCGCCGATGCGGTCGCGGTCAACCTCATCGAGCGGGCGCAGGGAGTCTGCAACGCTCTGCTGCTGCTCCCTGGGAAGAGGAGTGAGGGTTTTGCCCAGGGCGGATCGCATGTTGTTTACTTGCAGCTTGTCCTTGGCAGCAGCCAGCATCAGGGCGCCTTCGGTGTCGATGAAAAAAACCAGCCAACTCAACGGGCATGCCTTCCGCGCCATAAGCTGCGTAACCCCATCTCGAAATTCCTTTGCGCGCTGCTGCCATGCCGAGATCTCATCGAATGGTGGACGACAGCGGAACAGGTCAGCAGCGAAACACACATGCTTGCCACGGGCAAGCTCTGCGAGGCTTACGGAGACCGGCTCGCGAAGGAAATCCATGGCGAAAAAAAAAAAACTGAATGGGAAAACAAAGGCGCGGAAGGACGCTTGTGGCATTAGGGGCCACTGCAGCTTTTGCATACTGAACGCGACCGCCGAGAGATAATAGTTTCTCTTCTGCGTTATCCTTATTTCTCGGCGGCCCTGCGCCTCTAGGACGCTTCCGATCTCAGAGTGCACACTCAAATGGAAGAGGGCGGTAAGAAGCTTGTGGCACTAGCGGCTAACGCAGCTCTTGCATACTGAGCGGGACCACCGAGAAATAATAATTTCTCTTCCGCATTATTATTTCTCGGCGGCCTTGCGCCTCTAGGGCGTTTCCGATCCCAGAGTGCACGCTCCAATGGGCGGTGGCGGAAAGAAGCTTGTGGCAGTAGGAGCTACCGCAGCTCTTGCATACTGAGCGGGACCGTTGAGACATAATAATTTCTCTTCCGCATTATCATTTCTCGGCGGCCTTGCGCCTCTAGGGCGCTTCCGACCCCAGGGTGAGCGCTCAAATGGGCGAGGGCGGAAAGAAGCTTGTGGCACTAGCGGCTAACGCAACTCTTGCATACTGAGCGGGACCGCCGAGATATAATAATTTCTATTCCGCGTTATTATTTTTTTCGGCGGCCCTGCGCTTGTAGGACGCTTCCGATCCCAGAGTGCACACTCCAATGGGCGAGGGCGGAGAGAAGCTTGTGGTATTAGGAGCTACCGCAACTCTTGCATACTGAGCGGGACCGCCGAGAAATAATAACTTCTCTTCCGAATTATTATTTCTCGGCGGCCTTGTGCCTCTAGGGCGCTTCCGACCCCAAGGTGCGCACTCAAATCGGTTGGGGGCGGAAAGAAGCTTGTGGCATTAGGAACTACCGCAGCTCTTGCATACTGAGCGGGGCCGCTGAGACATAATAATTTCTTTTCCGCATTATTATTTTTCGGCGGCCTTGCGCATCTAGGACGCTTCCGACCCCAGGGCGAGCACTCAAATGGGCGAGGGCGGAAAGAAGCTTGTGGCACTAGCGGCTAACGCAGCTCTTGCATACTCAGCGGGACCGCCGAGATATAATGATTTCTCTTCCTCATTATTATTTCTCGGCGGCCTTGCGCTTCTAAGGGGTTTCCGACCCCAGGGTCAACACTCAAATGGGGGAGGGCGCGGAAAGCATGTCACGTTTGCGACAGGTCATCAGGCCGCCACCCACATGAGCGAGGGCCCAAAAGGTCGGACCACTTCGTACATCACGGGCGGCGGACAATTAAGAAAAGAGAATCATAGGGGCGAATAATTTTGTCTCAACCCATGTAAAGTCATAGGGGCCCCTTTAGAGTCATACTCTTGATTGTTTGTTTTGACTTGTTAGCTCTGAGGATGACCTATGTGAAACAGCACTTTCCTTTTAGCCCCATCAGCTGGTTGAAATATTTGTTCCACGTTGCCGCTTTCTTAATGATTCATTAATACGCGGCAACCACAAGTAGTGTCCGCTAAGTATAGGCCCGGAATGCTGAACAATATTTGGGTTATTCGATATGTGGCGCCGCCCGTGTACTCTATATGGCCGGTTCCAGCCACTAGGTAACGATACATTGTTCGTAGGTGATTGCCCGCGCCCTAGGTTTAGAGGTCGCCCATTAACGCAGAGAGGCGCATGAGCTCGTCTAAAAATGTGGGGCCGACCTATTCAATTGAGCCGATTCCTATCACAGAAGGCGTGGAGAAGCGTATTTTATGGCACTTTCATTGCATGGAGTAGTAAATGTCCAGTTTCTTGTTGGACCATCTCTGAACATAGCCGGCTTTCGCGAGGTGGGCTGCGAGCGCTTACTAGTGTCGCGCTCCTTACAGCGTTGCGCAACGAAAGCCGGTCCTATTGTGGCTCATAGAGGAAATTATTAATAGTTAAGGGCTCCAATAGGAAATTGCCAGCAAAAATGCACCGCGACGCTTACTACTGCGCAGCGCGTGTAAGGACCCAAACATTAGCTACGCATGCCATAAGGAACCGACGCTCTGCCGATTAAGCGGCTCTTCTAATTAATCCGCACCTCGTGTCACTAAATGCATTGGGTTCTGGTTACTAAATGGTGCCAACGCGCGCAACTCCTTATAAACTTGATGGCGTTCAGACCTTAGATAGGGGCTTCTTATGTAATCTTATAACTTTATCCGGAAGCTATCGCATTTAGTAACTAGAGGCGCGGGTTAGTAAGACCATGCGTCAATTAGTTCTCGGCCCAAGAGCCTTGCGAGGAGATCTCTTTTCTCGATTGCAGGCGCCTGGAGGTCACCTCTGGAAGGGATGGTTCTAGAGGTGACGTGGGGGTGCTCCAGGTGCCAGCAGTCGAGGCGGGGATGCAAGTCCTGCAACCCTTTCCACGTGCCACGCAAGTCACGGAAGTAAGAGGCAGAAGAAGACGGTTGAACCGGGTGCGCAGGTTGCGCAAGAGCAGGAGGTAGCCGCCCGTGCCGAGGGAAAGACAGCGGTGCGCTTGAATGAAAAATTTCAAGCAACGCTGAGTTCTCGCGTGGACACCCGCGTTGCTGAGTTCTCGGGTGGACGCCCGCATTGGTGAATCATTGTGTGCATGTCCGCGTTGCTGGGTTCTGGGGTGGACGCCCGCATTGCTGAGTTCTCGGGTGGACGCCCGCGTTGCTGAGTTCTCGGGTGGACGCCCGTATTGGTGAATCATTGTGTAGATGTCCGAGTTGCTGGGTTCTGGGGTGGACGCCCGCATTGCTGAGTTCTCGGGTGGGCGCCGGCATTGGTGCATCAGTGGCGGGACTTGGGAGCGGCCGGCCCGGCCCGGCTTTGCGCGCCTCGCGTGGAATTGCGCGACTTGGGGTTGGCGCCCGGGTCGTTCCCGGGTAGGCCTTGCCGTCTAGAGGCGGAGTCATACACGAGTCATACCCCAAGTCATACCACTTGTTTTCAAATACGAGCCCTCCGCCGCCTCGCCGCGAGAGTCACACCCCTAAGTCACAACACCCCTTTCCCCGCTTACGCGCGGCATCGCTTAGCGTTACATGCTGCATGTGGAACGTATTTCAGATGGGTGCTAGCATCGACACATCGTTTCCAAGCCGCTCTGTTTGCAAACGTGCGCCAAGCAACATCTTGTAGTAATCATCATATTGTGCTATACTTGAGTTTGCCGTCCGGAACAGCATGGCGCATGTGATTCGTGACCTCAGGCGCTCGCGCAACCATTGGCTTGCTCAAGATGCCTAGCCGGTTAATGCGCGAACGCGCTGCTCGGATAGTTTTCTTGGAAGATCCCCTCGAAGATCCGGTGCGAGGCGCGGAATGGGTAGCGCTAGCGCAGCGGGCGCGCCCAGGTCAGCCGAAGGAGCTGCATGGGGCGGTTCGCGCCTTGACGAAGGAGCAGCAGACTTGGCTGACAGATGCCCCTGACTTCGTGAAGGCTTGGGATGCTTTGGACTCCGCCAGGCGGGCTCCATGTATAGAGCAGGCGTCTCTGGCCCTGAGCGAGCGCCCGGAGCATGGGGATGGGGCGGCTGCGTCGAGCACGGCGGCGTTCGCAGCCAACGCAAGGGCAGCGTTGCCCAGCGCGGTTCCCAGAGTGCCTTTCCCAGCCGTTGCGCAGCCTCCCGTTGCTTTGCCTAGTTCCTCTGCGGCGCCTGGCGCGCATGACCCAACCGTTGCGCAGCCTTTGGCGAGTTCTGGAGGGTCAGCTTCGTCCAGCGCTGGCGCGTTTGCAGTCCCGGTGGGTAGGCCACCTCTAGCAGCCGCATAGGCAGTTCATCTTGCGCACAGCGCTTAGGCAGCTTACTTGACAGACTTCGTACATGGAAGGTGCGTCCGGCAGGCGCCACATAGGCAGTTCTCTCCGCATGCACCGTGCAGGCGGCATTGCTTCCGGCGCGCGCCGCATAGTCAGTTCATCTTGCAGCGCTTAGGCAATCTACCTGACAGCCTTCGCGCATGGAGGGTGCGTCCGGCAGGCGCCACATAGGCAGTTCTCTCCGCACGTAGCGCGCAGGCAGCATTGCTTCCGGCGCGCGCCGCATAGTCAGTTCATCTTGAACACAGCGCTTAGGCAGTTTACCTGACAGACTTCGCGCATGAAGGGTGCGTCCGGCAGGCGCCCGTGGCGCATGGGCAGCATTGATCCCAGCGCGCGCCGCATAGGTAATTCATCTTGCACACAGCGCTTAGTCAACTTACCTGACAGACTTCGCGCATGGAGGGCGCATCCGGTAGGTGCCACATAGGCAGTGTTTTCCCCATGCAGCGCAGGGGCAGCGCTGCCGACGCACGTCGCACACAGAAGGCACCCGCCGCGCGCCGCGTAGGCAGCTCATCGCGCACACAGCGCATAGGCAGCAACCCTGACCAACACTTTCTTTAATGCAGTGCAGCGTGCTTTCCCATTCATTGAGCGGTTTGCAAGAATGCTGATATAGAAGCGTTATCCTCGTGCGTCCTGCGTGTCATAATTATATAGTCCCTCGGCTTTCTCATTCCACGCTGTGCTTTCACATTGATGTCCTACCAGGGGCCTTTATTGTCAGGGGGGTCTGTGTAATCATGAAGCGCAGGTTTCGCGCGCAGGCAGCACAGATGGCATATGCGGCGCGCCCGATGCGCAAGACACGCGCACACACATATGTATGTAGCGTTACTTGGCACTATTATCCGAAAGGGCGTGTGGTTTTTACCTTGGTGGGTGGCCTTACCCAAGCGCTGTAAAGTCATACATGTTGTGGAACCCATAGAAAGCCATGTAAAGTCATAGGGGTCCGTCTGGAGTCATACCCTAAATAGATATCGCCGCCGCGGGGAACACGAATTTAGAGCCTCGCTCACATCGCAAACAACCTCGCAAGCGACATCGCTGGGAATGGCTGGGGCGCGGACGGAAGGCTGGGCGAAGCTGGAGGCCGCGCGCCTTTTATCCTGGGAATGCGGCTGGCCTCGCAGCGCGGCGCTCTGTCGCAACTTTCTCGACGCTCTGTGACGCTGTTAAAACGCTTGCTTACCTCAGTGCCACGCTGCGCGCGGGCCCTTCACGCTGCCGGGGGAGCGCGCCCTGGGCAGAGAATGAGATGGGAGCGAAGCAGCTGCGCGGGCCAAGCTTTCAAGACCTTCCTAATGAGTACCCCCCCTAAACCTTACAAAGGAGTCGCAATTCGCCGTGCATTCGAACCGGGGGGGGGTCCGGGCCCGGCGCCTTGCGCCTTGTCCTTCCCCCGCAGCGCTGGCGCCATGCGTCAAAACGGTGCGCGCCTAACGCGGTCGGGCAGTGGCGGCTCACTCCACGGCTGTGAAGGTCGAGGTGCGCCGGGGGCTCCTCCCGCGCCTGTTCCATGGCGGCGCTGGGTCGGGCGCAAGTAGCTCAGAGCCTACGGCCTTTGATCCGGGCGGCAACGTGGTCCGGGTCGCTGGAAGCTCTGGAGCCCAAATCGTTGGCCATCTTCAAATTGTCCACTTTGCGTTTCCAGCTCTTGGCCCTCTCGTGTCTTTTTGGGTTTCGGAGCCCGTGGCCTTTGCTATGCCCGAAGCGGCGGCCACGCGCTCTGCGATGTCTGCGCCAGCACCGCAGGCGGGAAATGGAAGCGGCACCCCCCATACCCAGCTCCAGCTGGGGAGCTGGCGGGAGCTAACAGCCGCTGTCCACACGCGGTGCCAAATAACTCCAATCAAGCATCTGGTGAGCACAGTCTCCGCCGCCCTATCCGATTATCTGCCGTCCTATCTCGTTGTCTGCCGCCCTATCTGGCTATCTGCCGCCCTATCTGGCTATCTGCCGCAAAGTCTGGTTAGC
The DNA here is from genome assembly GCA_963575745.1 of Prorocentrum cordatum. Classification (NCBI taxonomy): domain Eukaryota; class Dinophyceae; order Prorocentrales; family Prorocentraceae; genus Prorocentrum; species Prorocentrum cordatum. Next base: position 60,392 of record CAUYUJ010022468.1, read on the forward strand.
TGCTGCCCTACCTGGTTATCTGTCACCATGTCTGGCTATCTGCCGCCAAATCTGGTTAGCTGGTGCCCTATCTGGTCATCTGTCGCCATGTCTGGTTATCTGCCGCCATGTCTGGTTATCTGCCGCCCTGTCTGGTTATCTGCCGCCCCTATCTGGTTATCTGACGCCCCTACTGGCGATCTGACGCCCCTATCTGGCGATCTGCCGCCCTGTCTGGTTATATGCCACCCTATCTGGTTAGCTGCCGCCCTATCTGGCTATCTGCCGCCCTATCTGGTTATCTGCCGCCCTATCCATCAGGTTATCTGCCTCCCTATCTGGTTACCTGCCGCCTTATCTGGATATCTGGCGCCCTGTCTCGTTCTTGGCGCCCTATCTGGTGATCTGCCGCCCCTATCGGGTTATCTGCTGCCCTATCTGGTTATTTGCCGCCCTCTCTGGTTATCGGAAGCCTCTCTGGATACCTGGTGCCCTATCTGGTTATCTTGCGCCCTTTTCTGGTTATCCGGCGTCCTATCTGGCGACCGGTCTGGCGACCTACGTGCATACCTGCAGCGCCTTTCGGATATCAAGCCGCTCTCCTCATCCTCTTGCCCGGCACCCCGCGCTATGTCGTCCGTCGCGCGATTTGCATCTGCTGCGGCGCAACCCACCGACGATTCGACAGGCAGATCAGGAAGGCAAGTCTGGATCAGCTGGCCAGTGCCCCGGTCGACGTGGCGCCGCGCCAGAGGGCTCACGCTGCCAGGCGCAAGGTCAATCGCGCCAAGAAGGTGTCAGCGCTCAGGGAGGAGCGCAAGGCCGACCTCGTCCGAGAGAAGCAAGTGCTGCTCCAGGCGCTCACGGAGTTGCAAGCGGGGTCCTTGCAGCCTGGCGCGCGACAGTCAACAGCGGCCGCGCGGCCGCGGGCAGGGCCGCGGATGTCGCGCAGCAGCTGCGCGCGGCGGCCGTGGTTGTCGACGCTGCCCTGCGCGCAGCCGCAGCCTTGGCGAAAACCGCGGAAGTGCACAATGGGCACTTGGACCGCGCTGACGCCGCCGCAGATGGCCTGGTGGATTTGGCGCGCGAGTTGGCGGTCGAGTGCTCTGTGGAGCCCACCAGGCGCCGCTGCCGTCGGTCGCCGCGGCGCTCGGTCTCTCCGACGCCGCCGCCGCCCCACAGTTGGTCGCCGGCCCCTCGCCGGCTGCGAGATGCAGCCGCGGCCGCTGTTGGCGGCCTGGCTGTGCCTCCGGAGCCTGTTGCTCCTGGTGGCTTGGTTGAGGAGCACGTAACCCCTGGCAGCCCGGCTGAGGCTTCGGGGCTCGTTGCTACTGGTTGCCCAGCTGAAGCGCCAGCGGACGCCGCAGAGAGCTCCAGCGACGCCAGCGACGGCAACTCCACTGACGACGGCGACGAGGCGCCCGAGCCGCCGCTGAAGCAAACCCGCGTGATGACGGTTGAACCCGGCATCCCTGAAGCGCTGGCAGGCGCCGCTCCTGTGGTCAGCATCGCCCTAAAGCAAGAGCACGAGATCCGCACCGAGAGGTCCGAGGAGCAGCCGCAATCCTCAGGCCGCGCGGAGCTCCAGCCGTCGGGGGGCGAGCGCTTCGGCCCGTGCGCCGAAGCGGGCGCTGAGGCAGGCCCTGTCGAACAAGCGCGCGAAGATCACGGAGAGGACGCGTTCGCCGAGGAGGGGCCTGCTCGGCAGGAGGCGCGCGCCGGTGCTGAAAACGACCCGGCGCCAGCGGCCGCAGCGCCACGCGCGGGTGTGAGCGCGGCTGCGCAGATCGCCGCCGAGCAGCTGCCCAAACATTAACCTTACCCTAACCTCACCCCAACTTTACCCTAACCTTACCCTAACCTTACCTTAACCTTACCCAAACCTTACCCTGACCTTACCCTGACCTTACCCTAACCTTACCCTAACCTGACCCTAACATTACCCTAACCTTACCAAACCTTACCCCAACCTTACCGTGACCTTACCCAAACCTTACCTTAACGTTACACTAACCTTACCCAAACCTTACCCTAACCTTACCCTGACCTTGACCCTAACCGTGCCCTAACCTTACCCTAACCTTACCTTAACCTTACCCTAACCTTACCCTAACCTTATCCAAACCTTACCCTAATCTTACCCTAACCTTACCTTAACCTTATCCAAACCTTACCCTAACCTCACCCAAACCTTACCCTAACCTTACCCTAACCTTACCCTTAACCTTACCCAAGCCTTCCGAAACCTGCCAGTGAAAGTCGTCAGTGAGCCACCAGCAGCGAAGCAAGCGCGCCGTGACATGTTCCAGGTCGAGCTCCAGGGACCAGACTTCCGTGGCACCGTCAACGCGCAGCGCCAGCGCTTGCGCTTCGGCCCGCGCGCCGAGGCGGGCACTGAGGCAGACCCTGTCGGACACGGAAGACCCAACTCGCCCCAACGTATAAAGAGCGCGTCTTCAATGGCGACGGCCCGCGAGTTGGAATTGGCCTGCCCAGCTTGCGACGGGCCCGGCATCTACGCAATGGAGGATGGATTCCGATTGCGGGTGTTTCGTGCGGCGACAGCGAACTCCTGTCCGCATCCTGTACATCGTGCGCCTGGAAGCTGGTAAAGCGCCCCGCGCATGGAGGGCGTTGCTCAGCCACCTCCGAGCTCAAGGGCTTGTCCCGAGGGAGTGTCAATTCGAGGCCGGGGCTGCGCATGATGTGGCCCGGAGCGTGGCCCGGGCGGCGCGGCGCGGCAGCATCCTCGCCGCCTCAGACATCCGCCGCCTTGCGGGGCGTGCCGGGATGCGCCGCTCACGCCCCTCGCCCGACAAAAATGATTCCGTGGCTTCCACGTCCGTGGCTTCCACAGCGATGGACTCGAGCCCGAACAGTCGACCGAGCTTCCACTCAGCGCTCGCAGCGCTTGGCGAGGAGTCACTCCCGCCGACATTCCGGAAAGTCCTGGGCGATATCGGCGCAGACGAATAGGGAACCAACCAAAAAGGCATGGCGTCCTTCACCGAGTTTGTCCGCTTCTGCGCGGCCCGGCCAAGCTGCGACAAAGGCGGCCTCTCCGCGATCCAACCAGGCGGGTTGCTCCCCCGTCAAAATCGGGGAATAAAGCGACCCGTCCGGCATTGACATCCTCGCCGTGGCCCGGATGAACCGGCCCACGCACTTCCACAACCGCCACGTGCTCCAACTCGCGGAAGCCCTGCTGAAGCACGAGCTCCGGGCGCACGTCGTGGCGAGGAATGAATGGCTGCAGCCGTGGGCCAAGGCGGCAACGGTGGCGGCCACGCGCCGCCTCCAGCTTTCGCTGAGCCGGCGCCGGGAGCGCAGGCCGGGAGAGCCGGGAACGCTGGGAGCGCCGGCTGGGCCGGGCGCGCCGGCAAGACCGGGAGAGGCGTGCCGGCGCAAGAACGCCAGGAACGCCGAAGTGCCGGGCACGCCAGGAGCGCCGGGAGCGCTGGGACGCCAGCAAAGCCGGGAGCGCCGGGAGAGCTGGGCGAGCGCCGGGAGAGCTGGGCGAACACCGGGAGAGCTGGGCTCGCGGAGCCGCCGGGTGCGCCGGGAGTGGCCGGAGCGCCGGGAGTGGCGGGAGCACCGGGGCGGCCGGGAGGGCCAGGAGCGCTGGGCGGGCCAGGAGCGCCGGGAGAGCCGGGAGCGCCGAGAATGCCGGGAAAGCCGCGAGCGCCGGGAGAGCAAGGAGCGCCGGGAGCGCAAGGGGCGCCAGGATTAAGACAGTCTCGCGCCCCAGAACACCCGCGAGCCTATGCACCGGGCTGCGCCACGCCGTGCCGATTTCCATATCCCGCGTTGCTCTCCCTGGCCGCCCCGGCTGTCTCCAACCGCCCAGCGAGCGCAGACACCCTGAGAATTTTGAGGAGCGTCGTGGTACGAGAGTGCTCGCCAATGGTAAAACGCATCCTCTGAATGGCGACGCCGGAAAAAAAAAATCAAGTGGCCTGCCCTGATTGGGATGGGCCCGGTCTATACGTAATCAAAGACGGACACCGATTGAGAACGGCTTCGCGCGGTGACAGCGGATTCTTGTGAAACAACCCATGCGTGGAGGTCGCTGCTCAGCTCGCTGCGTGGGCCGATTCCAAAGGAATGTCCGTTTGAAGATGACGCTGCACGCGACGTGGCCCAGGGCATTAGGGCTGTCGCCGCGCGCAACAGGTACGCTCACCAGGCAGGGGCGAGAGCTCGGGCAGCGGGCAGCGGGCCGCCCATGTTCAGGCAGCTCCTGGGCGAGATCGGCGCAGACGATTAAAAGAAATCATGGCGTCCTATTCTGAATTTGCCCGGTTCTGCTCAACACGAACAGGCTGCGACAAAGGCGGCCTCTATGCTATCCAGCCGCGCGGGCTGCGCGGCTCCCCAATCAAGATCGGTTATTCGTTTAACCTGCTGCGTCGCTTGGCGGACTGGGAGTACAGCTACCCCTCCGGGGTCGACGTGCTGGCTGTGGCGCGGATGAATCGGCCGAATGATACGCACTTCCACAAGCGGCGAGCTCTCCAACTCGCAGAGGCGCTCCTGAAGCAGGAGCTTCGGCAATACATCGTGGCGAGGGAAGAGTGGTTGACGCCGCGGGCCAAAGCGGAGACTTTGGCGGCCATGCGCCGCCTCCAGCTGTCGCTGAGCCCAAATCTCGCCGGGCACTTCTACGAAGCGGCGCAAATCCAAACAGGGCTGCGCTCGGGCGCTGCGCCAGCTGCGCCTCCTCTTGAACATACGCGGCAGCGACAAGCGCCGCCCGCACCTTGCCACCTGCGGCGCAAAGGTGTGGAGCCCAGGTGCGAGGCCGATGAGCTCTGTCGCTGGGAACCTGCAACGCCCCGCGGGCGGGGCAAGTGCCTTGCGACGCTTGCGGCGAGCGGATAGATCTCTTCAAGCATACATTGAATTATCGTGTGTTGGTTGGCTTCCCTCAGCGATCGTTCGCTGCGCAAGCCTGCTCAGCAGAATTTGCGTGCTTCTGCACGTGCGATTTGCAGACGCGTCATTGTGATCAAGCCGTAGCGGATCGTTTGGGAAATAGCATTGGGTACCAAAGCTATTTTCAATATGCGCGGGCGCTTCAGGAGGCGTCGCAATCGCATCCAGTGTTCGCACAAGGAAGCATAGATGCTGCCCCACGGTCGCGTTTCGACTCCGCAGAATGCGAAATCTGCTCGATTTTTCGCTTCGATCCCGGGCTGCCTGTGGACGGCGCCACGTCCATGCTCTGGCTGCCCGTCGTGACAGCCATTGCTTCTGGTAGCATTAGTCTACGCTCTGATGATTATCTGTTTGGCGGGATGCAAATCGCCGGCGGTCGAACGCGCTCGGTCTCGCCTTGGGCGCCTCCCTGGGATTCCGCGAAAGGGTCTTCTCTGATTCGCCGCTATGCGGGCCTTTAGTTCAGCGAGCGGCTTTCTCGCCTTTCGTTTCTTCGGCGCGCGCCCCCCTCACTGGGGGCCAGCGGGTGGGTAACCTTTGGTTTCATTTTTAAAAAAAAGAAAGGCGAGAAACCCGCGCGCTGGGCTGCGGGGTCGCCAGGGCCGTCGCCAGCCCGGGCAGGCGCGGAGAAACCCGGAGAAAGGTGCAAGGGATGGTTCGGCCGTGGCGCATCGGAAAATAACCTAGCGGGCCGTGTAGCCCACAATTTCTTTCACCACGGATGTCGGCAATTGGCGGAAGCGCAAGAGCAAAGCGAATTTGTCTTGCGCGCACAAAGGCTGCGCCGCCACAAGCTGCTCGGCCGCGGTGAAGTTTTTGCAGAATTTCTTTTCGGTGCGGTTGAGATCACCTTCGGCGACATTTCCGCTGCGCACTTCCTTGGCGTTCCACGCTGGTCGGAAGTGCGGGAGCGAGCGCACCTGGCGCATGAAGTCATCAGCGAGCGATCCCAAATCGCGGAGCAGGGCGCGGTCCATCAGCGTCAGCGCGCGGGCGGTCGGCGGCGTGGGAATCAGGCGCTCGAAACCGCGAACTCCTGCTTGCCCCAAGCCTCAGCGCGCGTGAATACCAGCCAGCAATTGCCGTAAAAGACATCAATGAAGGACTCGAAGCCTGGAAACTTGCGGTCGGCGCAGGAGTCGGCGAAATTCGCGGCGCAGTTGTCCGCGCACGACTGGAAGGGGCTGAGGGAGGGGCAGCGCTCTTTGGCTTTGCGCAGTTTGTCGGTAGGTCGCAGCAGATGGGACACCCTCCACAACAGTTCTTCCTGCTTGGCCAAATACTGCTGGAAGGTGTCCCTTGCGACGTGGAATAGGCGCAGGTCTGCGGCCTCTCTGGGCTGAGACGGTGCTGGGCAGGCCCGCCGGGGAGCGCGGAAGCAAATCCTCCGGGCATTGCAGCGGCAGCAGCTCGCTCCCGGTGCGTCTTTAAATCTGGCGAAGTTGCGGTGGCCCGCAGCGTTACCGAGCGCGCGTGGATGATGTCCTCGCTCAAGGGCCGTTGAACCACACGCGCTTCGAAGGCATCGGGCCCCTCTCCAGCGCTGCCCGCGGCAGAGCAGCCGCCGCACCTGTCCGCGACCCACATGTAAAGGGGAGCCGTAGGCCAGCCCGGCGTTACCGCATGCCCGGAGGGCATGGCGCTTCGTGCCGGCGCGAAGCGCCTGGCCTCGAGGATGGCGGAGCAGAAGGAAAGGCGGGCGGAGACCGACAGGATACAGTATACGAAAAAGCGTATAGAAGTGCTCCGTGCCGCGCTTCCAGAGCTGCCGGATGGCGCGCTGGCGAAACCGCGCCAACTCTCCGTGGCCGTACGGCGGGCGGGCGCAAGGCAGAGCACCCTGGCCGCGTTCAGAGAAGTAGAATACTCGTCCGGCCACTTCTCAAAGGAACAGCCGCTGTGTGTGGAGCAAAGGGCAGTCGACGCCCGCGGCGCGCCGTGAAAACTGCTTCTCGCCACGTGCGCACATGTCGGCTCCGGAACTCCGTTGCGAATGCTGCGCCGCCGGCCCGCACGCCGCGCGATTGAGTCTTTGGGAACGAATCGCCCGCCACGGTCACGCAATTCAGGTGGTCGCCGACCCTGGCGCACCCGAGGCCTTCTTGTACACAGTTGGTGCAGACCCGGAGTTCTTCGTGGAAGATGTCCCCGTGAGCGCGATTAGCGATATCAGCCGCATGCTGAACCTTCTGGTCGAGCGCGTCAGAACTGGTCATCCCGTTTTGGACGGCCACACCATTGGGGCTGTCGGAATAGTGTTCGAGGCAATCCAGCTCGAAGGCGCTGAGCTGCGCCAAGCTCTGGCGAGCAAGCGCTTGGCCTGCAGCTGTGATTCTCAGGTGGTGCGTCTGGAACCGATGTCCGTAGCGGAGTGAGCGTGACGATTGTTGCGAGAGCGTTGTAGAAGCGAAGCCTGCCTGTAGCGCGCGCGAGGGATGTCCGGTGCCCACCCAGTGTGGCTAAAAGTTTCGCCAACAGGAAATGGAGTTCCAGGCGACCGACAGCGAGTCATGTCCGGATGTCGTGAGGGTTGACAGCCACCGCTGGCGTACGGAAGCGAAGCACGCAAGGACAATGCAGACCCTCGTAGAAGCAGTCAAGGCCATGGTTTCCAAATATCAAGGACTGGACTTCCCGCAGATATGCGCATTATTCGAAAAGGAAGACCCGCGATGCCGAGTTGGGAACCAGGTTGCCTTCCTGTTCTATGGTCCAAGCCCCCTTTTCGTGGAAGATAACGAATTGCGGATGGACATCAAAGGCGTTGGTTACCAGCCAATTCTGCGCGCCGTGCGAGGAAGGGTAACTGTGGAGCTGCCCTGATATAGCGCTGCGTACAGCGTCGCAACGCTAATGTGCTAGTGTGTGACAGATGGCCAGTGCCCGCGAACGGAGACCTCGCGAGACCCCCGGCCCCGGCAGCCGTTGCTGAGCGCGGGCGTCGAGAAATGCAGGCGCTCTTGGAATTCCTGCAGGGTGCGCAAATCCCGACGCAGCGCCGGGGCAACATCTGCGACGAGCCGGCCCGCTCGATTACGGTCGGCGCCGTGCCGCTGCGCCGGGGCGGCTTCGGAGTCAGCCGGGCTACGTGCGCCTTCCGCGGAGAGCTGGCGACGCGGCTTCTGGCCCTGCTGCAGGGCGAAAGCATCGCCGGCGATGCGCCGCCGGATTGCTTTACGTCCATCTGTTTGAACGTGGATTTCGCGGCCTCGCCGCACGTCGACCGCGCCAACGTAGGCGAGAGCTGGGTCCTTGGGACGGGGAGCTACGAAGGAGGCGAGCTTTTCGCGCAAGGCGAAGGCGGCGAAGACTTCAGCGGCATGCGAGGTGCGCGGCGCGACACCCGCCACCGCTGGCGCAAGTTCATCGGCCAGCGAGTCCATTCGACTTGTCCCCACGACGGCTACAGATTGAGCGTCGTTTTCTTCACCCTACCTGCGTCCGGTCGCGTCTCACTGGTTCTGCGCTCGCTGGGCTTCCGTGCTCCCACTTCGGAGCGCCCGTTGCCCACGCCCTTCGGCGCCCAACCCGCCTACCGAATTTCTATCTGCTCCACGCGTCGGGCGCAAGGCCTAGTGCGCGACCCGCTGCCCGCGCTTTTCGCGGACGGCAGCATTCCCCCATCGGCGATCACTCTGTGTCTGCGCGACGGTCAAGACGGGGCTCGCTACGACAACCTGGCCCTCGACGTGCTCGTGGGTCCGCGCACAGACGCTGGACTTCCGGCGCAATGGCGCGCCTGCTTAGCAAGTCGCCCAGAAGGCTCCTGGAATTTGTTCTTGGACGACGACATCCGGAGCTTCGCCTTCCTGGACGCCAGGAGGGCGCTCAACGAACTGTTCACGCACGTGTTCCTAATGGCGGAGCATGCCGGCGTGAAGCTCTGGGGGCTGAACACGTCCGCGAATGGAACCTGCGGGCCACGACGTCCCGCGCTCCAAGCCTGGTGAACGGCTACTGCTACGTTGTCATCCAGGGTGCGCAGCCTGTGCCTCTGCCGCACAATGACGCGCGGTGCTGCGGAGGACATCGAGAGATCGCTGCGCTACTGCGCGGATCACGGCGGCATCCTGCGCCTGAACTGGGCCTGCGCCCAGGCTCGCGTGCGCACCATGCAACGCGGGCGGCTTGCAAGACCAGTTCACCAAGGCGGAGCGAGCGGCCACGCACGACGCGGTGGTCCGGCTGCTCTGCGCAGAGTTCCCAGCGCTGCTCGCAGCCATGCCCGGCGCGCCGAATCGCTGCGTGTTTCGGCGCGGCGCTACGCGCGAACTTGAGGCGAGCGACGCGGACGACGCGAGAACAGCGACGCGAGCGAAGAGAAAATGGACGCGAGCGACGCGCCCAGCGGCCGCGGTGGTCTCAGTCTCAATTGCGCGCGACCGGCTTCCGAGGCCGCGCGCAGCGACTCCGGCGACGACGGCGATGACGCGCACGCTCCGCTTGTGAGATCGTCGCCGCCCCGCGCCCAGCGTGCGCGCCTAGTGGACGGCGCGTTGCAACGGCGCGCGTGCACTGCTCGAGGGTCTTCGCGCGGCCGCAGACCCTCGTGCACCATATCGCTTACGAGCACTCGGAGATACCGCCGCCGAAGCACGAGTGCCCGCGCTGCGGGCGGCTCTTCCGACAGAAGATGGACGCCGTGGCCCATCTCCGAGGGCAGCGGGGCACAACGAGGCAGGCACCGCGCCGAGTTTGCCCGCGCGGCCGAGGGTTGAACGGCGGAGCGCCGGCCTCCAGGAAAGGGATGGCGCCGGTGCGTCGCGTTCACCAGGTGTTCTTCCGCTTTCACCCGGATGGCCGGACCCTGGAGGACTATCCCATGTTCGTCGCCTCACGCGATGCGTTCGCGGCGATGGACGGGTGGGAGTACCGCCTGTGGGACGAAGAAGCGGTGGACGGCCTCATTCGATGTCTATCATGGGACGCGGTACCCCGTTCAACGCGTCGACGCCGCGAAGTACGCGATCGCCGATGCGCACGGCGGGGTGGTGTGCGACCTCGACGTGCTCCCGCGCTGCCACCTCGACGACATCGTGGTCTCGCCTTGCACCTTCGACCGGTGCTCGCGGAGGAACGTAATCGCCAACGACTTCCTCTACACAGAGACGGGGCTCGTGGGGATCTTCGAGGATTTCGCAGCTAACCTGGCTCGCGTCGAGGCCATCCCGGTGTATACCCACTGGAAGATGCATTACGCGTTCCAGACAACGGGCCCAATTTTTTCACTCGGTATTTGAAGCGCGCCGGCCTGGCTCGCAACGCCCAGCGCCTCTCTGCGCGCTCCTTGCTCGACCCCAGGCAGCGGCAACGCGAGGTTGCTCTTCCCGATGCCAAGCTGGAGATTGTGCACCACCTCAGCTGGTTGCGGCAGGTTCGCGCGCGGGCCGTCGCCAACTGGCGGAGAGCGCCTCCCTCTCGGCAGCAGATGGCGACTGCGCTGGTCAGCGGCGTTCAGACCGGCATCCGCACTATGTGGTTTTTGGCGTCGAGGCCGTCCGGTATGCTTGGCGTCCTCTTCAGGAGCTTCGCACTGTAGTGGGCTTTTGGTGGTAATTTTCTGAAGAGTCTGCAGGAGTCCACGAGAATCTCCTCGCCACAGTCTAGAGTTATAATCAGCGCGGAGCCTCTGCCGAACCGTCGCTTGAAGTCCGTGAACGACAGCCCGTCCGCCACGATTTCCTCCGCTCTGTTGAACACAGTCAGCGTCGCCATTTAACTTTATAGGACATGTTCCAGCCGCGTCAGCGCCGTCCGTGCAACAACCACTGCGCCCGAGAGGCTCAGCAGCGGAGACCCGGCGCCCCGAGCGCACTGCCATGGACAGCCGCGCTGGCTTGCAGGTGCGTCTGCAGAGGCCGGGTACGGATCGAGCCTGAAGGAAAAGCATCAACCTTGGCTCTAGCAGACTGCTCACGCAGGCGTTGGCACGTATTCTCGAGGCATCTACGGCCTGAGCATACATCACTGAACGCACAACTCACTCCCGCGCGCTCCCACACCATTCCCCGCTGCGCTTCGGGGCACGCACAAGCAGCGCCAGGGTCCGAGGTCATGGCCGCGCGCAAGCGATGCTGCGTGTCCAGGCATCCGACCCACGCAGAGGCCCCAGGCAGCTCCACTGCGAGCGCCCTGCCCGTGGAACTCATGGAGAAATGGCTCCTGCCGCACCTTGATCTGCGTGAGCTGGCAGAGTACGCTTGCTTAATTGGGGCGCCCGTACCCGGAACTCACGCTCGATGCGCGCATAATGGCCGCGGATCGGTCCTGGTTCCAGGACAAGTCGCGCACCCTGGCCAGCCCGCGCACGCTTCGCCTGGCTGACGAATGTCTGCGCCGCGTGTATTCGGATTGCTTTTTCAGAGAGCGCCGCATCATGGGGTACATTGAGGCGGGCGCCAAGTCGCGCTCTGCCTGCTTCAGGTTGACGTTGTCGAAATGGGAAGGCCCACCCGTGAGAGCAGCAGTGTTGGCCCGCATCGAGGCTGCGTTGGATTCATCCCGCTCTTTAGATGAGGTTAGCTTCTTGGGCGCGGAGGCTGACATCGTGGAGTTGTATGCCCTACTGCTCGAGAAGCGCGCCTTCTTTGACAACCCTGGTGGAGAGAAAGCCAGCGTCTTGCGTAGATGCGCCTCCGATACCCGGTTTGCATCAGGCGATTTCCTTGTCGACGCTCTGTTGAAATTCGGCCTCCGCATGGGTGATCCAGAGAATGCCATGAGGGAAGCGTACCTTACGGGCTGGGATGCCGACGTATCAGGTTTGCCGCTTGCGGTTGCATGGTTGGAGCGGGTGAAGCAAGGGCAGACGATGGCCGCAGCTTGGCGCGACTCTGGCTGCGCTCTGGTCGATCTTGTCGACTGCATGTTAGCCGCGGTTAGGGTGAGTATCGACGTGCTGCGTGGCAGCGACGAAGAACTCTATACGGCGTTTGAAGAGGGATTGCTGCATGCTCGCGCGTAGTCGAGAGGCAAGGCGCCACCCCCCGGCGCGCGACCACAGCGCCGTTGAGATCTCGCCATCTTGTGGGATTTCGCTACTTCGACATCGCGTGTCCAATAAACAGCCATGCACACGTCCAAGGCGTTCCGCTGCGCGCTCCCAGCGCTCCGCGACGACCAGTTGACGCACCTGGCGCGCTGGGCGGTGTTGCACTGTGCACAGTCGAGCATCTTCCGTGGAGAGCGCGGCAGCGTGGTGCTCGTCGGTCTCAAGGAGCCGCTCCGCACGAGCGCCAGCTTCGCACGCACCGTCCGCACTGCTCTGCGCCGCCTCTGCATCGATGTGCCGCTGCGGGGGCATTGGGCCACCCTCATCACGCCAGCCGAAGCCATGAGCATCTGCGCGAGCGATGGCTTCGCTCGCCGCACAAAGACGACACCGATGTCCGCATGGTCGCGCTCAGTGGTTGAGCTTGCACTCACGACCTCGTGAACACTAGGCCTTTGATATCCATTTTCAGCTTAGCGTTGTCGTCGAGCCACTCACTGCGCACGGCTGACTCTCCTTGAATTCTCCGAGGAGTCGTTCGAGTGGTAGGTGCCTGCGCGCCTCTGTAATTGCTTTGTGATACTCTGTCCACCGCTCTGCGTGCACGAGAACTACGTCGACTGCCCCTGGACCGTTTTCGAGAAACGCCGCTACATCGCAGGCCATTTAACGAGGCCGGCAGAAATCGACATCGCTCCGTGCCCTTGTCTGAAGTCGTCCGGCAGGGTCGCGCGTGCAACTGCAGGCCGCTTCGCAGCGGCGTCTTGTGCCTGGCGGTGTCTTGGCCAGTGAAGCCCTCATCCGTGCCAGACGCAGCATCGGCGCTAGTGGTGGCGCCTATCGGCCGTTGTGCACTGCAGGAAACTGCTGCTGAAAGCAAATGAGGAAATCGCCGAGGGACGCGCAATGCCCGCACTGCAAACGGCTTTTCACTCGTAAGGGTCTGAAGGAGCACCTGCGCCAAGTCCGGTGCTCCCCGATGTCGACTGCGACGAAGCGGCTGTTCGCACGTGCTCGCTGCAAGTATTGTGGTAAATCCTTCCACTCTGGGAACAGCCTGCGAGTTCACGTGGCAGGGCAGCACCCCGACGAATACGCGAAGAGCCCCCACAGCGTCAAGCACCACAAAGCGCCGCTCAAGCGGAAGCGCTCGCCCGAGGCAGACCAGCAACGCCCGCGCAGCGCGAGCCCACAAGCAAAGCGCAAGCGCGATACTCCACCGCAACAGGCCGAGGCTGCAACCACCGACCTGCGCACCCTCGCAGATCCAGAGCGCGCACGTCGCGCGTGGGAGGAGGTATTGCGACGGCAACAACGGCAGAGGGACACAACGGGCAGGAAACATCACGCACGCAGCCACATGATGCGGCCCCAGGATACATAACACGCGGAGGTGTATCGTAAATACACCTCGGGCCAAGGAGCGCCGCTACGGCAGGCGTCGCGGGGGCCGTGAATACGCCAGGGTCGCACATGGCATCGCAAGGTAAGTTGAACTGAGAGGTCGCGTCGGTACACTGGCCGCGGCTGGTTTTCTCTCCGCATAAGCTTGCTGCACGCCAATTTTTCTCCAAGGCCATGTGCGTTGCTGACATCTTCCCTGCAGAGCGATGCTCAGCTTCTCCCCGCGCCCGAGGGGCCGTCGCGGGAGGAATCCGCCCGAGCATTTGCGAAATAATCTGCCGCGCGTGCGCCGCGTGACAAGTTTCGCAGCGCACAGGCGGCTGTGGCAATTTCTACCAGCCAAATTGTGCTGCAGTCATCTTTTCTGCGCGTTGATGCGCTGCAAAATTTTTACCCGCGGTCGAGGCTTTCTTTTTCACGACACACGTGCGCATTGGGATAATGCTCAGGCACCCGCTGGATGCGTGATTAATTCGCAGCGGCCTTCCTTGGCCCCACGGTGGTTCCTCGTCCTCGCTGCGCGCAGCGCCGGCGTCGCCTCCTCCCCTGGCGCCGGCACCGCCCGGGAGCACTGAGGTTGGTCGCGGCCTCTCTGGCGCGGCACCTCAGCAGAGGCTTTACCAGCGAGTCCGCTATGAAATCGAACACCGCTCTATCTTCGCGTGCTCCCCGGCACGCCCCCGGGAGCTCCTGGCCCGCGCTTGTGCTTTTCAATTCTGCAACTTGGCAAGCCAGCAGGCGAATTCGCAGCTGCAGGACCTCATCCTATTTGGCATACCAGCGCAGCAGCTCTTCACGACCCGCGGAGGGCGAGGTCATGGTGCGTTTACAATACCGGCCAAGAGAAATGCGCGGCAAGCGGCGCGGAGCGCTCTGCGGAGCTGCCCGCCGGCAGAGCCTGCATCAGCCCGTGGCGCATCGGAGGAGGACGACGACGACGTCCGGCAGCATCCGCGAGTCTATCAGCAGCATTGGATCAGACGAAGCGAAACGCGCTGCCGCACTCCAGATGCTCCAAGAAGCAGCGCAGACAGCTGGCGCAGCGATACCGCGCGAAGGCGCTCCGCGCCGCGCTGCTTGTAGCCGAAGCGAAAGAAGCGCCAGAGTTGGAGGCACCATTGAACATTCCCCTTGCATTAAGCGCAAGCGACCTCGACTTGACTTGGGGGGCGAAACGGCAACAATTGCATACGACACGAAGTCGCTGCGCACGGACAGTACGTCGCGCTACTTAGACATCACGCCCCCTGTAAAACATCGACCATGCAGACTTCCAAGGCGTTCCGCTGCACGCTCCCCGTGCTCCGCGACGACCAGCTGACCAATCTGCGTCGCTGGGCCGAACTTCATTGCGCCCAGTCGATCATTTTCCGTCACGACCGTGGCAACGCCGTGTTCGTGGGCCTCAAAGCCCAGCTTCGCACTTGCGCCAGCTTCTCGCGCACCATTCGTACTGCTCTACGCCGCCTCTGCATCGACGTGCCGCTGCGGGGGCGCTGGTGCACTCTCCTCACGCCCCGCGAGGCTCTGAGCACCTGCGCGAGCGATTTCGCCTCTCGCGGCGCAGCACTTCCACCAGCTGGCGCGCCTGGACACTCACTGTTCGAGAAACGGTGCAACCTCGCAGGCCATTTGACAAAAACAAACAGAAATCGACATCGCACCGTGCCGCGAGCTGAACTCGCCCGTATGTGCAGAGTCCCACATGTAAATACTGTGGCTTCGTCGCTACTGGTGGCGCCAGTCGGCCGTCGCGCCGCTATGCGAGACAGGAAACTGCTGTTGACAGCAAATGAGGAAATCGCCAAAGGACGCGCAGTGCCCACACTGCAAGCGGTTCTTCACCAAGCGCGGCTTACGTGAGCACCTTCGGCACGTCCGCTGCTCTCCGACGTCCACAGCAACGAAGCGTGTGTTCAAACGCGCTCGCTGCAAACACTGTGGAAAATCATTCCATTCTGGGAACTCCCTGCGTGTGCATGTCGCAGGCCAGCATCCTGCTGAATACGCACAATCGCCACACAGCGTTAAGGGCCACAAAGCGCCGCTGAAGCGGAAGGGTTCGCCCGAGGCAGACCAGCAACGTCCGCGCAGCGCAAGCCCACATGCTAAGCGCAAGCGCGATACTCCACAGCTGCAGAAGAATGAGCATTCGACTACAGCCTTGCGCGAAGATGCAGAGATGCAGATCGCTCGCACACGACGCGTCTGGGAGGAGGTACTGCGACGGCAACAACTGCAGAGGGGTAAAACGGGCAGGAAACATCATGCACACGGTCAGGATAGATGATGCCGCTCCAGGATACATAGTGCGCAAAAGTGTATTAATACACATCGGCCCGGCGATTGCCGCTACGGCAGGCATCGCGAGGTCTGCGAAAATCCCGCCAAGGTCGCGCACGGCATCATCTGCGAGGCAGGTCGGCACATTGACGCTCTGGCGTTTTGCTACAGAGGCAGCAGCGGTGCCTTCCGCCGCGGATATTCTCCACACCAGCGGGTGAAATTAAATCAGCGCATGCGCCCCGCATGAGAAACTCTGCCGCCCTCTACGGGCCGCAGCTGGGTTTCTCTCCTTACGAGCTTACTGCAGGCGATTTTTTTCCGAGGCCATGTGTTTTGCTGACATTTCCCCCACAGGGCGATGCGCAGTTCTTCGCCTCATCCGAGGGCCATCGAGGCAGAATTTCTAACGAGCTGGTGACAAGAGCGCAGCTCGCAAGCGGCTGTTGCAAGTTGCCAGCATTGCTGCACCGCATCCATATTTTCTGCGCGCGTTGGTGCGCTGCTGAATTTTTCCCCGAGGGCGAGGTCCTGTGCCTCATGACACACGCGCGCAATGGAGTTATTCTCAGGGGCCTCCGCTGGATGTATGAATAATTTTGAACCTCGCCCGAAGGCATTCGTGGGGTTTTCTCTCGCTGAGCCCGCAGCATCCCGATAATCTCCCTGCTGGCGGGTGTTTGGCGTTCGGTACGGACCAAGTCTGCAGCTTTTTTAAACTACCGAGGGATGGTCGCAAGTCCAACGGCGCAAAACATGCATCCTACTGCCGTGGCGGCATTCGCCGGGCCGAATGTATTATAGCATCTGGATCCATTATCGATCCTGCGCGGGAGCATGTCCTGACCACGTCAGTCTTTCAAGACCTGTAAGCGACTGGGCGCACGCGCTCGGCGATAACCTTAACGTCTGACTCCGCTGGCTCCCCCGCGTCAATGGCAAGCACCAGAACGTCGGGCGGTGGCAGCGGCTGCGGGAGCGCCTCGCTACCTTCGTCTGCGAGGACTAGCCAACGACCCTTCAGCCGAGACACGTCGAAGCCGCTCCGCGGCGCGCCAAGCGGTGAGCGAACGGAGCGGTAAATGACAATGTCGTCCTCGCGGGCAAGGCTTGACGCGGCCCACGCGCGCAAACGACTCAGCTCGGCATCGTCGAGCCACGGCAGCGTGGCGTGGAATGCCTTCGAAGTGTGCATTCGTCCTCCCTGTCTGTTCGTTCGAATCTCGTGTGAACCTACTCGGGCACGCGCAGCCCGTGCTTCTCCCGCAACTTGCGAGCCAGCGCGGCTGTGCCAGCGCCCCAGCCTTTCTGGAAACACATCGGAAGAGTAGCGCACTGCATCCCGTGCGGGGGCTCCGAGCTCTTGAACCAGAGCTGAGGGTCGATGAGCTTCTCGCACGGGCCGCTATGCATTCGCACGAAGGCTTCGACGTTCTCAACCGGCTGGTGCAGCGCGGCCCCAAAGCCACGCTGGATGCACTCGCTGGGTCGCCCCACGCGCTCCGAACCATCTAGTAGCCCGCTAGCCTTTTTGCTGTTGCCGCAATACGGTTTTGCTTTGCGCGGTCGAGCTTTCCCGTGTTGCAAGCTACTCCCACGAGGGGCGACATGCTCAAGCGCTCCACTCTGTGGCACTGCTCGAGGCTCACGCGCTCGCCGTCGCGGCTTCGACTGTTGCGTGTGACGTGGCACCACTGTCGGAGGTGGGATTGGTCAGCTTGCGCCGAAGTTCGTCTCGCGCGGTCTCTTCTGGGCTACGCGCGTCGTGATGCGCACTGCTGCGCTCGTCCGTTCGGTGTGCAGCTGCCGACCGACTGGCCCTATGCGCGCTGGGGCTGGTTTTGGCCGCGCTATCCGCAGCGTGGGCGGTCGCCAGTGGTACACGCATACGAGGAGATGACGGGCTGTACAGCAGCCCGGTGCTCTGACTCCCAGCACCAGAGGCGCGCGCGGTAGGCGCATTTGTACTCCCTCTGGTCGATGTCGTCCCAGCAGGCAGCCCTGTTGCAGAGCGCACAGCGCTCGCGGCCTGTTTCGCTGGGTGCTGACCGAGCGCGTCAGACCAACTCACGCTCATATCCGTTTATTATCAGTGAGAGGTGCGCCAGACATGGGATGCACTTCGCGAGGCGATGCGCTAGTGGGCGGGCTGTGCAAACGGGGCAGGTTCGCGCTGAGCAACTGCCGATTCTCGCAACATCAGTTGCCGGTACATTTCTCGCGACCGCGCGTCGAAGCCTGGCGCCAGTGCATGCAGAACAACACCCCCTTCTACACAGGGCCACAGAGGAGCTGTCGCTCGCTCCTCCATCTGCGGCGGGTCCACGCGTACGCGGGATGTGCACGGCGCCATGGTTTTGTCGCATGCGGAACTCGCTGCGGCCTTGTAATAATCCTCCTCGGTGCACAGCTCGAGCCAACCCTTGCCTAAGTCACCCATGCGAAGGCCCCACCACCCTTGCCTAAGTCACCCATGCGAAGGCTGTGCGGATTAGACTTTGCATAGCGCGCACTGTCTTGGCGTCTTTCCGGTCCAGGTACAGCGCGATTCTGCCATCAACGTCTCTCACTACGCAGTGCGCCTGGCAGCTGCTGCTGGCCCACTGGACCAGCCGTGACTCTAAGTCTGGCGCCGCTGCGCCTATTCTTGCAATGAAGAAGTGGGAGGTGGGCTCCGTCATCCGTCGACCGTTTTAACAGTAGCGTTGAACACATCAATCGCGCTTCGACCTTCCGCTAACGCGCGGCCGCCTCCCTGGATGTTTTCATCTGATGGCAGGATCGATGGACAGGCTGAAGATTCGAGATGTCGTTGAGTCTCGCGACATCGGCGGCGTTTCGCGCAGAACTCAAAGGAACGATGTGGTCGACCTCCCACAGATCAGTCGCTGTGAAAGGCAGGCCGCAGATGGCGCACCTAAAATTGTAGCGCGCCGCCACGCGCTTCTGCATGAGTGGCGTCACCCTTTTGCGGATGCCTGATGTCCTTAGGGGAAGCGTGGGTCTCGGCGCCGTCCGGAAGCTGCGAAGCTGCGCGGACGCAGAGACACTGTCTCTAAACGAGCCCTCGGCGCGCCCAGCATGGCCAGGCTTGTCTTCTTCGCGGCGATACGTCGCCGACTGTTCATAGTCATCCGCACGACTCAGCACGCCAACGGAAGAGTCGAAGGCTTGCAGCGCCGACTTGTGCAGACCCGAGTCAGGTGTTACGAAGGAGCAACAGAAGGCGATGGCAAGGAGGATTACCAGCCACCACAGCATTTATTTCTTCTTCGGGCGACGTGGGCGACTCCTTCTCTCGTGGCTCGGCGTAGGACTCCGCTTGGCTGTGCGCCGTTCCTCGCCATGGAACCACGCGTTCAGCCCTACCTTGGCGACGTCAGGGCAAGTTACTTCTTCTCCACTGTGCTCAGTGCGCGCGTCTCGCGTGCCGATGTCATCGTAGTTATTCCACATGACTGCGCTCCCAGCGCGCGGGTACACGTGCAGGCTCTTCCCATCGCTTCCGCGCAACCTGTCGAAGCAAGTCGCGCCGCCACACCTCCCCGCGGGCAGCTTTCCGTCTGCTTGTAAATATGCGAAGATGGTCTTCAGTCGGCGCTTGTAACCTCTGCCACCACCGTCTCTGGGTACGTCGTGGTGCGTTTTGTAGCGCTCCCCGCGGGCATAGCTCGTTGCTTGCAGCGGCTCGAGGCTCGTCGCCGGCATCCCAGCAATCGTCGCGAGTCTTCTTTCAATCCACTGAACGACTGGATCGTCCTCCGGGAGGTCCGCGGTCCGTGACGTGCGCAGCGAGCGGGCTTCGCCGCGCCCCTCAATTTCAGAGGCCTCGAAGCCCGCGCCGTGTGCAGTCTTCACAAGGTACGCGCATTCGGCAGGGGTCAGCAGTTCGTCGACTTGCGTTACAATGGGGGGCTTTGTTGTAAGCTGCCTGAGAATCGGATACACGGGCCGGTCGCCCTGCACACATGGTTGCATATCCTGCAGCGCGCACTACCCCTTTTTGCATACGCGCAGCCATTTCGACTAGTACACCCTAGTGGTTTTACGTAGGAGCCGAGAGCCATGGCGCTCGCAGTCTTTGGGCGCGGGCTTTTCCTGGAGCCTCTTGCGGAGCTGTTGCCCGCGGTTGATCTCGCGCGGTTCAGTTCAGCGAGCACTCGTTTCTACGCTCAAGCCGCAGCACGCGCGCGGGCTGGCATTCGAGCGCAGCATGGCCTCATGATCTTAGATGGGGGAACGATGGCAGAAATGCACACGATGGACTGCATGCCCGAGACGCTGAACTTCGACCTGCGCGAGGAGCGCTGGAGGAGAGTGCTAAGCGGCAATCCTTTGTGCACGACCTATGTTGGATCTTACAAGAATAAGGTGACGCTGGCGCAAATGGATTTCAACCTGCGACGCGGCGCCTACCTTATGACTCTCGAGGGGTGGGGCAACCTGGCACACGGTATCTTGGACCTCTTCCTGGACGGACGGCGCATCGGCTCCGTCGACTGGTTCGACGACTACACGCGTGAGCGCAGTCGCTCCATCGACTTCGACGTGCGGTGGACGGGCGTGCACCAACTGGTGGGGAGGTGCAGCCAGAGCAACGCCGACGAAGACCGGCTGACGCGACACTGGATCTGTCTGAGCGGCGTGCACCTTCGTGGGATTGCGGGCACATGGCGACTATATTCTTGGATTTGACGCGCCAGTAAGAGGCAATCCGGGAAGTAAGCACATGTACTGGGGGTATTGCGCTAGCTCTCTCTCTCTCTCTCTCTCTCTCTCTCTCGCTCTCGCTCTCATCTTCTCCGTTTTTTTGTTTTACACACGCAACGCCTTGTATGTATTGCAACGAGGGGCCCCCATGTCTCCACATCGGTCGTTATGTTTAATAAGCGTCTGGCTCAGGTTAATGTTTCCCTGTTCTCGCTCTCTCTCTCTCTCTCTCTCTCTCTCTCTCTAACCAGTCATGGCGGCCTCCTCGGGAGATGACATCCCCACGCAGTTGGGTGCACTCCTGGGTAAAGAGACAGTGCGTGTCAGGAAAACAAACGAGCACCCCCCGCGGGTGTCTATCGTCGACGTGGCAATGGCAGTAACAGGGAAACCCCAGCACGACGCGGCCCAAGACTTTCGCCGCCTCTCAACTCAGTACCCCGAAGTGGGGGCAAATTGTTCCCACTACCGTTTTCCTGGCCGAGGGCAGAAGGATACACCCGTTGCCGATGTGAGGGGCATCGTGGAAATTGTGATGCTTCTGCCTGGGAAGCAAGCAGCCAGGGTACGACGGCAAGCGGCCGACCATCTTGCGCCTAGTGGCCGAGACTGCGTAACAGACATGCGCACCGGGATCATTTAACTATGTGCGTGACGGCGCGGATGGCAAATTTCCAGCAACGCTCGGATTCATGGTTCTGTGCGCGTGCGGAATTACACTCTACTACGGCCTCTCAGATGGGCGCCGGTCCCTCGCGAACTGGTGCACCGCTCCGGTTTCGAGGATCTGTGCGATTTACCGCAAGCCGTCGCGGGTTGGTCAACAGCCTTCAAAGGCGTTTCCGCTTCGTCCAAGCAGGGACATAGTTGGGATCCGTCTGGGAATCAAATTTCCCCCAGACGTTGTTCGCGATCCGTAGAGACTCGGCGCTGCGCTTCAAGCTTTTCCCCAGTTCCGTATCGGCCGCGCGTTCTTGAGTCTGTGTCACACACTTAGCGACGTCTGCGCCCTGACCACAACTGGTGCACACGAGGCAGGCGCTGCGGTAGGCCACTTTGCCGTTGCAGCGATCGACGATCTCCTCTCCGTTGACGACTGTGCGCTTTGTCACACTGGTGCAGAAGATCTGCTTGCCAGCGTGTGCGTGTTCGGGGCTGCAGAAGTGTTGTCCCAGCGGTGTACCAGCTGGCAATTCAGAATTGGTCTCGTAGCAACGGCGCGGGGCGTCTGCGTCCCAAATTTGCTGGAACTCCTCCAGCTCGTCTGGGGGCACCTGACACTCCATGGAGTAAAGTTTCTTTCTGGCTTCGGTGACAGTAGAGTATGGCCCTCGCCCCAGGTCGCTTCTCTTGGCGATGTTGGCGTACTGTCGGTAGAGCTTCAGGCATTTCCCCTTCTGCGCGGCCACCCCGCCCTGCTCGCCGAAGAGCTTGTGATACATCCGTGCGAAAACCAAGAGATCCGCGTCGTCACCTAATTGATGCGCCAGCCACTCCAGCTTGACTGTATCCTCCATCTGTCCATGTGTCACGTAGAACTTCGCAGGCTGGTGACTCGGGTGCACCTCGTACCGTGTCTCAACTCGACTGCCTCCGTCGAGAACGAAGCATGACTCGCAGCGCGCCTCGCCGCAGTTGCACACTTTCCTTGGCGCGCTGCCGCATAACGTGCACACCGCTGGTTGTGGCTTCGAGGACGGATTCTGCGCGAGTTGCCCCCCAGCAGCTGCTTCCGTGGACGGACCCGCGGCCGCATCAACATCAACGGCGGGATCGCCCCAGGCGTGCGCGTGCAGACACTCGGTGCAACGCACGACGCCACAGCTGCACTGCATCGTCTGCGCGCCTGCTCGACATTCGTCGCAGTGCTTGCTACCACAGTCACAAGGCCCCGCGCCGCAGACGTTGCACTCGTCCTTGCTCTCAGTCCATGTGTGCACGCCTTTCACCTCGTGGCACGTTTGAAGAAGCGACTGCTGCTGGTCCTGCTGCGTCGTGATGTCATTGGCGCACTGCTTGCAACGTACGCTGTCGCACTTGCCACACCTGGTGAAGCCTTGCTTGTACGAATCGGACTCCGCTTTGCCGCATGCCCCGCATGGGCCAAGCACACTTGGCGCGCACATCCTTTCCGTCAGGAACTGGTGCGTGCAATCTGCAAGGGCGATGGGCAACCCCGATCGCATGGCATCAAAGAGAGCCGGCAGCTGCTGCAGCTCTCCGCTTTGGATAAGAGGCTTTGCCTCAGGCATGATTGCGACCAGCTCGGCGTAGTTCTCTTCCTGGACTGCCACCACCACCTCTTCTGCGGTTGCTTCCACGTCACCCCACCCGAAGCGGCGCTGCGAGAACTTCGTGAAGGGGCGCACATACTCGACTTGCGCGACTACGGGGAGCTTTTGCAAGTTCAGGCACGTCACCGTCTTCATCCTGTTCTTCCAGTCCCGATACGCATTGCTGTTGACGTGGCCCTCAGTGACACAGAAATACACGGTGTCGCCGAAGCCAGTCACAGTTGCGAAGTTCACGAGTCCATGGTCAATGATGCGATTCTTACCGTACCGATGGAGGCCTGCGAGTAAGAGAGGCTGGTCCGCAGTCGGGCACTGCAGGCGGATCTCGTAAGTTCTTGGCCCCGCATCTTCTCTGGCGACTTCGCACTGCATCGGCACCACTGGCACGCGCTTCACACAGATTTCCTTCTTGAAGAGAAATACTGCAGCGAACAATTGCCGAAGGGCTGTTGACCCTGCGGGTTTTCCACAGGGCCACGTTGCCACCTACCTCAGGCTGGAAGGCCAGCCCAACTATTTTCTTCTTCATCGAGTGAAGAAAGAATTGTTAGTAGGGCCTCGTTGCCAGGGAGCGAGCCCAAGGAGCAGACAATCTGACAATCTCACCTACCCCAGGCTGGAAGGCCAGCCCAACTAATTTTTATTTCTTCATCGAGTGAAGAAAGAATTGTTAGTAGGGCCTCGTTGCCAGGGAGCGAGCCCAAGGAGCAGACAATCTGACAATCTCACCTACCTCAGGCTGGAAGGCCAGCCCAACTAATTTTTATTTCTTCATCGAGTGAATAAAGAATTGTTAGTAGGGCTTAGTAGGGCCTCGTTGCCAGGGAGCGAGCCCATGGAGCAGACAATCTGACAATCTCACCTACCTCAGGCTGGAAGGCCAGCCCAACTAATTTTTATTTCTTCATCGAGTGAAGAAAGAATTGTTAGTAGGGCTTAGTAGGGCCTCGTTGCCAGGGAGCGAGCCCAAGGAGCAGACAATCTGACAATCTCACCTACCTCAGGCTGGAAGGCCAGCCCAACTAATTTTTATTTCTTCATCGAGTGAAGAAAGAATTGTTAGTAGGGCTTAGTAGGGCCTCGTTGCCAGGGAGCGAGCCCAAGGAGCAGACAATCTGACAATCTCACCTACCTCAGGCTGGAAGGCCAGCCCAACTAATTTATATTTCTTCATCGAGTGAAGAAAGAATTGTTAGTAGGGCCACGTTGCCAGGGAGCGAGCCCGCGTACCAGGGGCATAAGGTGCAAGCAATATGAACAGCCTTCAAATACACATTCCTGGAGGTGCTGAAATGGTCGTTGTGATTTCGGTTTAACAAACATGGCAGCCGTTGCGTTCACCCAGCGGCCCTGGCGAATAACTCTGGGAGATGTCTGGCGCGGTCGGGGTCAGAAAAACACGCCTGTCTGTGACAGGCCCCCGAGGCCTACTGTCATGGACATGTTGGTTCGTGCGCGCGAATGAAGCAACAAAAACACGTGTTCGCGTACACTGGGGGTGGACAGCACCACCCACTCTCCCGATGGGGCCCACAGATGTATGCATCTAACGACTTTGTTCACACATGTATGCTGGCTGCATGCGCACATCGACAAATAGCACATCGAGCCTTTTTTCGCGTTCACGATATAGCGCGATCTCTGTGTCTTTGTATACGTGCAACACGGCGGCCAGCGGAAGGGAGGCTGTCACACATCTGCCGGAGGGCGGCCGCCTTTGCCGAGGGATCCTCGTGCTCCCGCTTGGCCTCGTCGGCAGCGAAAACGTCTGCACAGGACGTGCCCTCGCCCCAGCGCCACTTCGCGGGGTCGGCGCCTCCATGCTTCTGCTCCAGAGCCGCAAGGGATCTGAGCGCGTCGGCCAAATCGTGGCTGAGGTCGCGCGGCGTCGCTCCCAGGTGGGCCCAGGCTCGGTGCTCCTGCATGAGGGCCTCGTGATTGTCTGCGGCGCCGCCGCGCCAGCACCAAGTGCCTCCCCGCACCTCCGGGGCGAGAGCGTCCACGCAGTCGCGGACGGCTTGCTGGCCGATCTCGCGGGTCACTTTGGCGAGCGCCTTGGTGATTTCGCTCTCACCATTGCGCTCGATATCCTCCAGCGCGTCGACGTGCGGTTGGCGAATCACAGTTGCTCCCATGGGCCAGCCCAATGGCACAGCGAGTCGCGATCCCCACATGCAAGGACTGTTCTGGGCCATGCTCAGTTCGCGAAAGAGCTCACGTTTTCTGGCGTCGCTGATGCTTGAGCCATAATACAACGATGCTTGACTCCTGCAAAGGTGACGGTTTACAGCAGCGCAGCGGTAGCGTTTATCCTCTTGTCGCTTTTCTTTCAGGCGAGATTCGCCTGACACCCATGTGGGCGCCCCCCCCTTCCCGAAGTCTGAGTCGCACTGCACGAGAGCCACGGCGCGCTTAGATTTGCAGAACGGGCGGCAGTCCCACAGGGCGCGCTGAAGCCCTTGGTATCACAAGGGCCGGGTAACACGAGGGGCTGGTATCACAAGCCCTTGGTATCACAAGGGCCGGGTATCACAAGTGCGCATATCGCAGCTGCATCGCAACCTACATCGCAAACACCTCGTAAACCGAAGCCAACTGGACAAACCAGACCCACCCACCCGACATCTCTCTTGCCATCTTGCGCCTAGCGGCCGAGACTGCGTAACAGAAATGCGCACTGGGATCATATATCTATGTGCGTGACGGCGCGGATGGCAAATTTCCAGCAACGCTCGGATTCATGGTTCTGTGTGCGTGCGGAATTACACTCTACTACGGCGGACGACCGCGAGTGTGGTGGTGTCAGTAATCCATGAGAAGGAGCAGCGGCGCCTGGTCTGGAACGCGCGCTTGTCCGCAGGGCTCAGGCGGTCGACGTGCTTTCCCTGGACTTGCCCGTCTCCCTCGACGCGCCCAAGCGCCTCCGCGGCGAACGCGAGGTAGATGTTAGCGCACCAG
This sequence comes from Prorocentrum cordatum, assembly GCA_963575745.1. Taxonomy (NCBI): domain Eukaryota; class Dinophyceae; order Prorocentrales; family Prorocentraceae; genus Prorocentrum; species Prorocentrum cordatum. Next base: position 85,949 of record CAUYUJ010022468.1, read on the forward strand.
TCCAGCAGCGGAGGTGGGATGCGCAGTGGCTGGCTCCCAAGCGCCCCATCCAGCACGGACAGATCGCGGGGGCCGTCGCGCTGCGCATTCGGGGGGGGCGCGCTCGCTGTGACGGAGCCGGATTCGTTGCCGCCCGTGCCGGCGGAGCTGCCCACACGGCGACGCGCCGCCTGCGGTGCGCCTGGCGGCTGCGAGCTGGTCGAACGTCTCCTCTTCCCACGTTTGTTGGCGTGCTGGTCTTCGATTTTAGCGGCTGCCTGCCGTCGCCTCTCGGTCAGGCGCGCCGCCTGGTCGTCGCCCTCTCCGTCCTTGGGGCCCGATAAAGGCTTCCACGGCCCATCCTGGCCATCGGCGCCCCGCTGGCGCAGCTCCCACGTCCTGTCCGGAAGCTGCCGTATCCAGTATTTGGTGCAGTGGCGAAACACCAACGAAATGCGGAGCGCGGCGGGCGCGTGACAATCCTCCGGAACGCCGCGGCAAAACCGAGCATTCATTTCGGGGCTCATCGCCACGAGGTCGCCCGAGCTCATGCGGATGTCTGCGTAGATGAGCATGTCGGCGCGCTTGGACTTGCCGAGCGATTTCACGTCAGCGATCACGAAGTTGCGGGGAGCGCCCAGGCTGAGATTGTAAATGGGCGCCGCGCTTTCGATCTGCCCCGTGCTTTCGCAGCTGTGCGCCTTGTCCTGGTGGTTCTTGAGATACTGGTGCTTCCCGTCGTAATAATAAGTGGCCATCTGGTTGTTGAGAAAACCTTGCGGATGGCCGAAATGCTTTTCCAGCCAGCGGGCAAAATCCTGCACAAGGCGGGGGGGCAGCTCGACCAGCGGGAGGTCGTCGGCGACCTGTCCCCACTTGTACGCTGGCCAAGCACCGTCGACGGGCTCGGCCATGTTGCACTTGGGTCGGGTGGCGACGGTGGAGCGCCACGCCTCGTTGTACTTGACCATGTATGGAGGGCGCTCGGCCACCAAGCACTTCATGAGCGCGTCGGCCTCCTCTGGCTTCGTGCCCGCGATCGCCGCTTCGAGCTTGCTCCCCTGCCGGTACCAATGCTTCAGCGCCTGCCGGATCAGCTGCTGTAGGGCGGCGGGGCTTTCCTCGCATTCGAGCTTTTCAGCCGAAGGCTCGGTTGGGTTCGCAGGCGCTGGCGCATGCCCTCCGAGGCCCGCGAGTTCCGCTTGGAGCGCTGCAGCCCGGCCGCGACTCCCTCCCAGGACCTTAAGCAGCAAAGCGCGGAGCTGAACAGGATCCTGTGGAAGGCGCGGCTCCATGGAGACAATGTCAGCGCTTGGGACGCACGCGCAGAAATGCTTGAGCAGCGCGGCCGTGACTTCGATTGGGCACGCCCGCTGATCGACGCGGGCAGGTGCTGCGCGGTGCTGCCGCGTCTGCGTTTGCGCTTATCCTGGCGCAACGCGGCTGTCTAACTTTTTTCTCTCGTAGCGATGTCTGACACGTTGCATCGCCGGTGCGTGCCGCACAAATGCGCCTACTCACTAAAGACGTTGTCAGCGGGGCGGTGATCCAAGAGGCGCTCGTTCAGCCCGCTGAGATTGTCTTCGGCATCAGAAGCCTCGCTCACGGCATCCTGGTCGATCTGCAGCGTCGTGGGCGGGCTGCGACATAATATTTCGTTTCTGGCTTTCCATTCCTCGTCCAAGAGCCCCGGGTGCATTCTGCGAATAAGCAACGACGCCACTTTCTCTCGCACAGGCCGCACGGCGTGATTGATGCGGTTAGCGGCGTAGCCCTCCATGATGGTCACGGAACCGCGCGGCATGTCCACTCCGCAATGGTGCTCCTGCGGCTGCGTGCCGAAGCCCGCAACCCCGAAGGAAAGGCGCTTCGCAGAGAAGAGGCCGATCGCAATGATGGGTCGTTGGAACAAGCGCGGAGAATCATAATGGCCCAACAACTTCCCGCCGCGTTTGTTGTAGACATTCAGGATCGCTGAGTTTGGCCACCCGTTCTCGAGAACGCCAAGTGCCACCAGAATCGATGCGAGACACAACCCGTCGGGCTGAAAGATCCAATCCGGAATGGGGTTGCAACGCTCGGTGACGAGGGATTGGGAGCCGTGGCAGCGCTTGCATGTTACGCCTGGGGGCAGGGGCGCCGCGTCACAGTCACCGCGCTTCGGTGTTTGCCCGGCACCGTAGGTGTATTTGGGGAAGAAGTATTTGGTGCGAGCCTTCTGATCTCCAGTCGCTCCGGGGGGGCTCACGTCGAGCGTGTTCTCCAGCCACCGCTCGTCATGGGCGATCATGTCGTCGACGCGGTCTTCGAAACTGCGCAGCTCGTCTTCTGTGAAAACGCCGACAAATTGCCGCACGCCAAATTCGTCGCCACACTTGTAACCGGGCGGGCACTGCTACGTGAAGACGTGGGTGATCTCGGTGAATTTCCGGCCGCTCCTTTCGACCACTCGCTGCCGCGGCGCGCACATCGCTTGCTTCTCATGCGTATCGGTCGGCTCCGGGCTGCCAAGAGGAGCAGCGCTTATGGATTGGTTTCTGGGCGTGCTGGCAGTTGTGGACACGTCGGCAGAACTGCTTCCATCGTTGACGCGACGCTTCCTTTGTGCTATTGGAGCGGCAGCCGGTATGGGCGGCGCCGCATCACTTCCTCCGAATGGCTCGAAATCGGCGTCTGCAAAGCTGCGTGGCGTCTCCCTCCGGCGCTTCAGCAAGGACGAGCGCAGAGGCGCTGGAGGTGGGCGCGCCCGCGGGATGCGCGGCGGGACCGCAGCTCCGGCGGGGGCGGCCTCCGACGGCTGCGCGGCAGGCGCGCCAGGGCTCGGCGCGACGTCTGGGTCGCCGGCCGCGCTCCCACTGGCCGCGGCGGGGCTGAGGAGGCGTCGCACCAGGGCTGCTTTGGGGCCGCCGCAATCCAATCCGGCGGCGTCAAGTTTGGCACGGAGGTCCGCCGTGGACAACTTGCGGAGACCATCAGCCTTCTCCTTGGCTGCCGCCCGTCGCTCGTCCGTCTGCTTGCGTTTCGCTTGGCGCTCTTGCTCGCGGGCGCGCTCGATCAGCGCCTTGCCTTGCAAGCGCAAATCCGCGGGGCTGCCGGCCCCGCCAATGGCGTCGAAGTATGCGTTGGCGGGCGCGGCCGTTGCCTGGACGGCCCCGATCACGCGGTCTGCCTCTGCGGTCGCGTGGGCGTTGATCTTGGCGATCGCGCGCTCGTTTGCCTTCTGCTTCATCATGGCCTTCAGGTTGTCGCGCTTCTGTTCGAGGGCCGCGATTTCCTCGGGCTCGAGATCACGCGGGTTGGAACCCCGTGTTTTCCTGGATTTCAGCTGCACCATGACGTTCCCCAGTTCCTTGCTGACCTTGCTCGGCTTACTTCCCTGCATCGGCATCGATTGAAAGGGCGAGGCAGTGGGCGATGACTTACACTTTTTGAGCCGGAAATGGTCAGCGCGCGCGCCAAAGATGGGAAGCCACGGACTATACAGCGTTTGTGGCACAGAGGATCTGCCGCTTTCGTTTCGCTCCCGGTTCGCCCCCTTCTGGCCGCCAAATGCTGGTGTGGAATTGCTTTCGCTCCCGTTTCGCCCCCGTTTCGCCCCCGTTTCGCTCCCGGTCGGAGGGGCGAGGCAGCGAGTGAGGCAGCGAGTGAGGCAGCGAGTGAGGCAGCGAGTGAGGCAGCGAGTGAGGCAGCGAGTGGGGCAGCGAGTGGGGCAGCGCAATTTCCGCTCCCGTTGCGCCCCCGCTTCGCTCCCGCTTCGCTCCCGTTTCGCCCCGCTTCGCTCCCGCTTCGCTTTCGTTTCGCTCCCGGTTCGCCTTTTGAGTCGCGATTTTTCGTGATTTTCATGTTTTTCGTCCAATTTCCGCTCCCGTTTCGCCCGCTTCGCTCCCGCTTCGCTTTCGTTTCGCTCCCGGTTCGCCCCTTGCCTTTCCACCGGCCAAAATCTAAAATTCAATCCATCAAATTGAAAAGTTGTTTGATCAGTCGCTATTTTTCGTGGTTTTCGCATTTTTTCGTCCAATTTCCGCTCCCGTTTCGCCCCCGTTTCGCTCCCGTTTGGCCCCGCTTCGCTCCCGCTTCGCTTTCGCTTCGCTCCCGGTTCGCTTTTTGAGTCGCGATTTTTCGTGATTTTGTTCGCCCAATTTCCGCTCCCGTTTCGCCCCCGCTTCGCTCCCGTTTCGCCACGCTTCGCTTTCGCTTCGCTCCCGGCTCGCTTTTTGAATCGCTATTTTTCGTTATTTTCTATTCGTTTTGTTCACTTTCCGCTCCGTTTCACACCCGTTTCGCTCCCGGTCGGAGGGGCGAGGCAGCGAGCGAGGCAGCGAGTGAGGCAGCGAGTGGGGCAGCGAGTGGGGCAGCGCAATTTCCGCTCCCGTTTCGCCCCCGCTTCGCTCCCGTTTCGCCCCGCTTCGCTCCCGCTTCGCTTTCGCTTCGCTCCCGGTTCGCCTTTTGAATCGTTATTTTTCGTAATTTTCGAATTTGTTCGTCCAATTTCCGCTCCCGTTTCGCCGCCGTTTAATTCCCGGTCGGAGGGGCGAGGCAGCGAGTGAGGCAGCGAATGGGGCAACGAATGGGGCAGCGAATGAAGCAGCGAATGGGGCAGCGCAATGTCCGCTCCCGTTTCGCCCCCGTTTCGGTCCCGTTTCGCCCCGCTTCGCTCCCGCTTCGCTTTCGTTTCGCTCCCGCTTCGCTTTTTGAATCGTTATTTTTCATGATTTTCTATTTTGTTCGTCCAATTTCCGCTCCCGTTTCGCCCGCTTCGCTCCCGCTTCGCTTTCGTTTCGCTCCCGGTTCGCCCCTTGCCTTTCCACCGGCCCTTTCGTGACTTCGGTTCATCAAATTGTGTGTGTTTCGCGGCCGTTTTCCTGTTCCCGGGGCCGGAATGGTGTTTTGGTGTGTGTTGGAAGGTTTTTGAATGTGTTTTGAAATGTTTTGCTGCGTTTTTTCTTGTTCGGTGGTGTTTGGGATGTTTTGGGGGGTGTTTTGAAATGTTTTTGCGGCTTGTTTGCGCTTTGGGGGGGGGCTTCGCCCCCGCTTCGCTTTCGTTTCGCTCCCGGTTCTCCCTTTGAGTCGCGATTTTTCGCGATTTTCGAATTTGTTCGTCCAATTTCCGTTCCCGTTTCGCCCCCGCTTCGCTCCCGCTTTGCTTTCGTTTCGCTCCCGGTTCGCCCTTTGAATCGTGATTTTTCGTAATTTTCAATTTGTTTCGTCCAAGTTCCGCTCACGTTTCGCCCCCGCTTCGCTCCCGTTTCGCCCCACTTCGCTCCCGCTTCGCTGTCGCTTCGCTCCCGGCTCGCCTTTTGAATCGTGGTTTTTCGTATTTTTTGCATTTGTTCGTTGAATTTCCGCCCCCATTTCGCCCCCGTTTAATTCCCGGTCGGAAGGGGCGAGGCAGCGAGTGAGGCAGCGAATGGGGCAACGAATGGGGCAGCGAATGAAGCAGCGAATGGGGCAGCGCAATGTCCGCTCCCGTTTCGCCCCCGTTTCGGTCCCGTTTCGCCCCGCTTCGCTCCCGCTTCGCTTTCGTTTCGCTCCCGCTTGGCTTTTTGAGTCGTGGTTTTTCATGGTTTTCATTTTTTTCGTCCAATTTCCGCTCCCGTTTCGCTCCCGTTTTGCCCCGCTTCGCTCCTGCTTCGCTCCCGCTTCGCTTTCGTTTCACTCCCGGTTCGCCCCTTGCCTTTCCAACAGCCCTTTCGTGATTTCGGTTCATCAAATTGCGTTTGTTTCGCGGCCGTTTTCTTGTTCCCGGGGCCGGAATTGTGTTTTGGGGTGTTTTGGAATGTTTTTGGATGCGTTTTGAAACGTTTTGGGGCGTTTTTTCTTGTTCGGCAGTGTTTCGGGGGTGTGTTGGGGAGTGTTTTGGAATATTTTTGCGGCTTGTTTGCGCTTGGGGGGGGGGCTTCGCTCCCGCTTCGCTTTCGTTTCGCTCCCGGTTCACCCTTTGAGTCGTGATTTTTCGCGATTTCAAGACCCTCGCCCAAGACTCGCCAAAACCCTCGCCCAAGACCTTCCAAGACCCTCGCCCAAGACCTTCCAAGACCCTCGCCCCAGACCCTCCAAGACCCTCGCCCAAGACCCTCCAAGATCCTCGCCCGAGACCCCCCAAGACCCTCGCCCAAGACCCTCCAGGACCCTCGCCCAAGACCTTCCAAGACCCTCGTCCAAGACCCCCCAAGACCCTCCAAGGCCCTCGCCCACGACTTTCCAAGACCCTCGCCCAAGACCCTCCAAGGCGGGGCGCCGAAGGGCGTGGGCAACGGGAGCTCCGAAGTGGGAGCATGCGTGGATATCGACGCGCGCTGGGACGTAGTGCTTCGCAAGACCTACATCTCCCCATGAATATCTTCGCCGCCCAACCCGTTCAAGGCAAGCGCGTGTTGCCGATGACCGTACAGTTCGAGAGCGACGAGAAGTTGACTTTCAAAATCCACGGAATAACTTGGCCTTTCAAAGATCGCTTCGAAGCTGCCGGCATACCCGGCTACCGCCATGAAGATGGAGAAAACAGCCCACCTAAATATTTCCGCGCACTGGGGAATGTGAACTCAAGCGTGCCTGAGGAGAGGGAGAGGGTGGCGAAGATGCTTGGCGACGTGCTACGAAATACGGCGATGCGCGTACATGTTGACGGGGTACCGAAGCCCGGGACGAGTGACTTTCGCTTCGTACAGACCCTTCGCGAACGCGCGCATCTGCATTTTGCCTGAAAAGACATTGTCGGTTCGAGCACCAATGGACGCGCCAATGCCCGGCTATAAAATCTTGGTCATCAGACCTTATTGGCTGGATCTCATTCTTGCGGGAGAGAAGACCTTGGAAATCCGCGGCGCTCCATACAGACCAGGACGGTACTTCCTCGGCTACAACAGGCAGGTCCTTGCACTGGCGCAGCTGGGCAATCTTGTTCGGATCGCTTCTGCGGAGCACTGGGTTTCTCTACACTCGCAGCACCATGTCGTGACGGAGACCCTCCCTTACAAGCGTACGTTTGGGCTGCGGATTCTGTCCGTGCGCGCAGTGAGGCCTGTCCCATTTCACCATCCGCGCGGACCGATAACGATCGTGAGGCATCGTACTTTAAGGTTTGCGCGAGCGCCACGCCTTTGCTTCAAACCTCGCTGCGCAGGGAGTCCGAGGAGCCATGCCGCGTCTCTACCGATCGCCCTGGCCAGCCGCGGCTTTGCATCTGGCCGGCAACGCGGCGTACTCTTTGCGACGGCAGCTCTCTGCCAATCAGGAGGGTGATTCAAAGCTTCACACACCTTTATATCAAGGACGCGCACGTATATGACGCAACGCTCAGCACTCTCCCTGTGGAGCGGAGGCCACGAGCACGCTTACTAGCGCGCGCTCCATTGGAGGTAATGATGCCCGTGGGCTACTTGCTCGCCGTTCGCTGCGAGAGAACGCTCTTCGCCATCTCGGCCTTGGCTTGGAGTACCTAGGACGCCGCAAGCATCGTCGCCGCGTTAAAGGCCGGCTGGCGGCAGTTGCGGGAGGTGGCGCCCCTCGCCAAGAAATTGCATGATGCGCCTCTATCGCTCGTTTTGGAGTACGCGCTGGGTCCGATGAACGTGGACGAGAAGCTTAGGGAAACGAACCAGAAGGGGTATTGTCTCTCGCGGCACCTTGCGGTCGCGCACGATTTCGAGGACGACTCGGAGGGACCGCTCGCGCATGCTCTGGCGTGCGCGATGCAGATCCAACGGAATGCTATGAAGGCGCTCTGGGAGGCGCTCAGTATTCATGCTCCAGCGGCCGGGTCCATTAGATGGCACGGCGTCGGGGAGAGCCGGATTCGCTTCGACGTTTGCAGCGCGGAGTTGCGGAGGCGCTTTGTGACAGCCTTGGACTCGCGCATGCATCGAGCATTCGAGGATGGCCATGTGCGGGGGTACAACGACATATCTTATGGGCGCTTTGCCCGGTGGCGCTCGCGCAACGCACCTCGTATCCAGTCCTTCGGGAAGCCCATCGCAGCAGCCCAAAACTCATCACTGACCATGCCCTCCATGCGTTTTGCGTGGCTTGGAAGTCGGTTGCTCGGGAAGAATTCCTTCGTCGACATGAGCAGATTAGCAGCATCTGTGCGGGATCTATGCGACATGGTCGGCAGCGGAATTGAACAGGTCGACGTGCGCGGCGTGGGGAAACATAGTCTCCCAAACGGTTTGGTCAGCAACGGTAGAGATCCTTGAGATTTGTGACTCGCAGGTGGTTTCGGCGGAGTGACAATGAATCCCTTCCCGTGGCACTTCGTGGAAGGGATTTTGTAATGAGCATCTTGGTAATATTTCGAAGGTGAAATTGCGACTGTCGGTTTCATCCGGGCTAGTTCGGCAAAGGGCACGGGCTGCAACGATGCGATCGGCGTCTTGAGTGCCTTCATCAACGTCACGAGGGCGGCGTTGGCTTGCGCGGGCACCACGGCGTTGCCGAAGGAGTGGCAAATCAGGCTGGCCCACTCGCGGCACTCGGCTCGGGGGAGGATCTTTGTGGTGCGCTGACGAAGATAGCGGCTGAGCTGAGCAACTCGATCGCGAGGCACGAATGGAACAGCTCCCTTCCTCACGCAGAGCATGAACCATCGTGCTCTCACGTGGGATGCGCCCACTTGGCTCGCAGTCGAGACTATGAAAGCGCACTTGTAGCCCATCTGTGTGAACCGGCCAACTAAATCTCTGTAGTTGTTGTCCTTTAGAATGAGCGGCGTATTCTCCAGGAAGACATAGGAAGGTTTGAGCTCTCCGACCAGCCGGAACACGTGTTTCACGAGGTTGCTTCCTGCGTCACCGTAGAGTCCTTGCCTAATACCAACCGCGCTCAGCCCTAAGCACGGGAAGCCTCCAGCGATCATGTCGACACGCATCGGTCGCCCGCTCGCGTCTTTGGGCAAGTCCTTCTTCGTCAACGTTGACACGTCGGGGTAGATCGGCGCCTTGTCCAACCTGCCTCGCTTCATGTTGCTGCGCAAAATGGCGGCGCTCCCCCCGGCTATCTCGCAATAACCGATTGTTTTCACGCCTGCTTCTTTGAGCGCGATCGCCTCGCCGCCGATTCCGCTGAAGAGTTCTAAAGCGGTAATGTGGCGCGGCATCTTCTTATCGCGATTTGCTCTACTCGACGATATAATGTGTGAGACCATTGTCGTGCTTCTTTGCGCTGCGGGTGAACATGCGGTGCGTCTCAAAGGCTCCTCGGACATACTTCCGTTTCGGCCATCACCGGTTGAAGGATTACCCTCTCATTAAGTTGATGTTCGGTGGGTGTCCGGTTGGTGTCCGGTTGGTGTCCGGCTGGTGTCCGGTTGGTGTCTGGTGTCTGGTTGGTGTCCGGTTGGTGCCCGGTTGATGTTCGGGGAATGTCCGGTTGGTGTCCGGCTGGTGTCCGGGAGCAGCTGCTACCGGCTGCTCCCGGTTGCTCCCGGCTGCTCCCCGCGGCTGCTGGCTGGCCCCACCGATCCCAACTGCTCCCGGCTCCTGGTTCCCGGTTGTCCCCGTTTGCTCCTGGCGGCTCCCAGCATCTCCCAGCTTCCGGCGGCTCTCGTCAGCTCCCGGCTTCCGGCGCCTCTCGGCAATTCCAACGACTCCGACCTCCCATTTCCCGGCGGCGCCCGGCTGCTCCCGGCTCCTGGCGGCACCCACCGGCTCCCAATAGATCCCGGCTGCTCCCGGCTGCTCCGGGTTCCTCCTGGCGGCTCCCGGTTGCTCCCGGCTGCTCCGCCACCAACCTCGTCCACCCGCTGGGGCTCAGGAGTGATGCGGTGAGCGGCTCTCGACAAGGCTCCGGGGTCTGCGCCCGGCCCCCGGCGGTTCCTGCGGCGGCTCCCAGCCGCTCCCGGGCGCGCCCGGCTGCTCCCGGCGGCTCCCGGCTGCTCCCGCCACCCGGCCTCAAGCAGCTCGCGGCCCAAACAAGGGGCGCGGGGACCGGGCGCGGCTGCTCCCGGCTGCTGGCGGCGGCTGCCGCCGCCGCTTCGGCGATCAAGCGCTGGCTGTCGTTGCCTCGGCTCCGGCGTTCCGGCTCGCGCGCGCGCAGGCGCCCACAACCCCCTGCGACCCCAACGCGGCTAAGCGTTTCTTTGCCAATTATGCGAGCGCGGCTGCTTCTGGCTGCTGGCTGCTCTCGCCATCCGCCTCAGCTGCCCCTCCCCCTGCGACCCCAACGCGGCTGAGCGTGCTTTTGGTTTGTCAATTATGCGGGCACGGCTGCTTCCGGCTGCTGGCTGCTCCCGCCGCCCGCCTCAGCTGTCCACCGGCCCGGGCGGACAAGGGGCGCGGGGAGCTGCTCCCGGCTGCTCCCGCCCCCAGCTGCTCCCGGCTGCGCCTGGCTGCTCCCAACTCCCGGTGGCCCCCGGCAGCTGAATTTCCAAACTTCAACCGAAAATACATTCAATCCAAAGAAATTAAAGGAACAAATTCTGTGTGCACAATTCCCCTTGACTCCCGCCAGCTCCCCGCGGCTCCTGGCTCCCGGTTGCACCCGGTTGCGCCCGGTGGCTCCCGGCACCTTCCTCAGCCGTCCACCGGCTCGCGTTGAACTAGGGGCGCGGTGAACGGATTGCTCCCAGCTGCTCCCGCCACCCGCCTCAGCTGTCCACCGGCTTGCGCCGAAAAGTGCGGCGAGCGGGCTGCTCCCGGCTGCTCCCGCCACCCGCCTCTGCTGTCCACCGGCTCGCGCCGAGTCGGGGTGCGGTGAGCGGGCTGCTTCCACCCGCTTCAGCTGTCCACCGGCTCGCTCTGAGCAGGGGTGCGGCGAGCGGGCTGCTCCCGCCACCCGTCTCAGCTGTACGCCGGCTCGGGCTGAGTAAGGGTGCGGCGAGCGAGCTGCGCCCGGCTGCTCCCGCCACCCGCCTCAGCTGTCCACCGGCTCACGCCGAGTAGGGGTGCGGAGAGCGAACTGCACCCGCCACCCGCCCTCAGGCAGCACACGGCCCGGGCGGACAAGGGGTGCATGCCAGGAGCGGGCTGCTCCCGGCTGCTCCCGCCACGCGCCCTCGGGCAGCATACAGCCAGGGCTGGAGAGGAATGCGGTGAGCGGGCGCGGCTGCACTCGGCTGCCGGCTGCCCCCGGCTGCCCCCGCCATGGCTTGCTTAACACACTTGCAAGCCTGCCAGCTGCCCAGCCCCGTCGCTTCTCTTCAAGAGCCCTACCCACGCGGCTGCAGCGCCAGCCGCCCGTGGCGTCTTATGCGCTCGGCCTTGGCCCTTCTGATGGATTGAAATCACGCGCAGGGTTTCCATGCAGAGGCTGGCGCAGGGGGTATCAAGGGCTGGCTGGCTAGAGCTCGGGCCGGAGACATCGAGGACGCGCTCCATATCTTCCACAAGTGCGAAGCTTGGCAGTCGTTGCGCACCGACATTGAGACCATGACAGCAGATCGTGACCTCCCGATGTGCACACTCACGAGTGGCATTTGGATCAGCCCCATCCAAATAAACCAACATTTGCAGCAGCTTCGCGATCTTGAACAAATCACGGAGGCGCCTATGCCACCGGACATCCGCTGTTGCACGAGTACGACCACTCGCAATGATGAATACCAGGACAACCACTTCCTTCTTGTTGCTTCGGATGGGGCCGCGCCTAACCAATGCATCCACCCCGCCTTGCGACGAACCGGTGGAGGCTTGTATTATGGGCGAAATCACCCTGCTAATCACAAAGAACCCATCCACAGTGTCTTGCAGGGTGCACAAATCGGTGAACTCCAGATGGCCCATCGGTGGGTATCATGGCACTGGGGTCGCCAACGCCTCATCGTGGACTCGGAGTATGTGTATGAAGGAATCCGCCGCCTCCTTGACGGGCTTCCTTATCATCCCCGAGCGCATCGACAGTGGTGGTCATCCATCGCCGCAGGCATTCAAGCCAAAGGGGCCGCGAACTTCGATATCATCAAGGTCAAAAGCCACCGGAAGTGGCATGAAGTCTGCAATCAAGGTGCCTGCGTTATCCGTTGTTGGGAAATTAACAATGAAGCCGACAAATTAGCGGTTAGTGCTGCCGAGCAGTTCGCTATACCGGAAGCCGACCGACTGCAGTATGCCAAGCACCAGAAAGACGCTCTCCGCTATCAATTACAGATGATTGCCATCATCCGTGCGCGGCGGGAGATCACATTCCGCAAAGGATACGATGCTTTAACCGCTCTCTCCGCGCTAGCAGAGAGCAGAGCTCGTGGTGAACGCACCCTTGAACCGAGAGAGATCTTGCGCCCCAGTGTCGTCAGCCACGCCAGCGCTCCAGCGTATGACCATCAGGAGATCATGGAAGCGGGAGAGTACCTCTTCGATGACGACGTCAGTGACATCGATCCATGGCATGGTTGCGGGCTTGACGATAGCGGGGGTGAAGAGGAGTATGACACGCAGCAGCCACAACCGCAGAATCCACAGTGGGATCCAGCCCCGCAGCCCCCCACACTCTTTACACTAAAGCGCTCCCAGCCGTTACCACCCCAGGTTACACCGGCCAAGCGACACAAACCGAGCGAAGATCTTGAGCGAACCATTCCGGAGGACCCTGTTCCAGCTCCGCTCGACAAGGGCGACTGCTACGGACGACCCAAGGAAGAAATCTTCCCTGACTTCATGTGGACCGTGCCTGACCGAGTATGTTGCACCGAGGTGTACTTTCGGCCCCACATCCCAAAGCAGCTGTCAGCGGAGGAGTGGTCATACCAACAGGCGCTGTTCCTGGCGTTGATCTGGTACTTCCAACGTCTGAGATGGATTAACGATGCTGGGCCGCGCCGTGAGTTAGCCGCCATTTCGTGGGCAGAACTCGCTATCGACGTTCAGCTGAACACTCACCTGGTGCTAGATGCTCCTCATGCGGAGTCCGAAGCAGCCACATTGGAACGAAGAGGTAAGTACATGGCCGCTGCTGCCGAGCGCTGTGCGCATCTCTGAAATTCGACAATAGCCGGAGCGGGGATCAGCCGGACCAACCAGCACCGCGTGCACCACCTTAAGGATCTTGGATTCGGGTTGGTCACGGGTATTCCTCGCCGTCCTTTGCTACTGAAACACAATGACACTATGGAGGCACTCTATCGAACGGCCCTCATGGCCACCCCGATGCGCGAAAGCAAAAACGAGAAAAGCCTCAAGGTGACCCCGGAGCTGGGATTTACTTCTAAGCCGGTATGGACCATGCCATCCTTGGAAACATCGCTCTTTAACCAGGTAGGCCGACCCGTTCGGCGGTTACGAAAAAAGACTTCACCATGGTCGTGCTTAGCCGCGCTCTCGGTGCGAACCAAAAACACACGGAAGCGCATCACGGTCCCAATCCGAGTTGCAGTGCATGGAGGGCAATGGACTACCCGCGAAGAGCGGGAACTGAAGGGGCTACAAGGCCATGCTCGTCATTTGCAGGAAAAGCGACTCCTGCACAATCGGCACGCCAGCGAACGAGGTCAACGCGTTCTCGCTGAGGTCCTCGACGCCAAGGGCCAGATGAAAGATCGAATTACTTGTAGCAACTGTGGCCTCTCAGTTCTCAGAGGTCAGTTAGCAGTGTGGGCAGTTAAATCATGTACCATCAAGCGTGGCGCCGGTAGGCTATCGGATGCACATCTTATTGAACGCCGAAAAGTCATTATCGACAAGTGCAGCGCGGCGGGGCACGCCTTTGCTCCGCCGACCGCGGACCAGACACACTTGACGTGCGCCAAATGCAGTAAACAGCGAACCTTCCGCAGATGGATGGAGTTCCTCGGACCTAGCATGAACCCCTGCAAGGAATCTTAAATTGGTGCTCTTCGTTGTGGTTCTCATCAGCCTAGCTTGGCTAGGCATAATTCCTTGCAGGGCTTTCTATGATGAACTTCGTTGAACTTCTCAATATTAGCCCCGCATTAACCAGCGATCCTTCTGCGGATGGGTGGCGCTCCTCGGACCTAGCATGAGCCCATGCAAGGAAACCTTCTTGGTGATCTTTGTTGCGGTTCTCATCAGCCTAACATGGCTCAGGCATGATTCCTTGCAAGGCCTTCTATGATGAACTTTGTTGAGATTCTCTTTATTAGAGCCTTTCTCTTAATCCATTGAAGGTGCGCAGCGATCCTTCCGCGGTTGGGTGGCGTTACCCGGACCTCGCATGAGCTCCTGCAAGAAATCCTTCTTGGTGATCTTTGTTGTGGTTCTCATCAGCCTAACATGGCTCAGGCATGATTCCTTGCCAGGCCTTCTATGATGAACTTTGTTGAGATTCTCAATATTAGAACCTTTTTTCTTAATCCACCGAAGGCGCGCACAGGTGGCCACCGGTCCCCTCGGGGATAGTTCAGCAGCGGCTAGAGCTCGGGCCAAGCAATTCCGCCAAAACGTTGATCGGCGCCTTCTGTCACCGACGGCGGCAATATGCAAGAGGAGCGGCAGCAGCCGGGCCGGCGGCAGCCAGGGAAGCAGCCAAGGCCTGCGACACCTCTGTTGGCGCATTCCTCGGGGACCGGGATTCGCGGGAAGCCGGGAGCCGCCGCGCGCCGGGAGTGGCCAGGAGCTGGGAATCGCCGGGAGCGGCCAAAAGTTCCAGGACCTGCTGGTAGCCGGGGGCGGCCGGGAGCAGCCAGCAGCAGCCTGGCGACACGCCTAATCGAGCGCGCTTCCCCAGGAATCGGGAGGCGCGGGAAACAGAGAGTCGCTGCGAGCAGGACGCGGAGTTGCCGAAGCCATGGGTGGCAATGCGACCGCGTTTGCGTTGTTCAGCCGTGTCGCTTCCCAGAATGACAACATCCGCGAACGACCCACATCGCCCCACCGATTGTTGAGCCCGAGCAAGCGGACTGCGCGAAACGTGTACGATCAACGACCAAGGGGCCTCCACGCAAGCCGCCGAAGAGCATGGACCCAGATGCAGAAGAATCATGCAATCCAAAAACATATTTCGGGTAAAACATCTGGCCTTTTGCGTCGACGGCTCGCTGAAGCCCCAAGATGTATGCACTCGGCGTTGCGCTCCACGGACCGTCTGAACATTACCCACGCCCCGGCGCCGAAGGCGAACCTCAATGCACGCGTGACCGCCTTGTAATCCTATCAAAATGCTTTGGCGCCATGCCGCCATGCTCACTTCTTGCATTGTGTTCCTGACGCTTTGGCCCTCCGGACGACGACGGACTCCTCGCTAGGGGATGTCTACGCTTGACTGCGGCCCTGTAAGAAATCTCGCCTCCTCCTCCTCCTGCACTAAGCCTTTGCCAAGTCGCGATCGGCTCCGTGCAACTGGATGCTTGACCTTCCAGCAAAACACAGAAAGGCACAGCCATCTCCGCTGGCAGGGCGCCACCCGAGTGGAGCTTGCAGGGGGAAGGGTTTGACAGAATTCTCCGAGGTGACGAACCCGATTATGGCCACGTGGCGGGCGCGCCGCAGATGGGTACCTCGTCCGTCGAACACACGCGGCGCCTGGCGACCTTCCAGGGTGCACGCCGGGGCTGATGTTCAAGCTTCCACCCACACGTCACGCCCCTTCGCCTCGAGGCCCTCCGGTATGGACATCGGCGTCTTTAACAGACGAGCCGTATAGCACGCGCCCCGTGGGAGTCGCTTGAAGAGCTTACACGTGTCCATGAACATCTCCTCACCGCAGTCGAGCGCCACGACAAGCGCGACCCGACCGAAGCCCTCCGCGCAGCGCTTCTTGAGGCGTCTGCCACGCACTCGCTCTTGCTATTGATCACCCGGACCTTTGCCATTTAGGATGGCACAGACGCCGTTCGAGGCGGGGCGACTCGGGTAGCACGCTTGGGCACGGGCATGGCTCTTGGCAGCTCGCCGGGCTTTCGCTTTCGGCTTCGTAGCCTCTTCCTGCGACTGCTCATCACGCGACGCGTCCTCCAGATGGCGTTTCTTGAGCAGCCGCACGTGCGTGTCGCGGCTGCCTGAGAAGCTCTCCTTGATCGCACTAACGCTGCTTTGGTCTTTCTCGTAGGGGTTCGTGTAGAGACCGCCAGGCTGGTACTGCGCGCGCTTCGTGTTCAATCGCCTGCGCCGCCGCCATGTCCTCGATACTATCGCGGTGAAGCCCGAGGTTGCGCGGTCCACGCGACGACAGAGTGATCTAGCGGTGCCGTTTAACACCTGGTTCGTCGCGAAGCACGCGGGCGCGTCAGCGAGGGGAGCGTCCTTACTTCAGCACTCTTGCGGCCCGTCGGCATGATGCGAACACAACTGCTGGTGCCAATCACCTTTGGCGGCACTCGCAGCCGCAACGACCTCCCAACTGGCCCGTCGAGATCCTGGAAGAGCTTCTTCGCCATCGCGTCGCTCCTCATAGCCTGCATCCGCGCGATTGGCACTCCGCTCGCCCGCATGCCTGGGCCTGCATCGTGGGCCTGCTCGAGAAGCGCGTCTTCTTTGACAATCCAGATATGGGCTATGACCGTGTTTTGCGCAGGTGTGCGAGCGATGCCAAATTTGCATCGGGCGCGACCCTAGTCGATGCTCTGTTCGGGTTTGGGCATTACATGGGCCAAGATGATATAAGGGCCGCATACCGCGAGGCCTTGGAAGGCGAGATCACGGATGTGAACATTGATGGCGCAAGCTCGCAGGCGGCCGCATGGTTGGACCTGCTGCTGCGCCAACGAACGACGGCCACAGCCTGGCGCGAGGCCGGCTGTGCCCTGGTGGACATCGAGGATTGCATGCTTGCCGCGGTTGAAGCGAGCATGAGCATCCTAAGGGCTAGCGAGAGCGCCATCGAGTAAGTTTTGAACTCGCCTTTGCCATGTCTCACGCCGCTGAGTTTTGTCATAGTTCATTGCTGTGGGCCAGGGACCTAACTCCATGCAGCGTCGCTCTGTCAAGGTGCAGGTACCAGAGCCTGGCGCCACTCGCACATGCGCGCGGTGAGATCTGGTAGCATAGCCACGTAGATGCATTGGAAGCCGCGCTTGGTGCATTCGAGCGTCGCCTGCGTGCTCCGTGCCTCGGCGCGCCAGGCGCAAGGTTCGCCATCGGCTCTGGCACGCGTGATCGCGATCGCCTCGCGCTCTCCAGGTTGGGAGGGTACAGGCTCGCCGTCCTGAGCCGCATTGGACGAGGAGATGGCCGCGCGTCTGCGTGTCCTACCATACGATAGCCAGGCCGAGGTTTCTGGCTGCCCGTGAGAACAAGGACGCGTAGGCGTTCAAAAGCTTTTTCTCGCGCGCGTTCATCGCTTATCGCTGACTATGGCGACTGCGAAGTAACTCGCCCCCAACCTGACCGCGCGCGCAGCATCCGCACGTCCATCAGCAGCGCTGGATCAGACGAGGCGAGACGCACTGTCGCGCTCCAGATTGTCCAAGCAGCAGCGTTGCCAAGCGATGCGCGAAGCCGAAGCGAGGGCGCTGCTCCAGTGTTGGAGGCACCATTGAACACGCCCTTCACCTCAAGCACATGCGACCTCGACTTGCTCTGGGGAGTGAATATGCAGTGCCAGCATACGACATTGAATCGCCAGGCATCGACAACATGTCATGCCACTTCGACATCATGTCCCCATGTAAAGCGTCGACCATGCAGACTTCCAAGGCGTTCCGCTGCACGCTCCCCGTGCTCCGAGACGACCAGCTGACCAATCTGCGTCGCTGGGCCGAACTTCATTGCGCCCAGTCGATCGTTTTCCGTGACGACCGTGGCAACGCCGTGTTCGTGGGCCTCAAGGCCAATCTTCGCATTTGCGCCAGCTTCTCGCGCACCATTCGTACTGCTCTGCGCCGCCTCTGCATCGATGTGCCGCTACGGGGGCGCTGGTGCTCCCTCATCACGCCCCGCGAGGCTCTGAGTATCTGCGCAGGCGATTTCGCTTCTCGCGGCGCAGCACTTCCAGCAGCGACAGCGATGTCCGCGTCGTTGCGCTCAATGTTTGAACACGCGCCCCTCAAGGCTTTTTAAAGACTAAACCTTTGACATCCATTTTCAGCTCAGAGTTGTCGTCGAGGTACAGACCATGTTCTCGACCGTACAGAAGGGAGACTTGCAATGTGTCGCTCATTGCGCACGGCTGGCGCTCCTGGAATTCGTCGAGGAGTTGTTCGAACGACAGGTGCCTGCGTTGTCGCAAAAACATCCGAACGCCTTCCGTGAAGGCTTCCATTATTGCTTTGTGCTCCTCGGTCCACCGCTCTGATCTCACGAGAACGACGTCGACTGCGCCTGGAAACTGTTCGAGAAACGCTGCAACCTCGCAGGCCATTTAACAAACACCCGCAGAAATCGGTATCGCTCCGTGCCGTCGTCTGAATTCGTCCGCATGCGCAACGTAGCACGCGCGACTGTAGGCGGCAGCGGCCATCGTCCCTGCACGATGGATTACATAAATGAATGCACGCATGAGCGCTATGTTTGCACAGAAACAGCGGATACCGTAGCCGCCTCTTCATGCGCCGCGTAGCCATTCACAAGTCAAGACCACCCACCGCCGCTCATCCAGTCGGACTCCGCTGACAGCGCGCAGCAGCTACAGTGAGCTGGGGGTAAAGCGTTTAACTATGGGTCGACATGCAGAAATGTTTCGTGCGCGCGACAACCCAGGAAATGCACTGGGCCAGACAATGCACAGGCGCAGTCGATGTGTCATCTTCAGAGAACATATGCGCTCTGCGCCGCGCGAAGCGCTGGACCCTGGCCGGGGAGTGTCTTGCTGGGCCAAGCACTGCGCAAACCCAGCGCCTGACCGACACACAGTCGGCGCTGCGGAGATTTCCCCAGCGCAGGGCTCAGGGCGTCGTTTCCCCCTATTGGTCTTGAATGCAAATTTCTCCGAGGTGCCAAAATACCACACGCTGTCTGTGAAAATACCACACGCGAAAAGTCAACTGTTCAGGGAATGCGCAAAAAATGCCCAGCTTGGCGCCAGGGCTTGGTGAAAATCCGACACGGTGGCCACCTGTCTCGAGGAAAAGCCAACGACTCTAGGATTGGGCGGAACTTGTCCGGAGTGGCGCCACGGCTAAATCAAAATCTCATACGGGCGGGCCGCCAGCCTTCGGGAAAACAATTCTAGGCGCGGGTGGAAATGTCTGGATAGGCGCTGGGGCTTGGTGAAAATTCCACACGGGTACGCCGCCATCGCTCGGGAGAAATCAACAACTCTGTTCGCCAGCCCTCGGGAAAAACTCAGCAACTCTAAGCGCGGGTGGAAAATGTTCGCATAGGCGTCGGGGCTTGGTGAAAAGTCCACACGGGCACGCCGCCAGCACTCGGGAAAAATCAACAACTCTGCTCGCGGGCGCAAAGTGGCGGCGCTTCTTACGCCCACGGCACTGGACACGCAGCAGTTTCGCCCCGCGGAGAATCTCGGGGCAGGCTGCGGTCGTGCAGCGCCTGGCCCAGCATGGCCTCTCCCTCGCCAGGGTCCAGCGCTTCGCGCGGCGCAGAGCGCCTATGCTCTCTGAAGACTGCACATGGGCTGCGCCTGTCCATTGCCTGTTCCAAAACATTTCCTGGCTACTTGGCGGCAGCCTCTGACATTTTCTGTTGCATCTCCGCCCGTGCCTGCCGGCTTGCGCTGCCACTGGCGCGGTCTACCGTTGGTTTGCGCGACTGCTTGTGTGACTGATTGTGCGACTGCTTGCGCGATTGATTCGACTGCGCACGCTTGCTTGAGCTGCGTGGCTCCGCGGGCTTTGGCGCGGCCTTCGGTGGAGACGCGGCGCGTGGGCGATGCGAATGTTTACGGCAACCAGCCGCGTACTCTGTCCGTTTGCCTGAGGCTTTTGGAGACGTCGACCGCTCATGATTCCTCACACTTGACGCGCGTGCAGCCATCTCGCGCCGCTGGGCCGCACGCGAGCTTGGTTTCCTTCTCCCTGTCGCACGTGCAAAAGCGAGGGGGTGCTGCGTCGCCATGTGCGCCCGCAGACCAGCAGCGTGGTAAGACTTTCCGCATGCAGCGCACTTTTTCGTTCCAAAAGTGCGCTTGCGTCGATTCGGATTCTTCTTGCAAGCATGACGCTCGTGTTCTGCAACTCCACGGGCTGTTAGCATCTTGCCGCAGTAAAGGCACGGCGTGTCCTTGGGGCTGGTCCGCATTGCTGTTTTACTGAGCAGCGAGACAACGATTGCGGAATGCGCCAGACCAGACCACAGCCGAATTTCGAAGCGAGCAGCGCGTGTTGCATGGCCCCCGCCCACTTCAACACTTCGAAGCTGAAGGAACTGGCTGCGCCGCCGCGGTGGGAATTCCCCAGAACGATGACCTTCACGTTCGGGCCCTCGTCTACGTCTTCTTTGCTGCACGGGGTCGTGTCTCCTGCGCGCGCCGACCTTCTGTGCGACGTGACCGCCCTGGTGCGGTCGCGCGTGGCAAGCCACACGACCTCGGCGAGCGCTTCGGACGCGCGCTCGCCAGGGGAGTCGACAAACACCGCGCTCGCAGCAAAGTTCTCCGCGCAGTAGCGCCACAGCTTCGTCACGTCGTCAGCCGCCATGTGTGGCAGAATGGCGCGAAACGACTTGGAAGTGGCCGCGCCCTTGACGGCAGCCATGGACGACCACAGCGACGCCTTTACTGTGTTGGGGATGCGCTTCCGGCACCAGCGCTTCCTCCGTGGAGTTTCTTCTGCAGCTTGCGCGCGAGCGCGGCGCTGCCTGCACCCCGCCCCCTCTGCCTCGCTTGGCTGAGAGTTGCCGGCTGGTAAGCCTCGGGTGGCGGCCCGTCCTTGTGCCAGAGCTTTTGCGCGATGAGAGGCGCGTATGGTGCGGTGAATTTGCGTACGAACTCCGCTTCATCGTCGACGTGCTGGCGTAAGGCGCCTCCAAAGCCTGCTCTGAAACAACGGCTCCTGGTGCCCACCTCCAGCGTTCCGCCATTGACGCGTAGAGAAGGGTCGAGCTTGTTCTGACCGCAGTAGACTTTGCCTTTGCGTGGTTGGCGCGTCACGTGGTCGACGGGGGGAGCCGCGGCGTGTTGCGGCGCTGTCTTGGGCTCACGCACCCGCCCAGATTTTGACCGCTGTGTGGCGGCGCCGCTCCCAGCGCTCTCTGACGAAGACATCGCGCCCACGTGCGTCCGCGCAGAGTCGGTCAGCTTCCGATGGAGTTCGTCTCGCGCGATCTCCTCTGGGCTCTGCTGCGCACCGCTGTGCTCTCCCGCATGGCTTGCCGAGCGACTGTGCTTATGCGACTGAGGCACGCGGGGCGCTTGGTGCGCGGCCGCGAGCGGTCTATGCATCCGAGGTGAAGACGGGCTGTACATGGGGCGTTGCGAATGCCCCCCACGCTGGCACGTGCGAGTATCGGGAGTGCTCGCATGGGGCGCACTTGTTGTCATCCTGGCCGACGTCAGCCGAGTCGAAGCACCAGGCGGCTCCCATGCCGAGCGCGCAACACCCTTGGCGTGCACGTCGGACCAGTTCGCGCTCATCCAGTTTTACTATCAAGTGAGGGCGCTGCGCTAGTGAGCGGCCTGCGCCATCATCGTGGGCGCGCTTCTTAGCAGCGTCAGATACGCCTCCTGCGCCCGCGTGTCGAAATCAGCCGGGAGGCTTTCTAGGACGACGCCGGGTCCAGCAGCAGCGCCCGTGCAGGGGCCAGCAGGCGGCGGTGCCATCTTGGGCACTGTAATTTGGGGCGGCTCGCGTGCACTTTCGGCAGCAGTCGCCGTGGATACTGCGGCGCGATATTCGTCGGCCGACAACGGCTGCAGCCAGCAAGCCCCCAACGGGCCGAGAGGCGTGCGCCACCAGGCGGTGAGAGTGCGCAGTAGGCTTTGCATCTGGCGCGTCGTCCTGCTTTCCGCCCTGGCGAAGTACAGCGTGGCACGGTTGTTGTCGTCGCGCACCCAAGTGTATTCGATGCACGCAGATGCCCCCCATTGACTCAGTCGAGTTTCGACCTCGCCCTTCGCCTGCCCTAGATGCGCAGCGAAATGGTTGTAGGTCGCCTCCGTCATCGACGCCTCTTTTCACCGACCCTTGAACATCTTGGTCGTGCCATGAATCGCCCTATCTGCTCGCAGCCTCCCGCGACGACTTCATTTGGTGGCAGGCACGGTGCACGGGGAGATGGCACAAAGCGCAGCGGAAGTTATATCTCATGGCAACGCGTTTTGGAAGGTGCGGCGCAACCCTCTTACGAATGTTGACTTCGCTCCCGTACGACTCAAGCTTGTCGCGCTCGCTACCCAAACAGCTGCCCGACTGGCTTGTCGATTTCCAAGTCGAGGAAGGCTCGCTTC
Source organism: Prorocentrum cordatum (assembly GCA_963575745.1). Lineage (NCBI taxonomy): Eukaryota > Dinophyceae > Prorocentrales > Prorocentraceae > Prorocentrum > Prorocentrum cordatum. Next base: position 108,095 of record CAUYUJ010022468.1, read on the forward strand.
TATAACTTCGCCACCTCACTCCGCTATGTATGTAGCTACCACTAATACACGCGAGCAACACACCTGGCATGATGAACGTATACTACATCGCAACCTACGTCGCAACTTACATCGCAACCTACATCGCAACTTACATCGCAACTTACATCGCAACTACATCGCAACCACATCGCAACCTACATCGCAACTTACATCGCAACTACATCGCAGCTACATCGCAACCTACATCGCAAGCACCTCATCAACCGAAGCCAGCTGGATAAACCAAGCCCACCCGACATCTCTCTTGCCATCTTGCGCCTAGTGGCCGAGACTGCGTAACAGAAATGCGCACTGGGATCATATATCTATGTGCGTGACGGCGCGGATGGCAAATTTCCAGCAACGCTCGGATTCCTGGTTCTGTGTGCGCGCGGAATTACACTCTACTACGGCCTCTCAGATGGGCGCCGGTCCCTCGCGAACTGGCGCACCGCTCCGGGTTCGAGGATCTGTGCGATTTACCGCAAGCCGTCGCGGGTTGGTCAACAGCTTCAAAGGCGTTTCCGCTTCGTCCAAGCAGGGACATAGTTCGGATCCGTCTGGGAATCAAATTTCCCCCAGACGTTGTTCGCGATCCGTAGAGACTCGGCGCTGCGCTTCAAGCTTTTCCCCAGTTCCGTATCGGCCGCGCGTTCTTGAGTCTGTGCCACACTCTTAGCGACGTTTGCGCCCTGACCACAATTGGTGCACACGAGGCAAGCGCTGCGGTAGGCCACTTTGCCGTTGCAGCGATCGACGATCTCCTCTCCGTTGACGACTGTGCGCTTTGTCACACTGGTGCAGAAGATCTGCTTGCCAGCGCGTGCGTGTTCGGGGCTGCAGAAGTGTTGTCCCAGCGGTGTACCAGCTGGCAGTTCGGAGTTGGTCTCGTGGCAACGGCGCGGGGCGTCTGCATCCCACAGCTTCTGGAACTCCTCGAGCTCGCTAGGGGGCACCTGGCATTCCTTCGAGTACAATGAGTTTTGTGCATCTGCAACTGTTCGGTAGGGGCCGCGCTCCTCTCTCTTGGCGATGTTGGCGTATTGGCGATAGAAGTCCAGGCATGTTGCTTTCTGAGACTGCGTGCCAAAGAGCTCGCGGAACTTTCGTGCGAAAGGGATGAGACCTGCATCTTCCCTCAGCTCGAACTCAAGCCATTCCAGCTTGTCGCTGGTTTTTGTCTTTTGTTGGTCTGTTATGTAACATGTGGCTGGCCGATGCTGCGGATGCGCATAGGACCGAGTTTCCACTAAGCTGCCACCAGTGAGTAAGAAGCAGTCCTCACAGCGCGCTTCACCACAGCTGCAGACCTTGCGAAGCGCCCGGCCACACATTTTGCACCCTGTCTGCTCGTTGGCCGGGGCAGATGAGGCATCTGTCAGCGCCGCGGTCACTGGATTCCCATCCTGCTGCTGCGAAGGTAATGCCAGATGGTCACCCGTTTCAGGCTGGGCAGAGTTGGCTGCCGCTTCCGTCTGCACCATAGGGTCGAACCAAACGTGCACATGCATACATTTTTTGCATCGCACGATGCCGCAGGCACATTGCTGAGTCTGTACGTCTGCACGACAGGCGACACAATGCTTGCCGCCGCAGCCGCACGGACCCCTGTGACACACGTCACAATCCTCGTTGCTCGGCGTCCATACATGAGAATTGCTGACCTCATGGTATGCTTCCATCAAGGACTGCTGCTGATCTTGCTGCGATGTGATGTTTGCGGCGCATGGCTTACAACGGATGCATGCGCAGGTCGGGCACCGTGTGAAGCCCATCGTGTATGCGTCAGACTCCACTCTTCCGCATGCCCCGCAAGGCCCGAGCGCCCTGGCCGAGCCCATATTCTCTGTAAAGAACTGGCGCCTGCAGTCGGCAAGGCCGATCGGTTCTCCCGAGCGCACGGCGTCGAACAGGGCGGGCATGTGTTCCAGCTCATTACGCTGAATCAAAGACCTTGCTTCAGGCATGATCGCGAGCAGCTCTGCGTCATCATTTTCACGGACCGCCGCCACCACTTCTTCCTTCGTTGCTTGGGCATCGCCCCAGCAGAAGCGACGCTGCGAAACCCGAGTGAAGGGGCGCACAGACTCCACCACTGCGACCTCTGGAAGCTTGCGCAAATCCAAGCAAGTGACCTTCTTCATCTCGTTCTTCCAGGTGCGGTAAGCATTGTCGCCACGCTGTCCTTTCTTGTCGGTGACAACGAAATATAAGGTGTCTCCAAAACCCGAGACTGTGGAGGCATTCAGGATGCCGTCGTCGATAATACGATTCCTGCCGAATCGCTGAAGGCCAGCGAGCAAGGCCGCCTGCTGAGCGGCAGGGCACTTAAGGCGGATCTCGAAGGTCCGAGGGCCTTCGAACCCCTCTGCGATTCTGCACTGCATTGCACCTAGCGATGAGCTACGCAAGCTTTCCTACTTGACCCGAAATTGCGCATGTGCTGGTAAGCGCGCGCATGTTGGCAAACGTATGGCCATGTCGGTCCGAGATTGGTAAGAGAGACTCATATTATTTCTTCCCACCTAAGCGTTTTGCTGGTTCTTGCGCAGTAGTGCTTTGAGGACACTACTTTTTCCCTACTCCTCCTCGAGTGAGGAGTGTAGAAATAGTAGCGTGGGCTTGCCCCTGCAGAATGACCTTGAAACCAAACTTGGACGACGGCGCGTAGAACCACGATGTGTTGAGCAGATGAGGACACTACTTTTTCCTTACTCCTCCTCGAGTGAGGAGTGTAGAAATAGTAGCGCGGGCTTGCCCCTGCAGAGTGACCTTGAAACCAAACTTGGAAGACGGCGTGTAGAACCACGATGTGTTGAGCAGATGAGGACACTACTTTTTCCTTACTCCTCCTCGAGTGAGGAGTGTAGAAATAGTAGCGTGGGCTTGCCCCTGCAGAGTGACCTTGGAACCCAACTTAGAAGACTGCGTGTAGAACCACGATGTGTTGAGCAGATGAGGACGCTACTTTTTCTGTACTCCTCCTCGAGTGAGGAGTATAGAAATAGTAGCGCGGGCTTGCCCCTGCAGAATGACCTTGAAACCAAACTTGGAAAGAACCGGGCGCCAACAGGGCATCAACCGGGCACCAACCGGGCACCAACCGGACACCAACCGGGCACCAACCGGGCACCAACTGGGCGCCAACTGGGCACCAACTGGGCACCAATTGGGTAGCAACCAGACCGCCGCTGCAGACAGAGAGCAGTTGCAGACGAGGGTTTTCGGCTGAAACTTCGCGTTCAGCGTTCAAGTGGAGGCTCCTCGGCTGAAACTTCGCGTTCAGCGTTCGAGTGGGGGCTCTTCGGCTGAAGCTTCGCGTTCAGCGTTCAAGCGGGGGTTCGCAGCTGAAACTTCGCGTTCAGCGTCGAAGCGGGGGTTCGCAGCTGAAACTTCGCGTTCAGCGTTCAAGCGGAGGTTCGCAACTGAAACTTCGCGCATGCAGTTTTTTTCATGTCGGCTCTGCAACCCGCTTCACGCTCTGAGTCTACTTCGGCGCTAGAGCCGTAGTCTGCAACACCCGACCATTCTCAAATCGAAATGCCTTCTGCAGAATGTCGCGCACGCTGTTCACGCTCCTCCCGAAGCTTTTGAGCCGGCCGCAATGGGCGCAGTGGCTTCTCTCCATCACGGGTTCACCACGCAATGCATCACTGTACGTCTTCCAAATCGTTTCTTTGTCCAAGCAATCCTCGTTGAGGCAGCCATCGTAGGGTGTGCTCATGTCGCCTCCGAGCGCTTGCCTGATGAGCGCTTGAGCTGGAGAATCGAGCTTCTTCAAATCGGTTTCCTCGCTGGGGTCCAGAGCTTGAAGAGCAGTGGCACATCTCCTGATAAATTCGCTCTTCCGTCCATGCTCGCCTGGCCCAGGCATGGAGCCGTCCTTGACCAGCTTCATCGCCACGCGCACCACGTGCTGCATTCCAGGACTCTTGTATTCCTCCCGGACTTTGCTCTGCAGCAAGAGCTGGCGCCTTGACTCGCGGTGGCAGCGATGGAAAGCAAGTCGCTCTGGACGCTCACCCGCCTCGGCCACGATTACGACAGCCTCGCTTTTGGCTCGATACTCCCAGACACTTGCTGGATCAAGAATGTTGGGGGCTGCTAAAGTCTGCGGCTGTTCTGACCCATCGGTCAGCATGAGCCGCAGCGCCTGCAAAACCACTTCCTCCTCGCTGGAGGATTCTTCCGCCAGCGACCCGGCCATTGGCTTCGCATTGCTCTCCAAAATCTTGGCTTGCTCAGCAAGGGTTCGATACTCCTCAGTAACGTGAGGGCGGTGAATTGGGGGGCGGTAGTCCTGTTCAGACTCGTCTTGCTTGCAAGGTCGCTTCCTCTTCTGGCCAGCAGGGCGCAGAGAGTCCACTGTCTGCCACGCCGAAATTTGGTCACGGTCGACCTCGTCCAAAGGGCGCAGGCTTTCCTGCACAGCGCAACGCTGCTCGTTTGTAAACGGAGCAGGAAGGCATTTGTAAAGGACCTCGGCGGCAAGTTTGACATTGCCCAAGTGAAGAGGGTTCGCAACGCGCAAGAACGCCAAAAGGCCGTGCTGGTCAACGGCCAGTTGCACCCAGGTCACCGCACAATTCTTGCGCTTCATGGCCTGCTGCATCTCCTTGATGGCCTCGGTGCTCCATTCCTTTGAGAAGCGAGCAATGTCGTCAAATGCAGGGCGCGGTTGAAGAATATCTGCAATGAGTGTGTCCATTTCAGCATCGTCCGCAAGGCTAACAATAGGCTGCTCACGGAGGGACTGTATCAGTGCAGGAATCTAGCAAAGCTGGTGGTGGGCAGGAAAAGGCTTGAGCTTGCTTTATAGGAACAGCTTGGGCCAGAAGCTATATAGGAGCAGCCGCCGGAATATAATGATATTCCGGATATAATGATTTTTCGGCGCCCTCGCGTACTAGGGTAAATAGCAATAGGGGTTCGCAGAGGTTCGCAATTTGCAAAATTGGTAGTGGGCAGGAAAGGGCTTGAGCTTGCTTTACAGGAACAGCTTGGGCCAGAAGCTATATAGGAGCAGCCGCCGGAATATAATGATATTCCGGATATAATGATTTTTCGGCGCCCTCGCGTACTAGGGTAAATAGCAATACGTGTTCGCAGAGGTTCGCAGTTTGCAAAAAAACGCAGAAGTTCGCGTGGATCGAATGGGACGCAACAGTTCGCTGAAACGTGCGCGACTTCAATTTTAGCACCACTCCATCTAAATTTGGTGCGGTACTGGCGCCAGGAATTATCAAGCTTCGACGATTTACTGTACGTCGCGCGGGCTGTCCTCAGCGCACTGCAGCCCTCGGTAATGCATCGCAGCACCACTCATACTCATACCTCAACGCAGCTGCTGAGAGCGGACGTCCGCAAGCATCATACGCGCGCACTCAAGATCTGCAGCCAGCTTCTTATACTGCAGCACGCCAGTCGCCGCTTCGACGAAGGCACTCTGATCAGCAAGTTCCTGACGAAGAACTGCTTGTGGATCTTCCTGGTCGCTGTCCTCGTCCATGCTTTTCGTCAAGACCCAGCCAAAAACTTCTATTGCCCGTCTCAGCGATCATGCGTTCCTCAAGTTGCTCTTCAAACCCTTCCTCTTGGATGATGTTTTCCATGACGCGCATGCACTCACGGTGCGCGCGCAGCAGCCTTCGCTTCTTGGCCTAACGTGTGCAACCGCAATTCCAACCATAACACGCTGAGCGATCTCCAGCTGCGTGGCTGCAATTTTTGGAGCAACACCATTTATCCTTCCAGAAGATGTTCGTGTCACGGTATGGCTTCTCTTGTTGGCAATGACTACACTGGCGCAGGTTAGTTGCGGCCATGCTCACGATGGAATCACCGTGCCAGCTATCTGTGCCTTTTCGCGCGAAAGCAACTGGAGCCAGAGCTGCGAAATGTATGATGGAGCAATGCAACAGAAATGGATAGGTGCGTCAACTTAGGCAATTACGCTTGCGGCCGTCGCTGCCGGAAGTGCGCTGTCGGACTGCGGCTTGGGTGCGCGCGCAATCTAAGATTTATTGCAACGACTTTTTTCGTTTGAGCCTTACGCTGCCACGACGATTTGCTGTAGGTGTAGGTCGCGGGAACTGCGAACTGCGAACTGTCGCGCAGTCCACATCCTCCACTTTAACCCACGATGGCAGCTACTCAACTTACCCTGCGCCGTTTGCCATCGCGCATGCGATCGTAGAAAGTCTCAACACGGCGTCGAATTTCCACGTGGTCGCCATTTGGGTAATGCTTACTTGCGAAGTGCTGAAGCTCATCAGCTGTTGGCCGCGCTTTGTGCTCCGAGAATGCTTCGTGCATGAGCGGGCCGAGGTTGGGAGCAGGTGCATGGAGAGCGCAGAAACGCTCACCAGCGATAGCATTCATACTGCATCTCCTTTCAGGTTCGAATTCCAATACGCTTGCGCATTGAACGCCTGGCCCAGCATGAGCAGCGCAGCAGGGTTTCCGCTCCGGGCACGCGTGCGGTCCACCTCCGGGAACCATGGAGGGATGTTAACGGAACCCCCGAAGTTATCCCAGCGGCTGGGCTGGCTGGGCCCCCAGGTCGCCCTCCGCACTCGTGGCGCCACCTGTGTGCGTACCCCGTCCACTTCTCCCCTATCCTCACCATCCCTTGCCGTTATGGCTCAAGGTACTGTACTGTCACTGGCGAGAGGTAAAACATCTCCTCTTGCCTAACCTCGTACTCTACCTACGGAACCCTTGGGGACGGTTAGGCTACTCGCTTATCAATCCCTATTCTCAGGTTATCAGCGTTCTACTTCGCTCTGTTGTGATGGCGCACTTGCCCGAGGGCCCGCCGCGCACGCTTCCTGACCACGCGTCGGGGGGCGCTGCGCGCGAAGGACCCAGAGGAAGTTCGCGCCACCACCCCATCCCGAGGGCAGAGGACAATATGACACCCGATTCCCCCATCCCCCTTCAGGGCTCGTCCCCAGGCGACGGCCTTGAGAGCGAGTCGGCGCGCGTGATCGACGCAGCCACTCCCAGTTTTGACCCTGCTCCTCTCACCTCAGCCCCTGCTATTCCACAGGCTTCCGCCGACCCTGCTTCTTTCGCCAGGGGCAACCCTCGAGTTTTCGGGGGTGGACCTAACGTTGAAGGAAGGGGCGACCCTATGCATGAGGCCTGGGGCAACCCAGGGCAAGAGGCCTGGGGCAAACCAAGGCATGCCAGGGGCAGCCCTACGCGTGGCGCCGCCGACCCTGTCGCGTCGCAGCATCGCGCCGCCCCCACGAGTGACCATTCTTCACATCGCTTCGCCAGCCCATACGATATGAATCGAAGCGCTACCGCGAAACCCCGCCGATGGGACCACCGCGGACCACAGAGTCCAGCATCAATGCCCGCATCCGAGCACGTGAAGTCATTCGAGAGCATGTCCAGCCGAAGTATCGCATGGCGTCCAGGGATACTCCCAACCCAGACGCGCCTTGGGGCCTCGACCCAGTTCGCAAAACTGAGAGTTCTTGCACATGGCGACCGTTTCCAGAGGGAGCGCAGTCTCCAGAGGAGATCCCGCTCGAAGGAGATGCTGGCGTGCTCGAACATGTTGGTCCTGTGATCGGTTTGAATACCTTCGCGAGATTCTTATCGTTCGCTGAGGGTCGCTCGGTGCGAACCATGCTTTCACAAGATGGTTGGCCTCCTTTAGTCCAAGAGGACCTTGGCCTTACTACGCTGCACGCCTTCGGCAGTGACGGCGGTGCTTTTCCGTGGGCCAGCGTCTATAGCGACTGCACAATCGTCATGGGGGGAGCTGGTAAGACTTCCGCTGTGCCTTGGCCGTCAATGGACCAACTTCACAGTTGGAATAATCGTACCCACATGGCCTCTCAGAGCAAATCCGCATGTGTCCCTTTGTTTTGCCCGACCTTGACCCAGATTCATTGGCAGGCGGGCTGGACTTTGGAACGCGTCTCCACCTGCTTGAGAGACGACATTCTCTTGTGGGCGCTGACGTACCGCGACTACAAACAGATTTTCCGCACCCACAGCACCCCGGTTGGAATGAATTGCCCCATTCTGCCCGAATTTAGCGTGGTTGTGCAGCGTGAACACCTTGACGATGCTCTCCTCCAGGAGGATGAAAGAAGAGAACAGGAGACTTCCCGCCGCTCCTGGCTGCATGGCCGCAGCCTGGGGCAACAGAGGTCTCCTGTGCGCCTCGTTTGCCTTCCGTCGGCTGCCTGCCGTGCCACAGCTGGCGGCGCCGCCAACACGCCGCGACGCCACCACGGACGCCGAGCTGAAGTCTGTGCAACCTCCATTCGCGACTCTCCGAAATGCAAGTGCAGGCACCTTGACCCAAAATGGCTCCAGATATTTGCTGCAGCGATGCCACTTCCGCATTTCCCTCAAGATCTCACACACTGAACATTACCCCCCATACACTCACACTCCACACCGATTCAACAGAAAGGCCCCCCCTGAAGCTCTGAAAATGGGGTTTTGGCAACTCGATGGCTCAAACTTGAATGTTCGGATCTCCGCTGTCATACTTCAGACGAACGCTCAATGCCAACCATGCTGACGCTCCTCACAACTTGTAGTTCTTACACAGGGTCCTTTCGCCCCACGATTTGCGACTCTTTCTGCGCTCTCCTGTTAGCCATGTGCAAAATATGATACTCCGTGCTACAAGTTTGGTCAAATGATCATCATGACATCATGAAAAAGCCGGACCGCACACGTGCCCGGTGCGAGGGTTTCACCTTCCAGCACGGCCTGCCCGGCTTTACTTCGAATTGACAGAGATCTGCGTCGGAGGCCACACGGATCTCCTTCATGTTCCTCTCTTTCTCCGCTCGTTCGGTACGTCTCCGCTCTGCTGCCCTGTGCTTCCCGAAACTTTCCGCGAAAAGCGCCAACTCAAACTCGATGTCTTCTGGCGCGGGCAAGACATGGAACGGAATGATTATAGGCGAAGGTGGCGGCTCCAAACATTCTCTTGGTAGGATTCGGTGTTCGCCGTCATGCTCGACCATATTGCACACGAGAGCTGCTAAATGTCGGCGAACTGAACGTTGCGAGGCAGCTCCCGAACGACGCGTTCCAAGCTGGCCCTTGGCAACGCTTGTTCCAATGAGCTCACGACGCGCACACCATCTTTGTTCTGCTGCTTCGTACCAAGCAGCATGATTCTGCGCGCTTGCCTTCAGCTTGGCTCGGCGCTGCGGACCGGCTACAGGTTGCATTGAATGCCACGTGCCGACAGAAGGCTTCTGCCACCAAGCTGTGGACCGATGCTCTTCCAACAAATCGCGACCGCTCCGAAGAAATTGGCGAGAGTGGCTCGCACGTAGCGGTGGTGCTCGCAGACGCCCCAGAACTCAGCGCGCGCTTCTCATATAAATCGCCAAGGGACGGGCAAGCATTCGCAGCCAGTGTCGTTTCCAACTGACCTTCGGCAGCTGGCGAGGCGGCCGTATTGTGGAAATACCGAGCGAGCGAAGTGGATGCACCGCTCGGAAGAACAATCGGCTCGGTCCTCGACTTTTTCTTTGCAGGCGCATCCTCGGCAGGGTTTTCCAGGAAGTTCAGCAAGCGGTCGCGCGGTACTTTCTCAACGATCAGTGCTGCCTTGTCGGCCATTTTCATACCAGGTTGACGCTCCACTTTGCATTCCTTAAGGATAGCGTTCATACGCGCCACCTTGAAGGCTTTCTGCACACGCGCCATTAGCTGCAAGTCTCCAGGCGCCGCCAGCGCTGACGCGGCGGCAGCATTCGGTTGTCGCAGCGCATCCAACCGCTGTGATATATCATCCAGGTGTGCATGCAAGCCTTCCTCGACGCTCGTCAATTGAAGGCGTGTTTGATTGCCGTCCTCTTCCACAGCTTGCTCCCATGACGCCTGCAGCGCAAGCTGCTCCTGTGGTACCGTTGCTTTAGGCTTGCTCGAGAATTTCACCTGGTAGCCACTGCCGTCACTGTAGCGGTCAAGCTCGAACGCCAGAACTGCGTCATCATTAGCGAACTCGCGCAACAGCCCTGCTTCGGTGTAGTCGCAAGCGCGAAAAGCGGCGGTGCGCACGAGCTTGCCAGCGGCATTCCTCGCGTACTTCTGCAAGGCGCGGCGCTGGCGATGCTGCTCGGCATTCAACACCATTGGCCAAATCGGATCCTAGGAATGCCACCAAGCAAACTATGGATGCTGAGTGGCTACTCACAATGTAGTTTCGCGTCGCAACCTGACATCGCAACCTTACATCGCAACCTGACATCGCGGGGCCCCCGGGCCCCCGGATCCTCGTTTTCAGTTTCCTTTAACTTTCCTTTAGCTTTCCCTTAGCTTTCCCTTTGCTTTCCTTTAGCTTTCCTTTAACTTTCTTTTAACTTTCCTTGAGCTTTCCTTTAGCTTTCCTTCAGCTTTCCTTTAGCTTTCCTTCAGCATTCCTTTAGCTTTCCTTTAGCTTTCCTTTAGCTTTCCTTTAGCTTTCCTTTAGCTTCCCTTTAGCTTCTCTTTCGCTTTCCTTCAGCTGTCCTTTAGCTTTCCTTTAGCTTTCCTTCAGCTTTCCTTCAGCGAACCTTCAGCTTTCCTTTAGCTTTCCCGTAGGTTTCCTACCCAAGATGCCGTAACATGTCCCAGCTGCTTTTGAAGCAACAAAGCAAGCCAAAGCAAAGCAAAGCAAAGCAAAGCAAAGCAAAGCAAAGCAAAGCAAAAGAAAGAAAGACTAAAGAGAAAGAAATCCACCTAATTGGGGTCGCGCCGGGATAATTTCGCAATTTTCGAATTTGTTCGTCCGATTTCCGCTCCCGCTTCGCCCCCGTATAATTCCCGGTCGGAGGGGCGAGGCAGCGAGTGAGGCAGCGAATGAGGCAGCGAACGGGGCAGCGAATGAAGCAGCGAATGGGGCAGCGCAATTTCCGCTCCCGTTTCGCCCCCGTTTCGCTCCCGTTTCGGCCCGCTTCGCTCCCGCTTCGCTTTCGCTTCGCTCCCGCTTCGCTTTTTTGAGTCGTGATTTTTCGTGATTTTCTATTTTTTTGCCAAATTTCCGCTCCCGTTTCGCCCCCGCTTCGCTCCCGTTTCGCCTCGCTTCGCTCCTGCTTCGCTCCCGTTTCGCCCCCGTTTCGCTCCCGTTTCGCTTCGCTTCGCTCCTGCTTCGCTCCCGCTTCGCTTTCGTCTCGCTCCCGGTTCGCCCCTTGCCTTTCCACCAGCCCTTTCGTGATTTCGGTTCATCAAATTGCGTGTGTTTCGCGGCCGTTTTCCTGTTCCCGGGGCCGGAGTTGTGTTTTGGAATGTTGTGGTATGTTTTTGGCTTGTTTTGGGGTGCTTTGGGGTGTTTTTCCTGTTCGGTGGTGTTTTGGGAATGTTTTGGGCGGTGTTTTGGGGATGTTTTTGCAGCTTGTTTGCGCTTTGGGGGGGGGGGCTTCGCTCCCGCTTCGCCTTCGTTTCGCTCCCGGTTCTCCCTTTGAAACGTGATTTTTGCGCGATTTTCGAATTTGTTCGTCCAATTTCCGTTCCCGCTTCGCCCCCGTTTCGCTCCCGCTTCGCCCCGCTTCGCTCCCGCTTCGCTTTCGTTTCGCTCCCGGCTCGCCTTTTGAATCGCGATTTTTCATAATTTTCGAATTTGGGCGTCGATTTCCGCTCCCGTTTCGCCCCCGCTTAGTTCCCGGTCGGAGGGGCGAGGCAACGAGTGAGGCAGCGAATGAGGCAGCGAATGGGGCAACGAATGAAGCAGCGAATGGGGCAACGCAATTTCCGCTCCCGTTTCGCGCCCGTTTCGCTCCCGCTTCGCTCCCGCTTCGCTTTCGTTTCGCTCCCGCTTCGCCTTTCGAATCGTGATTTTTCGTGATTTCTTTTCGCACAATTTCCGCTCCCGTTACGCCCCCGCTTCGCTCCCGTTTCGCCTCGCTTCGCTCCTGCTTCGCTCCCGCTTCGCTTTCGTTTCGCTCCCGGTTCGCCCCTTGCCTTTCCACCAACCTTTTCGTGACTTCGGTTCATCAAATTGCGTGCGTTTCGCGGCCGTTTTCCTGTTCCCGGGGCCGGAGTTGTGTTTTGGAATGTTTTGGTATGTTTTTGGAATGTTTTGGGGTGTTTTGGGGTGTTTTTCGTGTTCGGTGGTGTTTTGGGGCTGTTTTGGGCGGTGTTTTGGGGTGTTTTTGCAATTTGTTTGCGCTTTGGGGGGGGGGGGCCTTCGCTCCCGCTTCGCCTTCGTTTCGCTCCCGGTTCTCCCTTTGAGTCGTGATTTTTCGCGATTTTCGAATTTGTTCGTCCAATTTCCGCTCCCGCTTCGCCCCCGTTTCGCTCCCGTGTCGCCCCGCTTCGCTCCCGCTTCGCTTTCGTTTCGCTCCCGGCTCGCCTTTTGAATCGTGTTTTTCATAATTTTCGAATTTGTTCGTCCGATGTCCGCTCCCGTTTCGCCCCCGTTTAATTCCCGGTCGGAGGGGCGAGGCAGCGAGTGAGGCAGCGAATGAGGCAGCGAATGGGGCAGCGAATGAAGCAGCGAATGGGGCAGCGCAATTTCCGCTCCCGTTTCGCGCCCGTTTCGCTCCCGTTTCGCCCCGCTTCGCTCCCGCTTCGCTTTCGTTTCGCTCCCGCTTCGCCTTTTGAATCGTGATTTTTCTATTTTTTGTTCGCGCAATTTCCGCTCCTGTTACGCCCCCGCTTCGCTCCCGTTTCGCCTCGCTTCGCTCCTGCTTCGCTCCCGCTTCGCTTTCGTTTCGCTCCCGGTTCGCCCCTTGCCTTTCCACTTGCCTTTTCGTGACTTCGGTTCATCAAATTGCGCGTGTTTCGCGGCCGTTTTCCTGTTCCCGGGGCCGGAGTTGCGTTTTGGAATGTTGTGGTATGTTTTTGGCTTGTTTTGGGGTGCTTTGGGGTGTTTTTCCTGTTCGGTGGTGTTTTGGGAATGTTTTGGGCGGTGTTTTGGGGATGTTTTTGCAGCTTGTTTGCGCTTTGGGGGGGGGGCTTCGCTCCCGCTTCGCCTTCGTTTCGCTCCCGGTTCTCCCTTTGAGTCGTGATTTTTTGCGCGATTTTCGAATTTGTTCGCCCAATTTCCGTTCCCGCTTCGCCCCCGTTTCGCTCCCGTTTCGCTCCGCTTCGCTCCCGCTTCGCTTTCGTTTCGCTCCCGCTTCGCCTTTCGAGTCGTGATTTTTCGTGATTTTCTATTTTTTCGCGCAATTTCCGCTCCCGTCACGCCCCCGCTTCGCTCCCGTTTCGCCCCGCTTCGCTCCCGCTTCGCTTTCGTTTCGCCCCCGGTTCGCCCCTTGCCTTTCTACCAGCCCTTTCGTGATTTCGGTTCATCAAATTGCGTGTGCTTCGCGGCCGTTGGTGGTGTTTTGGGGGTGTTTTGGGTGGTGTTTTGAAATGTTTTTGCAGCTTGTTTGCGCTTTGGGGGGGCCTTCGCTCCCGCTTCGCTTTCGTTTCGCTCCCGGTTCTCCCTTTGAGTCGTGATTTTGCGCGATTTTCGAATTTGTTCGTCCAATTTCCGTTCCCGTGCTCTCGCTTCGCCCCGCTTCGCTTTCGTTTCGCTCCCGGTTCGCTTTTGGATCGCGATCTTTTGTTAGTTTCAATGTTTTTCGTTCAATTTCCGCTCCCGTTTCGCGCCCGTTTCGCTCCCGTTTCGCCCCGCTTCGCTCACGCTTCGTTTTCGTTTCGCTCCCGGCTCGCCTTTTGAATCGTGTTTTTCATAATTTTGGAATTTGTTCGTCCGATTTCCGCTCCCGTTTCGCCCCCGTATAATTCCCGGTCGGAGGGGCGAGGCAGCGAGTGAGGCAGCGAATGAGGCAGCGAATGGGGCAGCGAATGAAGCAGCGAATGGGGCAGCGCAATTTCCGTGCCCGTTTCGCCCCCGTTTTGCTCCCGCTTCGCTCCGCTTCGCTCCCGCTTCGCTTTCGCTTCGCTCCCGCTTCGCTTTTTGAGTCGTGATTTTTCGTGATTTTCTATTTTTTGTTCACCCAATTTCCGCTCCCGTTTCGCCCCGCTTCGCTCCCGCTTCGCTTTCGTTTCGCTCCCGGTTCGCCCCTTGCCTTTCCACCAGCCCTTCCGTGATTTCGGTTCATCGGATTGCGTGTGTTTCGCGGCCGTTTTCCTGTTCCCGGGGCCGGAATTGCGTTTTGGAATGTTTTGGTCTGTTTTCGACGTGTTTTGGGATGCTTTGGGGTGCTTTTCCCGTTCGGTGGTGTTTTGGGGCGTTTTGGCGGCTTGTTTGCTCTTTGGGGGGGGGGGGGGTCGCTCCCGCTTCGCTTCCGTTTCGGCCCCGGTTCGCCCTTTGAGTCGTGATTTTGCACGATTTTCGAATTTGTTCGTCCAATTTCCGTTCCCGTTTCGCCCCCGTTTCGCTCCCGCTTCGCCCCGCTTCGCTCCCGCTTCGCTTTCGTTTCGCTCCCGGTTCGCGTTTTGATCGTGATTTTTCGTAACGCTCAATGTTTTTCGTAAAATTTCCGCTCCCGTTTCGCCCCCGTTTCGCTCCCGTTTCGCCTCGCTTCGCTCCCGCTTCGCTTTCGTTTCGCTCCCGGCTCGCCTTTTGAATCGTGTTTTTCATAATTTTCGAATTTGTTCGTCCGATGCCCTCTCCCGGTTCGCCCCCGTTTAATTCCCGGTCGGAGGGGCGAGGCAGCGAGTGAGGCAGCGAATGAGGCAGCGAATGGGGCAACGAATGAAGCAGCGAATGGGGCAGCGCAATTTCCGCTCCCGTTTCGCGCCCGTTTCGCTCCCGCTTCGCTCCCGCTTCGCTTTCGTTTCGCTCCCGCTTCGCCTTTTGAGTCGTGATTTTTCATATTTGTTTTCGCACAATTTCCGCTCCCGTTACGCCCCCGCTTCGCACCCGTTTCGCCTCGCTTCGCTCCTGCTTCGCTCCCGCTTCGCTTTCGTTTCGCTCCCGGTTCGCCCCTTGCCTTTCCACCAGCCTTTTCGTGACTTCGGTTCATCGGATTGCGTGTGTTTCGCGGCCGTTTTCCTGTTCCCGGGGCCGGAGTTGTGTTTTGGAATGTTTTGGTATGTTTTTGGAATGTTTTGAAGTGTTTTGGGGTGTTTTTCCTGTTCGGTGGTGTTTTGGGTGTGTTTTGGGCGGTGTTTTGGGGTGTTTTTGCAATTTGTTTGCGCATTGGGGGGGGGGCTTCGCTCCCGCTTCGCCTTCGTTTCGCTCCCGGTTCTCCCTTTGAGTCGTGATTTTTCGCGATTTTCGAATTTGTTCGTCCAATTTC
>CAUYUJ010022469.1:0-2500 GCA_963575745.1 Prorocentrum cordatum
GCGCAAGGGGGCGGCGCGGGAGTCGCCGCCAGTGGGGCCGAGCGCCGATCCAAGAAATCCACTCGGAGCTGCAACATGTTATGCTTATGCAGCTGTTTGTTACCATATCGTAAGGATGGGGTCCCAATTTCCCATATATCCAGAGGATCGGGTCCTTGTTATGACTCCGACCGCGCCGAGAGGTCACCTCCCTCATCCTTCCTCCCTGTCCTCCTTCTCATGCACTGTTATGTTATGATGTGTTATGTCATAACATGACATGGTGTGTGATGGTATGGCATTGTATGGTATGATGTGATACATAAATACATGTATGTATATATGTATACATACATATATATATACGCGTTGTTATAGTATGGCGTGCGATGGTATGTCATGGTGTGATATGGTATGTTATGGTATGCAATATTATGTGATGTATGGGATGTTATGCCATGTTACGGTATGGCATGAGATGTAATGTTATGTATTGGTATGATATGGTATTTGTTATGTGCTGATGATGGTGGTGGTGATGATGGTGATGGTGATGGTGATTATGATGATGCTGAAGTTGATGCTGATGCGGATGCTGGTTATGATGATGCTGATCATAATGATAACGATGATGCTGATGATGATGCTGATGCTGATGCTGATGCTGCTGATGATGATGATGATGATGATGATGATGATGATGGCGGAGCAGATTCTGAGGATGTCTCGAGCAAGGCGCGGGTTTCAGCACTCCCGAGGGGGAGCCGCCAGGGGGTATTGCACTCCTCGGTTCGCGCCCAGATTGTCAGGATGCTCAGAAAAGCCTGCGCTCGCGCTCTTGCGCGTTATTACATGCATATATATATATATACAGATATATGTATACATGTTTAAACAACGGCTTTCAATACTTCCATCACATGTTAGTGAACGTGCCTCTCACGCGCCACGCGCGCATGTCGACATCGTTCGAACGCCCTTGCGCGCGTGCTGTCGCAAGAACCCTTTGCAACGCATGGGACAACGTCCACATCTGCGCGTCGTCGCGCGCGCATGCCGGAATCCGTCAACTACCTCAGAGTCCGTCCGAATATCAAAACCGAGTGTCCCGAACAATGGTTTTGCGACAGCAGTTTTTGTAGCAAGAAAAGGTCTGCGCGCGATCTTGCGAATCCAAAGAAAACAGCAGTTTTTCAACATGTCCATCACATTCGACCAAGCAGGCCTCTGGCGCCGCATGTCGAAATCATTCGAACGCCCTTGCGCGCGCACTGGGGGGGGCACGATCCCTATCAAATAACACCCTGCGGGCCACTCGCGCGCGTCAGCCGCGCGCACGTGTCGAACTCCTTCCAAAACTTGCATCACCGACGCGAGGGCATCGTCACCGTCATCGGCGTGATCAGCATCGGCTCCGTCAGCATCGGCACCAGCATTGTTACTGTCATCGTCGTGTCTACCGCTGTCGACGTCGCCATGATACCGCGCCCGCCGTCGCCGACTCGCGCTGCAATGCCTGCTGGGAAGTGCCCGGCGGTCAGCGTCACCGCGGCCGCGTCGATCGCGCCAGACCAGCTGGCCGTTGTTCATTTATCTTCCTCCTCTTCCTCTTTCCATTCAATTTCCCCCCCCCCCCCATGTGCTGACATATATGCTGCTGCTTCTCCTCCGCCTCCTCCTCCTTCTTCTTCCCCCCCTCCCTCCCTCCCTTCCTCCTCCTTCCTCCCTCCTGTTTTTCTCGTCTCGTCTCCTGTTGCTGCTGCTGCTGCTGCTGCCTCCTCCTCCTCATCCTCCTACTCCTCCACCTCCTCCTCCCCCCTCCTCCTCTCTCCTCCGTTCTCCCCACTCCCTCCTCCCTCTCCTTCCCTCCCTCCCTCCTTCCGTCCTCCTTCACCCCACCCCTGCCTCCTCTCCTGCTCCTCCTCCTCTCCTCTCACCTCCCCTCCTCCCCTCCTCCTCCTCCGCTCTCTCTCTCCCTCTCTCTCTCTCTCTCCTCTGATTGTTCCTGCTGCTGCTGCTCCTCCTGCTCCTCCTCCTCCCTGCTCCCTTTTCCTCCCTCCCTTCCCTCCCTCCCCCTCCCCCTCCCCCTCCCTCCACAACGCCGCCGCGCCGCGTTGCGGCGCGGCCGGCCGAGGAGAGGGCGCCCTCGGACCTGGCGGCGCTCGCCATCCGGCGGTGCGCCGCCCGACGCCGTCGCCGTCGCCGTCGCCGGGGTCCGCGGTGGAAGGCCCGGGGGCCCTGACTTCGGGGCCGGCCAGGAGGAGGGTGATGACCAGGGGGGGGGGGCGGATGTCATGGCGGGGGCCATCATATCTCCCCAGATGTCATGGCGCCTCCTCTCGCTTCAATGCGTTCCCGGCCCCCCCCCCCCCTGGGCCGCGCACATGCCGCCGGCCATGATTTGCGGCCGCCCCCTTGGACGCCCCCCTCTTGGCCGCCCTCGATCTCTAGGTCTCCTAGATGGGGTCGAAGTAGATGGGGTCGGAGGATCGCGCCGCATGCGGAGCCCGATTTGCGGAGC
>CAUYUJ010022469.1:7500-75000 GCA_963575745.1 Prorocentrum cordatum
CCCCCCCCCGCCCCCCTGCAGGTCCGATGCCGCCGCGGCCTCGCCCGCCCCGCCGCCGGAGGCGGCGGGCGGCAGCGGCCGCGGCGCGCGGCCCGCCGAGGGCGAGGAGGACGCCGGCGGGCCACGCAGGCCCCCGCGCGGCGGTGCGCTCTCTCCGGGGCGAGGGGGGGAGGGAGGCGGAGGAAGAGGAGGAGGGGGGCTGGCGGGCAGGGGCCCCCCGCGGCAGCGTCGGGCGCCACCGGCCAGGGCGCCGCGGAAAGGCGGCGGGGGGGTCGGGGAGGTTTCCCGGGGACCCCCGCTCGTTCGGAGAGGGTGCCCTCGCGGCGGGCTGCGCCGCCTCGCGCGGCGGGCGCGCGATTGCGCCGCCGCGCCCGCGGTCGCTGAGGCATCGAAGCCGACGTTTGCCGTCGGGCCCCTCTTCTCCGCCACGAGCGCAGCCGCGCGCCGTGGCCCCCGAGGGGGCGCGGCGGGCCCTCGCAGCGGGCGCGGCGGAGTCTGTGCCAGCGGCCCCCGCGCCCGCGGTGGGCTCCACGAGCGCCACTCCCCAGGAGCGGAGTTTGCTCGATTTGCGCGGGCGCGAGATCCAACGGCCTCCGGCGTCCCGCCACTTCCCCGCGCAGCGCTCGCGATCGAGCGTTTCTTCTTCATGTGTCGCCGGCGCGTACCGTCGTGAATCAGCTCGAGAGGTGTTCCTCCCGCGCAAGCTATCGGCCGCGCGGCCGGGACGGCGCCCGGCGCTTCGACGGCCGCGCGCGCCGATTCCGTCTGCGCTTCGACGGCTGCGCGCTTCGAGGCTCGTGCGGGCGATGTGCCCAGCGGCCGCGGAACGAAACGTCATCGCGGCGATGAGTTCCACGGCGGTCACGCGGCGGCCTGGCTCGGGGGCCGCGTTGGTCGCGCCTCCACAGCGCGCGTGGCGGGATTCAATGGCGGGGGCAGGAGGCGCGTGGCCATGCAATGACGCGCGGGCGTTCCACGATTCTTCCCCGCGGCCCTGCTGGAGAGAGCAACATGCTGTAAATTTTACAAGTTCGATCGCTGGTTGCGGCTCCATGGGGCGGCTCTGCTTGGCAAAAACCTTTGGCCAGAAGGTCCGAGGACCTAGTGGCGAGATGGCATTGGTGATGATGCTGGCGGGGTGGCGCAGCAACTCGCTGGACATCCTGGATGAGGTCGTGGTGGGCTGCCCCGACCGACGCGCGCCCCGCGCGCGCCACTGCTGACACCCCGGGCGGGGCATGTTCCCATGCCGACAGCCTAGACGGGGGTGCCTCTCGAGAGGTGCCCAGTGACCCTGACCCACGCGATCCCCCGAGGATTCCGATGTGCACTTCGACGCGGCCTTGGCGGAGGCGATTTCGCGGGCGCACTGGGCGCCAGTCCGACGCTCGTGGAGGCAGGGCCCGAGGACACCATCGACTACGGGGTGCCAGTGGTCGCCGAGAGCCGGTTGGCCGAGCCCCCCCAGTCGGAGTTCTTCGACGACGCGTCAGGAGTGTCGCTGGACTCGCTGGGCCGGGTCCTGGTGAGGCACGCGATGGAGGAGGGGGCGCAGTGCTTGGTGGGCGACCTGGACATCTGGGAGCTCGTCGACAGGGACTTCGCCGTGGATCGCATGGGCGGGGGGCCGCCTATTCCCGCGCGCCGGGCGGATGCGAACTAGGGGTCGGGCGACTACAGGGGATACCGATCCCGTCTCGCGGCGATGGAGACGAAGAGGCGGAGTGCCATCGACGCCCAGGACAAGGGCGCGGCCTCCAGTGCTACGCCGGCCCTGGAGACTGTTCGAGCGCTCGCGTCGATGGCCATGACGTCGGGGACCATGGTTCTGGAGCAGGACCTTGGAATCGACGTCGCGCCCGCGTTCCTCGACATCAGCCGGGCGCGCGGGCGAAGAGGGAGCTGCGCGCTGAGATTCCGGCGGGGCACCCCGAGCACGCCGCGGGCAAAGTTGGGCGGCTGAAGCGCCGCTTGCACGGAGCGCGCAATGCCGGCCATAATTTCGAGCTGAAGGTCCAGGGCGCGAGCGGGGAAGTTGGAGCCAGGCGCGGCGTTCACCATCCCTGTGTCTTGTCGCTGGGGTCTCGCTGCCTACGATTCCTACGCCGCGTGGGCGACTTCGCCCTGACGGGCCGAGGCGGAAGTGCAGGTGGATGAAGGGCCAGATCGGCAACGCGTTCATAGCGAAGGGCCGCGGGGTGATGGGCCCCAGGCACAGGGACAGGAAGTCAAGGACTATCCTGAACCGCACGACGCGCCGGGTTGCTGCCAGGGGCGGTGGCCCAGAGCGTATTGAGTAGGAGGCGGGCCCGAGACATCGAGAGGTCCAACACCTGCAACTTGGCTTCGATGAGCGGATCACTTGAGCGGCCGCCCCGGCGGAGAAGGTCCCTGTCTACCCCGAGACCGAGCAGTTGCTGAGTGAATCCGACGCGGGCGTCTTCGGGAGTGCCGCGATGAGGCTGGGCCCCCTGGCTTTGGACCGGCCAGACATCCAGTTCGCGGCGAAGGAGGCGGCTCGCGGGATGGCGAGACCAACTGCGCGACGCCAGAAGATGCCGGAGAGGCGCGTGCGCTGCCCGATCCACGCGCCGACCTTGACCTGGGTTTGGAGGCGCCAGAGATACCCGAGAACCATCGCGACCCTGAGCGACGCGGACTGGGCGGGATACCCGTTGTTGCGAAGGTCGACATCGGGGACAGTGGCGATGTTCGGCGCGCGCCGTGACACTGAAGTTCCAGCGCGCAGGTACCGGTCAGCCTGAGGCGGAGACATACGTTGTGACGAAGGCAAGCAGCCGGGCCCTTGGTGCGAAGTTCCTAGCGACAGATCTGGGCCTCGGGTTGCATGCTGACCTCCAGCTCGAGGTTGGGACTGACTCGAGCGCTGCGATGGGCATTTGCCAGCGGCGCGGGAACGGGAAGATCTGGCATCTCGAGGTCGGGCGCTGGCGGACCCTGCAGGCGGCCATTTTCAGCCAGAAGATTGACGAGCTGAAGAAGGCGCTGGGGGAGGTCAACCCGCTTGATATTATGATCAAGGGCGTGGGCAGGACCGCGTTCGAGCGCCGCCCGAAGGCCATGTCCCTGCAGGTCCGGGCGACGCGCTCTCCAGAGATTCCTTCCGCAGTCGCGGTTGAACGGAGCTGGGCCCAATGCCGACGCGGTGATCTACAGATGACAAGTGGTCGCAGCGGGGGGCCTCAGCTTTAGCCGTGGCGCGGTGCCCCACGTGGACTGTGACTTCTGAGGGGGCGTGCGAGTCATTCGATGAGGCTTGCGCCTGTCCCGGCCCCAGAGAGGTTCGAGGCGAATTCGCGTCGCGTGGGTGCGCTTGCATGCCCGACAGCTACCGTTTTGGATCCAGCTGTTGTGGCAATAGAGAACGAGACATTCCATTCTCAAGACTGCATTGGCGCTTCGCCCCGTGCGCCTTGGCTCGTCGAGCTCCGTGCGCTGCGGCCTCTCCCGGGCAGTCTCAGGTCCCTCCTGGGCCATATGGGGGCGGGCCGTCGTAGGGCGATGTCGGGGACTTCTCGGGCGGTTTTGGATGCGGCTAAGATTAGCGCAGCGCGCATGCAACACTTTTTTACCATCCGCAGGGGCCCAGCGGCGAGAACGGGTGACAACAGTGCGCAGAGAAGCCGGAAACGAGGAGGGGGGAGGAGGAGGGGGAGGAGGAGGAGGAGGAGGAGGAGGAGGCGGGGAAACAAGAAAGCACAGCAGCGCGCCCCGGCGAGCGCGAGGGGCCAGCGGCAGCCCAAAGCGGCCGTCGCGCAACTAATTAATTAATTAGTCTGGCGCGCCCAGGCGCTCCAGCAGGCGCCGCCGCACAGCCGCCCGCCACACGCCGCCTCGCGGCCCCCGGCGCGCGGGGCATCCAGGAGCAGCAGGCCGGCCGCCCGCGGGAGCAGGCGCGGCGCCCGCCCGCTGCGCGGGCGGCCCGCGAGGCGCTCCCAGCGCGGGGCCCAGCGCCCGCGCGCCATGCGGGCCACCCAAGCGGGCCCTTGGGAGGCGACGTGCCCCCGCCAAGCGCTGCAGGCGAACGGCGCCCTCGCCGCGGTGGCCGCCCCTGGGCCTGGCGCCGCGCGCGCCTGTCCCTGCTCCGCCTCTGGGGCCACCGCGGCCGCAACCGCAGCGTCGTCCGCCGCGCGGGGCACGCGGCGGCGGCGATGCCCCGCCTGCGCCCAGCGCCGCCGCACGCGCGGGCCTCCAGGGCCGCGCCCGTGGTTGGCCTTGAGCGCCGCGAGCCCCACCGCGGCGAGAACGCGCTGCACGGCCACGAGCGCGATCAGCTGCAGCTCGCGCTCCTGGCGCAGCGCCAGCGGAGGCAGCCGGGCCTCGGCTGCCACCCCGGCGAGGCGGTCGGCCGCGGCGTTGCCAGAGCGGCCCTCTGGCGACGCACCTCGTGCCTGGGCCTCCGCGGCGCCAAGGTGCCCCCTAATCCATCGCGCGGCTAGCGCGTCGCTGCGGCAGTGAGGAACGATCAACTCCCACAGGTCTGCGTGGGCTCAATCCTCGGTGGGCGCCCCGGCCTTGATCGCCGCGACGCCGTTGCTGACGAAGCGAGAATCGGTCATTATCTCGACGGCACCGCCTGCCAGGCTGACGGCCTGCACCGCTGCCGTGAGCTCGGCGCGCTGCGCGGTCTGCGTGCCGTCGACAGGCCCGCGGTGCTCCTGACGGCCAGCGCCCTGGTCCAGCACCACCCCCCACCCTGCCCTAGCGAGGAGGGGGTCGGTGGGGTGCACGCAGCCACCGTCCGTCCAAGCGCGCGCCCGGGGTGGCTCAGCAGCGCGGGCCTGCAGGGCTGGGCGCGGCAGCGGCCAGTGCGCCTGGTCCGCCAGCGCAGCCAGCTGCGAGTGCTGGGGCAACGCCCCGGTGAGCGACGTCCGGGCCGGCAGCCGCGCGCGCGCCTCGGCGCGGGTAAAGCCCTCGGGGACCAGCGCGGCGGCGCGCGCGGGTTCCCAGAAGGGACAAGCCCAGAAGCGGTGCTCGAAGTCGTCGCACGCCGCGCCGCAGTGCGGGCATGCCGCAGGGCGCCCCCATTTCGCCGCCACCGCCTCCGTGACGACGTTTCCAGTGAGCACGGCGCGGAGGGCCCCCGCGGCGTCGGCCGCCAGCTCCCCGCCTTCGAGGAGCCGCCTGGTTGCCCACCTGTCGATTCCAGTGAATGGGGCGATCTCGACTATTGGGAGGTGCTTTTGAAGCCTTCCTGGGGCGTCTCGGGGTCTCTTCCTAGGCCGTGTTGCGGCCATGTAGGTCCCTCTTGGGGCGCTCTGGGACGTCTCAGCGCCCTCTTGGACCGTCCTGGGGGCCTCTTGGCACCGCCGGTGGGTTGGTTTTCACAGGTTTGGAAGGGGTCTGTGAAGGCCCAGAAGTCCGGGGCGACCCTGGCAAGGAGCGCCCAGCAGGCCACCGAGGCAAGGGATCGGGGGGGGGTCCCGTTTAGGGGGGGGTCGCAGGGCTCCGCTCAATTGAAGTATATGAAGAGGGAATGTACACTGTGTGTATGTGTGTGTGTGTCTGTGTGTGCGCGTGTGTGTGTGTGTGTGTGTGTGTGTATGTGTGCGTGTGTGTGTGCGCGCGTTTCTGCTTGTGTGTGCGCGGGGGGAGGAAGGCACGTGCACGGCTGCGGCTTTTTTTTCTCTGCGTCCGTGACGCGCGTGTCGGTTGGCTTCCCATCGGTATGCGTTCGGCACTAAATCAGCCTAGCGTATGCCATTAATGTTTTCGCCGTGCTGAACCCGCCAGCCGCGAAGCAAAACATGTGCGCGTGTGTGTGTGGTGGGGGGGGGTCAAGCGTTTCGACGATTAGAACGATGAGATGATGGGGTAACGGGGTGATTGTGATGATGGTGCTGTTTGGTGATGATGGTGCAAACGGTGGTGGTGATGCTGGTGATGTCGATGATGATGATGATGTTGATGATGATGATGGCGATGTTGATGATGGTGGTGTTTCGTTTGGTGGTGGTGATGGTGACGAGTCTGACCCGACGGGCCATGATAATGGCCTCGCCAATGATGGGCTGGCACTCGTAATGATAAGGAGGGCGGTAGATGTCATGATGCTAATGGTGATGATGGCGGTGGCGATCACAAACGTTGGCTGTCTTGCTTCCCCCCGTCGTCGTCGTCGTCGTCGTCGTCGTCGTCGTCGTCGTCGTCGTCGTCGTCGTCGTCGTCGTCGTCGTCGTCGTCGTCGTCGTCGTCTTCGTCGTTGCCGTTGTCGTCGTTGCCGTCGTCGTCGTTGTCGTCGTCGTCGTCCTCGTCATGGCCGTCGTCGTCGTGGCCATCGTCGTCGTCGTCGTCGTCGCCGTCGCCGTCGTCGTGGCCGTCGTCGTCGTGGCCGTCGTCGTGTCCATCGTCGTCGTGGCCGTCGTCGTGCCCCTCCGACAGGCGGAGGCCCCAAGCGGCACCCGCATGGTTCCCGCCGGCCGGGTGGCACCACGTTGCAGGCCCGCGGTCTCCGCCGCGCGGCGCCAGGCCCCCCGCCGACCAGCCCCGCGGTTGCCGCCGCCGGACGTCGTCGCCGTCGTCGCCGTCGTGGCCGTCATCGTCGTCGTCGTCGTCGTGGCCGTCGTCGTCGTCGTCGTGGCCGTCGTCGTCGTGGCCGTCGTCGTCGTCATTGTACCCGTCGTCGTTGTGGCTGTTGTCGTCGTCGTCGTGGACGTTTTCGTCGTAGCCGTCGTCGTCGTTGTGCCCGCATAGTCGTTGTTGCCGTCGTCGTGGCCGTCGCCGTCTTCGTCGTCGTCATGGCAGTCGTCGTGATCGTCGTCGTGGCCGTCGTCGTCGTGGCCGTCGTCGTCGTCATCGTTGTCGTCGTCGTGGTGCCCATGGTCGTCGTGGTCGTCATCGTTTTGCGCGTCGTCGTCGTGGCCGTCGTGGCCGTCGTCGGCGTCGTCGTTGTGTCCGTCGTCGTCGTGGCCGTCATCATGGCCGCCGCCGTCTTCGTTGTCGTCGTGAGCGCCGTCGTCGTATTGGGCGTCGTTGTCGTCGTCGTCGTGGCTGTCGTCGTTGTCGTCGTCGCTGTCGTCGTCGTCGTCGTCGTGGCCGTCGTGGTGGTCGTCGTCATCGTCGTGAACGTCGTCGTCGTGGTTTCCGACGTCGTCGTCGTCGTTGTGCCCGTCGTCGTTGTTGCCGTCGTCGTCGTTGTGGTTGTCGTCGTCGTTGTGCCCGTCGTCGTTGTCGTGGCCGTCGTCGTCGTCGTGCCCGTCGTCGTCGTGGCTGTTGACGCCGGCGTCGTGGCCGTCGTCGTCGTCGTTGTGCCCGCCGTTGTTGCCGTCGTGTCCGTCGTGGTCGCCGTCCTCGTCGTTGCCATCGCCATCGTCGTCGTGGATGTCGTGGCCGTCGTCGTCGTCGTTGTGTCCATCGTCGTCGTGGCCGTTGTCGTCGTTGTTGTGTCCGTCGTCGTTGTGGTCGTCGTCGTCGTCGTTGTGCCTGTGGTCGTCGTCGTGGCCGTCGTTGTCCTCGTGGCCGTCGCCATCGTGGCTCTCGCACTCTTCGTCGTCGTCGTTGCCATCGTCGTCGTGGCCGTCGTTGTCGTCGTCGTTGTCGTCGTCGTGGCCGTCGTGGCCGTCGTCGTCGTCGTGGCCGTCGTCGTCGTCGTCGTTGCCATCGTCGTCGTCGTCGTGGCCGTCGTGGCCGTCGTCGTCGTCGTGGCCGTCGTCGTCGTCGTCGTCGTTGCCCTCGTCGTCGTCATCGTCGTGGTCGTCGTCGTCGTGGTCGTCGTCGTTGTGCCCGTCGTCGTCGCGGCCGTCGTCGTCGTCGTCGCTGTCGGCGTGGACGTCGTCGTTGTCCTCGTCGTCGTCGTCGCGTTGGCCGCCGTCGTCGTAGCCGTCGTTGTCGTCGCCGTCGTTGTGCCCGCGTGATCATCGTTGTCGTCATCGTCTTCGTCGTCGTCGCTGTCGTCGTCGTCGTCGTGGCCGTCGTCGTGGCTGACGTCGTCGTCGTCGCGGCCGTCGTCGTCGTCGTGGCCGTCGTCGTCGTCGTCGTGGTTGTCGTCGTTGTCGTCGTCGTCTTCGTCACCGTCGTCGTCATGGTCGTCGTCGTCAGGTCGTCGTCGTCGTCGTTGCCGTCGTCGTCGTCGTCGTTGTCGTCGTCTTCGTGGTCGTTGTTGCCGTCGTCGTCGTCGTGGCCGTCGTCGTTGTCGTCGTCGTCGTCGTGGCCGTCGTCGTTGCCGTCGCTGTGTCCGTCGTGGTCGTCGTGGTCGTCGTCGTGGCCGTCGTGGTCGTCGTCGTTGTGCCCGTCGTTATTGTTGTTGTTGTTGCTGTTGTTGTTGCCGTCATCATCGTCGTCGTTACCGTCGTCGTCGCCGTCGTCGTCGTCGTCGTCGTCGTCGTCGTGGTCGTTGTCGTCGGCGTGGACGTCGTCGTCGTGGCCGTCGTCGTTGCCCCCGTGGTCGTCGTCGTGGCCGTTGTGGCCGTCGTGGTTGTCGTTGTGCCCGTCGTCGTCGTGGCCGTCGTGGTCGTCGTTGTGCCCGTCGTTGTTGTTGCCGTCGTCGTTGTCTTCGTCGTCGTATGGTCGCCTTTTGAACAATGCGCGGAGTGCCGTCTTCAAGGGGCCCATCCTTCCAATAATCTCCCGCGCGCTGAGGAAGCCGCCCCCCTCACCCTGGCTCGGCGAAGGAACGAAAGAAAAGGGCGTCGACGACGACGACGACGACAACGGCGACGACGACGACGACGACGACGACGGCGACGGCGAAGGCGAAGACGACGACGGCGACGGCGACGGCGACGGCGTCGGAGACGACGGACGAGCAGGATGCGGGAGAAAGGAAACTGAGGAAAGGAGGAGGGAAATGAGGAGGAGGAGGAGGAGGAGGAGGGATGTTGAGGTGAATCCGGTCGTGGCGACGAGGGTGCTCCCTGAGGCCCCCGAAAGGAGAGACAGCAGTATCCCTCCTCCTCCTCGTGCTCCTCCTCCTCATCCTCCTCCCCCGTCCCCTGCCCCCCCCCTCCTCCTCATCCTCCTCATCCTCCTCATTCCTCCTCCTCATCCTCCTCCTCCGTCTTCCTGGCGGCGTTCCAGTACGTGGCGGAGCGCACGGCGGCGGAGGGCCAGGACGACGATAAGACCAACGCGCTCGAGGCCAAGCAGGACTGGGAGACCCACATAGTCTCGAGCAGCATGGGGAGCATCGCGGAAGCGGTGCTCTACTTCAGGCTGAAGGCGCTGCACAGGGAGGAGGGCCAGGAGCGACAGCGTCTGATCATCACACGCTTTCAGCAAGGACGCGACGCTGGCCTCCCTCTGCGGGCCGTGCATCGTGAGGGTGCTCGAGCACGAGGGGGCGACGGCAGTCCACGGATCGGCTCCCGAGGTAGCGAGGATGGCGAGCCATATGCGAAGCAGTCCGTCCCGCCCTGGCGAGCCGTGCAGGAGGCACGGACAGGCGGCGGGTGCAGTTCTCCCGCAGCTCTCAACAGGGCTCGAGCCAAACGGCGTTTTGGCAACTTCGTGGAACGTTTTCGTTTTGACTTCATTTTGCGGCAATTGTGAAGCGAACTAGGGATGGCGAAAACAGAAACGAAAACGGAAAACACTGCTGAGCTCGAGCCCTGGCTCTCAACGACTGGCGGAGCTGGAGGCGCGTGGCAGCATCCGTGCAGAGACCGCGGCAAGGGCTCGCTCGGGAGCCACGCTGGTGAGCAGCTGCGCTGGCGAGGCTCTGCCTGCTCCTCCGCCGGTTGCTCTGCCGGGCTGCGGGTGTGGCGCGCCAGGCGGACGTGGTGGGCGTGGGCGGCGTGATGGCGGGCGAGGCTCTCGCGCCTGAGTGGGCGCCTCCCGTAAAGTTGCGTGCCTTATAGGGGGTTGCTCGCCGGCCTGAGCCCCGAAGGGGAGCGCAGGCAGGGGCCACAGGGCTACATGTTTCTTCCTCCGCGTTGGGATGGCTCTGCCCCGTCTCAGAATCCAGCCGATAGCTTAGTGGCTTAGTCAGGGCAGGACATTGGTGGATTCCCCGAGCCGAGGTTTGCTTGCCTGCTTGCTCCTCCTCCTCCTCCTTCTCCTCCTCCTCCTCCGCATCATCATCATCATCATCATCATCATCATCATCATCATCATCATCATCATCATCATCATCATCATCATCATCATCATCATCATCATAATCATAATCATAATCATAATCATAATCATAGTGATAATCATAATCATAATCAGAATCCTAATCAGCATCATCAGCATCATCATCAGCAGCATCATCAGCAGCATCAGCATCAGCATCAGCATCAGCATCAACATGAGCAGCATCATCATCGTCATAAAAAATCAGTGTCATCATCATCATCATCATCATCATCAGCAGTAGCATCATCACCACCACCACCACCATCATCATCATCAGCAGCAGCATCATCATCATCCCTCTTCCTCCTCCTCCTTCTCATCCTCCTCCTCATCATCCTCCCCCTCCTCCTCCTCCTCCTCACCCTCCCTCATCCTCATTATCCTCCTCCTCCTCCTCCTCCTCCTCCTCCTCCTCCTCCTCCTCCTCCTCCTCCTCCTCCCCTTTCTCTTCCCCTGTCCCCCTGTGACCTCTCGGGGCTCTGGTTGACCCGCCTCCGCTGACGACCCCGGCACCTGGCCTGGCCTGCCGCGAGCATCGCCTTGCACCCTTCGGGACCGAGCCCGGGCGAACTCCTCCTCTCACCGAGCGCGTTCCGCTACTCGCAAAGTGCCTACCCGTAAACGTCAGAAACACACATGTCTGCCTCGATGTCATGTATCGCAGATCCCCCATGGCGGATCCAGGCCATTCGCGGGCAGTTACTTCGCCAGTCGTGGAGCGCGCTTGTCTATCCTCCTCCTCTTCCTCCTCCTCCTCCTCCGTTTCCTCGAGGGCCCTGAGTCGAGGATCCAGGTTGCTTCCCCCCCCCCTCCGCCCGCCCTGCCCCATGCCCGCCGTCCTCGCCCCGCCGCCCGCCCCCCCGAGTCCGAGCAGCGGCGGCGTCGAGGAGGAGGCCGACGAGGCCGAGGCCGAGAGCCGCGCGCCTGACGGGTGCGCCCGCCCGGACACGAAGGTGGAGCTGCTGGCGCCGTCGTGCCTGGGGCGTCCCCGGCCGCTGCCCCCCAGGAGGGCGCGCCGGAACGGCGCGGCTGAGCAGGCTGACGAGCCAGTTTTCCACCACCGCTACCATAGGGAGGAGGAGTAGGAGGAGGAGGAGAAGGAGGAGGGAAGGGATGAGGAGCCCTTTCCCCCCGTCCTACCTATGGTAGTGGTGGTGGAAGATTGGCCCATTACAGGCGTCTTGATCAGATCAGGGCGGGCATCCCGAGGGCTCCTTTTGCGAGTCGACTGCACGTAGGAGCGACCTTTCGCCAGGGAGACCGTGCCGGTGTGGGCGCGGCAGCGGCTCGCGCGCTCCAGCTCGGCCTCCCCGCGGCCCCCGAAGGTCGCGCACCACAGGTCCCTCCTGCCCAGGGCCACTCCTGCTGTGTGGCCGCTCGGGCCCCCTACGGGGGCCGCCGAAGAACGGCCCGGGGCTGCCGAGCGGGCCCCCGGGGGGGGGGGCCGAGACGCCCGCCGGCCCCGCAGCTGGAAGACATCCTGTGGCGGAGGCCCGGGGGCGGGCCTTGCTCACCCCTCCCCTCGAGGATCGGGCCCTCCTCCTCCTCCTCCTCCTCCTCCTCCTCCCCCTCCTCCTCCTCCTCCTCGTCGTCCTCCTCCTCCTCCTCCTCCTCCTCCTCCTCCTCCTCCTCCTCCTCCTCCTCCTCCTCCTCCTCCTCCTTTTCCTCCTCCTCCTCGTGCTCGGACAGTAACTTAAGTTCGAGTCCTGCTGCGCAAGATAGACCCCTGCGGACCCCCCGAGGCTTCAGATCGAGGGTGCGGCAGTGGAGAGGGCACGGGCTGACAGAAGTGCTCGAACCCCCAAACCACCACCCGTGCTGAAGTCAACATTGGTTTCGGGGGCGGGGGGGATGATGAACATCCCCCTCGAGTGCGCGAGGGTTCGAATAGTTCGTCCGTGTGCTGGCCCCCGAGCAGGCTCGAGGATCGAGCTGTCTTGACGATGACCGAGGTTTTCATGCGTTTCGGGCCCCTCGGGACACCGGGAAGGGGTCGAGCACAGAAGAGAGCACGACGTCGGAGATCTTGGAGCGACGGGGGCAGAGGGCGTGGACCGTACCGTCGTTGCGTGCTGGGGCGCCCCTTTGTGACTGCTGCCACCTGCAGGCCCACGAGTCGTGGGGACAGGTGGTCTGCCTGAAGCTTTTTGCTGTTATTGAGTCGGGCATGTCCCTGATCTGGTGGAATACTCACGAGTAGTAAAACAAGCCTGGTGGAAACTTGTCGTACTTTGAAAATCAGCTTGCAGGAGGACATGTCCGACCTAAGGCTACTAGCACAGGTCTCTGCACCGAGTGAGGCTCCGTCGGCAGGGACTGCATAGATTTGCGTGGAGGCGGCCTTTGCGATCAAGCCGAGCCCAGACAACATTTGCATTTCTGATGTTGCATTTTCAGCATGTCGAGGTGAACCTCACTATGCCCTCGTTGCTTCGGCAGTGTCCCCTAAGCAGCCTTCTCACCCTCGGTGTTCTTGTTCTAAGCATAGAGTGGACACCACGACAGCAGTAATGCAGAACCCCACCAAGGCTGCTCCTGCGTCCTCGTCTGTTCGGTCCTGTGCTTTGGCCCGCGTCCGCTGCAACTGTTTCAACCATTCAGCGTGAACGGCCAAGGGTCCTGCATCCTTGCGGCTGGCACGGGGGCTTGAACAACTCCAGACTTAGAGGGGCATCCTCAATTCCGTAACAAAGGGGGGGTTTGATACCCGCCAGACGGGCTGCTTCAGACCCCCCCCAAACCCAGCCATGAATGGGCGGCCTTTTGCCCGGATACCCCGAACTCTCCAAGACAGCTCAAATCAGACCCCCCCCAATTGTGACCCACCCCCCACTTTCTTATGGAACCCGGGGTACCCTCGTGTTCTTCGGAGGCTCTCCACCTCGGAATGCTCGTCGCTTCGGACATCTCCATCGGGCATCGGGCCCTCGGCAAAGAGGCCCATGGTCATGACACTCGCTCTGTTGGCCATGTGTCGAAGTCTCTGTGGGTACGCCGCCGTCGCCGCTGTCGGACGCCCGTTGAGCCCAAAGTCGACGGCCCCTGCCCACATGCGCGCAGCAGCCCCTCCCCCAGCTCGCCCGTGGGAGCTCCTGGCCGTGCCTCGACGCGCTCGCGCCCGTGCACTTGTTTGGAGGTTCAAGCCCTTGTCGCGCGTTGATTCTTGTCACGCGTCCAGTCCAGGCAAGTCGTACCAAGTTTACCTGGCTGTCTGCAGGGAGCTCCACCCAAGGCCCCAGTTGCAGCGTTCGTGTGGCGGCCCCGGCACCAATTTTGGCCCACCCCTCACACGCTTCGTGGCCCCGCAGGGAGCTCCACCGATGGGCCCAGTGGCAGAGTTCGCATGGCCGCCCCGCACGAATTCCTGCACACCCCTCGCACGTTTCGTGGCCCCATAAGGAGCTCCACCGAAAACCTTAGTGGCAGCGTTCGCGTTTCGGCCCCGCGCCCATATCGGCACACCCCTCATTCGTTTCGTGGTCCCAAAAAGGAGCTCCACCGAAGGCCCCCTGTGGCAGCGTGTGCATGGCGGCCCCGCACCCATGTTGGCACACCCTTCACACGCTTTGTGGCCCCGTAAGGAAATCCATCGAAGGTGATACCCACAACGGCGATACTCACAGCTGCATGCGGCTTTAGCTTTCGCCAGTAATCAGGTGATCATTCTGGACAGGGTTCGCTGTCGGCGTCGGGGTGACCGTTGTCCGTTATGTGGCAGGCGTAGTCTGTCCAGCTGAGGTCGGGCATTGCCCTCAGTAGTGCCGTCCCCGCTTCGGGCATGCCAATCCTTACCTTCCCTCCACGCCATACCTCCCTCCTCGCACTCTCCTCCCTTTTCCCCCTGCTCCTGATCCCCCTCTCCTTGGTCTGGGCTGGGCTGGGCTGCTCAGACGTGCCTATCAGGCACCTCCGTGCTTCCTCCCTCCCTCCCCTCCCTCCTTCCCATGACATGATCAAAGCCCCCCAAGTCTTTGACTAAGCACAGTAGGAATAACAGTCATCAGAAAACCATTCGGTTATGGCTTCGCACCGCAAGCGTAGTACGGTGGGCGCGCTCGTGAAGGAATGTGCCAAGGGGGCTTCAGACCCTGGAGGATTCCTCATCTGATGAGGTCGGCAGTCATATCCATGGCCAGTCCACGATTGGTGTTCCACCAGCTTCCAGACCATGAATTCCTGATCCACTGGTTCCTTATCCGGCGCCCTCGCCGTAGCTCGGTGGCCTTGGGGTAAGAGTTTGGGCCAGACGCGCAGCGGGAGGCCAGCCTCTCTCCTTCACCAAGAGCGCGTTCCGCTGCTCGCAAGGTGCCTGCTCGCAAGCGTCCGAAAACAGCACACGTCTGCATCGACGTGATGTATCGCAAAACCCCCGCGGCGGATCCAGACCACTTGCGAGCGGTCACTTTGCGAGTAGTGGAGCGCGCTCGCCTACTCCAGGTACATTGCGCTCGCACACACACACGCAGTACACTGTACACTGTACACGATATGTGTACCCACTGCTGCTACACTGTACCCACTGCTGCTACACTGTGCGCGATATGCAGCGTAAATTTCACACCCCTGGAAGTCCAGCGGCCTGCGGCAAGTCCCGCCACCGCGCCAGCACGGCACTCTTGGAGGCCCTGGCGCGGAGGAGACGGGAGGCCCTGGCGCGTGGCACCTCGAGCGGCGATGGGTGCGCTCATTGCGGCGACGGCTGGAGCAGTCCCAGGAAGCCGTCACGTGTGACACACCGTCTTACCGTCAGAGCGACGGCGGCGGCGACGACGACGACTGCCCGAGGCCTCCAGAGCCCTCCAGAGGACACCCTGGAAGGCGCGCTGGACCTCCGTGGGAATTCCCAGGAGGCCGGAGGCCCTGAAGAGAAGGGGGGGCCAGAGGCGTCCCCCCCAAAATGGTCCATCCTTGATCTGGACAGTGTACAGCCGAACGACGTACTGAAAAAGATCCACTGAGCACCAAGATCGATCCTCGATCCTCGATCCCCGACGACGACGACGACGACGACGAGTGACACCGACGACAGCGGCGGCGGCAACGACCAGCGACACCGACGACGAGCGACGCTCGACCACGACGACGAGCGACGCCGACGAGCTACGACGACGGCGGCGACGAGCGGCGAGCAACCACGACGGCGTCGAGCGATGACGAAGAGCGACGCCGACGACGACGACTGGCGACGGCGGCGGCGAGCGGCGCCAGCGGCGAGAGGCGCCGGTGCGAGCGCCAGGTCAGCGGGACGCCGGCCGCTGCTCACTGCCGCGGCGGCCGTCTGCCCCGGCCGCGGGCCGCCCCAGGCGCTGGGCGAGCACTTCCTCGCTGCCGCCGCCGTCGTCGCTCGTCGTCGTCGTCGTCGTCGTCGTCGCTCGTCGTCGCTCGTCGTCGTCGCTCGTCGTCGTTGTCGCTCGTCGTCGTCGTCGTCGTCGCCGTCGTCGTTGTCGCTCGTCGTCGCCGTCGTCGCCGTCGTTGTCGTCGTCGTCGTGCCCGTCGTAGTCGTCGTTTTCGCTCGTCGTCGTCGTTGTGCCCGTCGTCGTCGCCGTCGTCGCTTGTCGTCGTCGTGGTCGTCGTGGTCGTCGCCGTCGCCGTCGTCGTCGCTCGATGTCATCGTCGTCGTCTTCGTCGTCGTCGTCGTCGTCTGTCGTCGTCGTCGTCGCTCGTCGTCGTCGCTTGTCGCTCGTCGTCGTGGTCGCTTGTCGCCCGTCCTCGCTGTCCTCGCCGCCTCCTCCGCCGCCGTCGCGTTCGCCTCCGCCGCGGTCGCCGTCGTCCCGGAGATTACGGCTGCATGCTTTCGATTCCGGCCCCCATCCGACTCGTGTAACCATCCGACTCCCCACTCCCACCGCTCGGAGGGAACTTCGCCGACGCCGCGGCCTGACCCCTCTCTGGGCCCCCCGGCCCGCCCGCGCTACCCTCGCAGGGCTGGTCCGTCGGACCAACGGTGCGCGCTCGCTCGCTCCCTCGCCGTCGCCCCTGAAATCTTGGCTTAGCACTTGTTCCAGAATGGGCGTTGTCGCCCGATTTCGGGCGCCAGGGGCCTCACATAGTAATATGATGCCGCAGAGAGATGGGGTCTAGGGTTCTGGTAGTGCTTTTTCTCGATTGTGCATTTTGTCGCAACATCGGATCTGCGGGGAGAAGAGGAAGGATGAGCAGGAGGGACACTGAGGAGGAGGAGGAGGAGATGAATAATGATGATGATGATGATGATGATGATGATGATGATGATGATGATGATGATGATGATGATGATGATGATGATGATGATGATGATGATGATGATGATGATGATGATGATGATGATGATGATGATGATGATGATGATGATGATGATGATGATGATGATGATGATGTGGTGGTGGTGGTGGTGGTGGTGGTGGTGGTGGTGGTGGTGGTGGTGGTGATGATGATGATGATGATGATGATGATGATGATGATGGTGATGGTGGTGATGATGATGATGATGATGATGATGATGATGATGATGATGGTGGTGGTGGCGGTGGTGATGATGATGATGATGATGATGATGATGATGATGATGATGATGATGATGATGATGATGATGATGATGATCGTGGTGGTGGTGGTGGTGATGATGAGGAAGAGGAAGAGGAGGAGGAGGAGGAAGAGGAGGAGGAGGAGGAGGAGGAGGAGGAGGAGGGTGATGATGATGCGGAGGAGGAGGAGGAGGAGGAGGAGGAGGAGGAGAAGGAGGAGGAGGAGGAGGAGGGAGGAGGAAGAGGGGAGGGCCATCCTGACCCCTGTGCCCGGGTGCTCCCCACCACCCGCGGGAGGGGGGGGCGGCCCGAGCGGGCTGTCCGCCACGTGGTGGACGGCGCGCCGTGCGATACGTTTGCGATCAAGAAGATCTATGGGAGTATCACCACGATCAGCGTGACATGCATCACGACTTACGTGAACATCATCAAGATCGACGCGACATACCTCAAGGCCAACAGAAGCCAAGGCCCGCGAGACCGACCCACCCTGGTAAAGACCTACCGGCAAGTACGCCGAGACCACACACGCGTAGAAGAGTACAGCGGCGAGCAGACGCGGCCAAAAAGACAGTTGGGGCACAACGTCCGACATGGGATGCTACGGCGACCCGACGACATCATTATCATTGCCACGGCCGCCCTCGAGATGGCGTCCAGGGCAGCCCCCGATCACCGAACCGAGCGCGACCGTCGTGTGCGACCTCACGATCCACACGAGGAACTTCACGACCCGTGCATTGAACGCTGCGATTAACCTGCTGACCCCCGTGATCCACGCGCTCACGACCGTTGTGTGGAACCGTACGTTCGCCGTGCGGATCCGCACGATCTGCGCGCGGATCCACATGATCTTCGGCCACGCGCAGAGGGGGGTGGGGGGAGGGGGGAAGCCTTCTTAGAAGCACCCCTGCTCCTCAGAAGGTGCGGGCCTTGTCTACAGATGTAAGGCCGGCGCCTTCTAAGAAGCACCCTCCTAAGAAGCCTTCCCCCCTCTCCCTACCCCCTTGTGCGCGCCGCCATGATCTGCGCACGGAGCTTCACGATCTGCGCGCGGAGCCTCGCGATCATCGTGCGGGGCCTCGCGGTCGCCGTGTGGAGCCTCGCGCTGAATATCTCACGATCGACGTGGGGAGCTGCACGGCTCTCGTACACCGAGCCCCGTGGCCAACGAGCGGAGACTTCGCGATGCATGGCCCAGTTGGAAACTGGTGCCCCGACCCTTCGCCCCGAAGCATTTGCGGTCGCGAAGGCGACGGCTGCGAGTGCGAGTGCGGGGTCTTCGACGACAGCTACCAGTGCGGCAGGCACGATAACGACAACGAGTGCGACGCGAGCCCAGGATGGTGGGAGGGAGGTGTGCTACCGTTACAGCAGGCTGGTCGCGTCGTCGTCGATGGAGCTCCACGTGTTGTGCCAACGCCACCTGCTGAGCTGCGTGAGCTACCACCTGAGCCACGAGAGCCAGAATCTGGGCTACGTGTGCCGCATGCTGAGCTATGAGAACTACCGGCAGAGCCGTTGGGCCACCAGCGGAACTACGAGGCCCATCCTTCTGGTACGAGGGCCACTACCAGAGCTACGAGGAAAGCTACCAGCACAGTTCTGAGGGCCTCAAGCCGAGCTACGAGAGCCACCCTCGCAGCTAGGAAGGCTACCAGCAGAACTACGGGAACCATTTGTATTTACGACGGCAAGAAGCAAAACTTCGAGAACCACCAGCAGAGCTACAAGGGCAACCAGCTGAGATCCAAGAGCCACCAGCAGAGCTACGAGAGCAACCAGCAGAGCTGCGAGGGCCACCCACCGCGCTACGAGGACGACAGGCAGAGCTTCGAGGCCCACAGGCTGAGCTACGACGGGTACCAGTCGAACTACGAGAGCTGCCCGCACCAGCCTTCCTGCCATTTGGCTGGAGCAGCTACCTCGACCAGCAGGGACGACGTTATTGCCACCACGCGGGCCAGGACGTGACGACGTGGACGCCGCCCTACACCAGGCCCGCCGATACACCCCCTCGTAGCTGCCTCAAGAAGCCGCCGCATCATGGAACCATAGCAGGGGGACGCGCCGACGAGAGCAACGAGAAGGGTGATGACGGGCACGACGAGTACGATGATAGCAACGAGCAGAGCGAGGCCCGAACAGAACTAAGAGGGCCACCTGCTGAGCTACGAGGGCCACAAGCTGAACTACACGGGCAACGAGCAGAGTTTCGAGGGCAACCAGATGAGCTTCGCAAGCAAGCTGCCAAGCTACGAGAGCCACGAGCTGAGCAGAACAGACACCAGGCAGAGCTTCGAGAGCCACAAACTGAGCCACCGGGGCCACCAGCAGAATTGCGATGAAAACTTGCCGCGCTTCGAGGGCCACCAGACGAGCTACGAGGGCCTCCAGCAAAGCTGCCAGGGCCAGAAGTAGAGCCTCGAGAGCAATTCTTCACGCTTCGCGTATCCCCACCAGCCCATCTCAAAACAGCAACTCTTGCGAAGCATGCTGACAGTCGTGTTTTTCAGGCGTGTTTCCGCCTGCCCCCGCATATCTCCGGGCCTCTCGTCCTGGTGTGAGTCGTTCGGGCCCTTCTTCCTGGTGTGAGTCGTTCGGGCTCTTCGTCGTGGTTTGAGTCGTTCGGGCTCTTCGTCCTGGCGCGAGTCGTTCGGGCTTCTCGTGGTGTGAGTTGTTCGGGCCCTTCGTCCTGGTGTGAGTCGTTCGGGCTCCTCCTCTTGGTGTGAGTCGTTCGGGCTCCTCGTGGTGTGAGTCGTTCGGGCCCTTCGTCCTGGTGTGAGTCGTTCGGGCTCTTCGTGGTGTGAGTCGTTCGGGCTCTTCGTCCTGGTGTGAGTCGTTCGGGCTTCTCGTGGTGTGAGTTGTTCGGGCCCCTCGTCCTGGTGGGACTCGTTCGGGCTCCTCGTGGTGTGAGTCGTTCGGGGCCCTCGTCGTGGTGTGAGTCGTTCGGGCTCCTCGTGGTGTGAGTCGTTCGGGCGCCTCGTCCTGGTGTGAGTCGTTCGGGCCCCTCCTTCTGGTGTGAGTCGTTCGGGCTCTTCGTGGTGTGAGTCGTTCGGGCCCCTCGTCCTGGTGTGAGTCGTTCGGGCTCCTCGTGGCGTGAGGCGTTCGGGCACCTCGTCCCCTTTTGGGGCGTCTTGGGGGCCTCTTGGCGGCCCCAGGGGGCCTCTTGGGGGCCTCTTGGAGCCTCTTGGGGCGTCTTGGGGGCCTCTTGGGGGCCTCTTGGGGGCGTCTTGGGGGCCTCGTGGGGCCTCTGGGGGCCTCTTGGGGGCCTCTTGGGGACCTCTTGGGGGCCTCTTGGGGCCTCTTGGTGGCCTCTTGGGGGCCTCTTGGAGGCCTCTTGGGAGGCTCCTGGGGGCCTCTTGGGGCCATCTTGGGGCCTCTTGCGACCTCCTCTGAAGCGCAAAGGAGCGCTGCCCCCTGAGAAAGACAAAATGAGCCCAAAACCTTCGTAAAATCAATGTTTTGGCTATGAAGGAAGATGAGCGCGGCCCCCATCAGAAGGCCAAAATGGAGCCAAAACCTTAGTAAAATCAATGTTTTTTGCTTCAACGACGAGCTGAGGCGCCAAACTGCCTCCCCCCCCTCGGGGCCAGAATCCTCGTGAGGGTAGTCGTTTTTTGGCCCTCCCAGGCGTCGAAAAAGACTCCCCTGACGACGCTCGGGGCTCCCTCTCCAGGTCCAGGGGGAGGGGGTAGGGGGAGGGGTAAACCCCTCCCCGAAGGGGAAGAAGTGGGGTTGAGGACAGAGCGGGCTCTCTAAACCACTCACGCCCTAAGGGCTGGTGGGATTAGTAGAGTTACGAGGGGCTCTGCCGAGCTAAGATGATTTCGAGCTGA
This sequence comes from Prorocentrum cordatum, assembly GCA_963575745.1. NCBI lineage: Eukaryota > Dinophyceae > Prorocentrales > Prorocentraceae > Prorocentrum > Prorocentrum cordatum. Next base: position 27,920 of record CAUYUJ010022469.1, read on the forward strand.
GCTATGCGGACACCAGGCGGCCTTCCAGGACCACCAGCTGAGCCACTTGGGCCCGCAGAGCTACGAGAACCACCCCTGCTCCTCGAGGGGTGCCAAAAGAGCCTCGAGGGCCACCAGCAGAGGTTCAAGGGCCACCAGCTGAACTACCGGTGCCACCCGCCGATACACGAGGACCACCACCAGCACTTCCAGGGGCACCTGCTGAGCTAAGGGGGCCACCAGTGGAGCTACGAGGGCCATGAGTTGAGTTATTTGGGCGACCAGCTAAGCTACGAGGGCAAACCGCTCAGCTACGAGGGCCACTTCGGCCACCAGCTGAGCCACCAGGGATAGCCACTGGACTATGAGAGCCACCGTTAGAGCTACGACGACCACCTGCAGGGCTACACGCTGAACTACGTCGGCCACCAGATGAACTGCGATGGCCACAAGCGGAGATGCAAGGGCTTCCAGCAGAGGTCCCAAGGCCACCTGCGCTACGAGGGCAACCAGCTGAGCTACTTCGGCCACCAGAGGAGCGTCTACCACGCGATCCACGCAATGAGGCGGAGGCCGTGACAGCCAGCGGGATCGCAGCCGTCTGCTGGGACACATGGCATGCGCACCGCCCCATGAGAGGCTTGCCTCCGGCCGTACAGGAGCTACCACATTACCTTCGCGCGGCCACCCATCGCAATCAGCGCGACTGGCCTTCCTGAAGACAGCAGATTACGGAACCCAGCGTAGGGCGCTCATTGGTACGTTGGGTGCACCGCGCAGTCTACAGTGCTACAGGCGAGGTGCGCTGTGCACGCCGCCACTGGCAAGGTACTGCGTCATCGTAGGCACCAACGATTTGAGCGGTCCGGCAACTCGCCCGTATCCCCTCCCTCCTTAATCGCTATCATACACCAGGGTGCGGTATCCTCTTCCCCCAGTGGCGTCTGGGAGGATCCCGCATTCGCACTGGGCCAAGCTGCCCGCTCCGTCGGGCGGCCGCGGGCGCGCGAACGCGGCTGGGAGCGTTGCAGAGCGTTGCGAGAGAGGGAGGAGGAGGAGGAGGATGAGGAGGAACGTGAGGAGCAGCGTTAGCCCGAGGTGCATCAACGATGCTGTAATACGACCGGCCGTCCCAAGCCACCTCATCATCAGCCCCTGCAAGAACTTCTGTTCACGGTGGGCGGTGCCTCCGTGACATACGAGCGCCCCGTGGTCGTGCAACTCAAGCGAGAACGACGCCTTGGAAAGGAGCCGCCACCCATGCTTTTAGCCACGAGGGCGACGGCGAGCTGTGACCACCAGGGCCACATGACATGTCCACCGGGACAGCCCCGCCCCGTGCTGCAAAGACGGAGCGCCTTCGGTCTGGGCAAACGTTCTCCGAGCTCCGAGCCTCTGGTCGCGGAGCCCCGGGGGCGTCTTTGGCGTGCCCCGCCGAGACCTCCGTCCGTGGAGCGGCTGACGCGAGGTTCAGTGTCTTGTCATAAAGATTACAGAGGGGCTCAACCGAAAGTTCGGGCTTGAACAGGAAACACTCGACACCCACACGCTTGTTGGAAGGCTCCAGATTGACACGCGCGGCTCCAAATCAACGCCTCCCCCCACGCGCGCGCCATCCTCACAGCCTGGTGGAAGTTTTCAGGGCGAGCGCGCGCGGTGCCAAAGCAGGGGCCGCACTTTGAAAACACTTGTGTGCTCCATCTGAGTAAGTGTTTAAACGACTGAGCGCGGCGCTCTGGCGAGAGCCACGTTTCCTTTCAAGACGAACGCGCGCGGCGGCCAGGCGATTGCCACATTTTGACAAAAAGTAGCCTTCTATTCATCTGAGTGTTCGGCGATCCCAGCCACATGTTGAAAACATATGTTGCGACATCCGCGAAGTTGTCGGGAGCTTTCCAGACGAAGGTGCGTGGCTTTCATGCGATCGCTGCATTTTGTGAGAAAAAACAAATCACATTCGTGCTCCATCCGCGTAACCAACGGTTGGAAGTTGTGGGCCGAATGTGCGCGGCGATGCGCGAAACCCCCATTTAAACAATAGCAGCATCCGCGTACATGTTGGGAGCATGTTGTACGAATGTGCGCTTCGCCCATGCGAGAGCCACATTTGGAAAGCGATCTGTGCTCCATCCGTGTAATTGCTTAATGCAGGGAGGGAGCGGTTCGGCTCGGTTCAGTTAGGTTCCGATGTGCGTCCAGTTCGGTTCGGTTTGGCGTTGGAATTTTCCAGTTCGGTTCGGTTCGGTTCGGCGTCGGAGTTTTCCGGTTCGGTTCGGTTCGTCATGCGTTTGGTTCCCGTTCGGCCCTGTTCGCCACGCGAATTGGGGCGAACCAGGCCGAACTCGGGGGCCCGGGCGACTTACCCAAACGGCGCCGGGACTTACTTTTTCGGGCCCCTGGGGGCCCTGCAGGATTTAATTACCCAAACAGCCCCAGGACTTTTCGGGCCCCCGGGGACCCAAACGGCCCCGGGATTTTTTTGCGGGCCCCCGGGACTTACCCAAACGGCCCCGGGATTTTTTTTCAGCCCCCGGGGCTCCTGAGACTTACCCGAACGGCTCCAGGACTTCTTTTCGCCTGCCTCGGGACTTCTTTTTCGGGGCCCCAGGGGCCCCTGGGCGCCCCCAGGACGTACCCAGACTGCCGACTGCCCCGGGATGTACTTCTTCGGGCGGGGGCTTCCAGGGGCTCCCGGGACTTACCCAAACTGCCCCGGGACTCACTACTTTCGGGCCCCCCTGGGGGCCCCCAGGACTTGCCCAAACGGTCCCAGGACTTGCTTCTAAGTGTTTTGATAGTAATACTGTACCTACGGACCTGAAAATTTTACTGGCGAGTGCGGCATAACACACTACAGGTGCGACAAATCTGCGTTCTCAAAATGAATTGTCAAATATCTTCCAAATATTAGCAAAACCACCCAAAAGTTGTTACTTTGTCCTTTCTGGTCGGGTCCCAGGATTACCCCCAGGGCCTTCCAGGGCCCCGGGACTGGCCCAAACGGCTCCAGGCTCCAGGACCGGCGCCCGGCTGCCCCGGGGACTTTCGAGACCAGTTCGGTCCGGTTCGGTTCGGTTCGGTTCGGTTCAAAATCGAATCCGATTCGGTTCGGTTCGGTTCGGGTCGTTTTCAAACATCGCGTCGCTCCGGTTGAGTTCGGTTCTTGTTGAGAAAAATACCGCTTCGCGCCGGTTCGGTTGAGCCCAGCCCGGTTCGGTTCGGTCGTCTCGGTTCGGTTTTGGGATGGAAGTTTCTTGTTTATGTATCCTCTTGCACAGGGTGTCTAGAGCTCCGACCACTTTATTCCGCGTTGCACACACACCCCTCCCCGCGTCCCCAGCGCCAGAGTGGGACCCCCGCGCCGTGGCTCTCTGCCCCGAGCTCCCCCGCCCCAGCGCCCCAGCGGGAGCCCCGCCGACCGCCCCCTCGTCCACGAACGTATTCCTCGTCGCACATCCCCCCCCGTCCCGCGTCCCCAGCGCCAGAGTGGGACCCCCGATCCGTGGCTCTCTGCCCCGAGCCTCCCCGCGTCCCCAGCGCCCCAGCGGGAGCCCCGCCAACTGCCCCCTCCGCCACGAACGCTTTATTCCGCGTCGCACCCCCCCCCCCTCCCCCGCGTCCCCAGCGCCAGAGTGGGACCCCCGCGCCGTGGCTCTCTGCCCCGAGCCCCCCCGCGTCCCCAGCGCCCCAGCGGGAGCCCCGCCAACTGCCCCCTCCGCCACGAAAGTTTATTCCGCGTCGCGACGCACACCACCTCCCCCCCCCCTCCCCGCGTCCCCAGCGCCCCAGTGGGGCTCCGCCCCGTGCCCCCTCCGCCCCGACAATTTATTCCGCGTCGCGACGCACCCACCCCCCCCCGTCCCCAGCGCCCCAGTTGGACCCCCGCCCCGTGGCCCTCTGCCCCAAGCCCCGCCCAGTGCCCCCTCCGCCCCGACCATGTTACTCCGCGTCGCGACGCACACCACCTCCCCCCCCTCCTCTCCGCGCCCCCAGTGCCCCAGTGGGACCTCCGCCCCGTGCCCCCTCCGCTCCGAGCACTTTATTCCGCGTCGCGACGCACGCCACCTCCCCCCCTCTCCCCACTTGGGATGTGGGCCCCGTTGCTGGGCCCCGAGGGGCGATGTCTTCCCCCCTCCTCCTCCACCTCCTCCTCCTCCCCCTTCCTTTTTGTGCAAGAGCTATGGCACACGTGCCACTTGTTAACACGAATGCGCGCGGCGCTCAGGCGAGATACCAACGTTGGCAACGATACTTGCACCATCCGTGCAATTGCCGGGAATGTCAAAAACGGTTGCGCGCATCGCCAAGGCGTGAACCATATTACGCCTCCCTCCATGGATTCAAGCATTGGGAACTTCAGTAGTCACGCGTATGCGCGGAACAGGTATCAGGCGAAACGCCCGGCCCGCCCTGTAAACATGTCTGGTGGTCAGACGAGGGGGAGGTATCTTCGAGGAGAAAGGACGCAGGAGCAGGAGGAGCACGAATTTCTTTTCTCGGGCAGCGACCACTGGTTGATCCTTCCAAGAAGAGGAGGAGGAGGAGGAGGAGGAGGAGGAGGAGGAGGAGGAGGAAGAGGAGGAGCAGGAGCAGGAGCAGGAGCAGGAGTACAGTACGAGGGCGAGGCCGAGGAAAAAACGGATGAAGGAGGGGGAAGGAGGAGGAGGAAGAAAAGGAGGAGGAGGAGGAAGAAGAGGAGGAGGAGGGGGAGGAGGAGAAAGAGGAGCAGCATGAGGAGGAGAAAGAAAAATGAGGAGGAGGAGGAAAGCGAGGAGGAGGAGGCGGATGGAACAGGAGGAAGAGGAAGAGAAGGGGGAGGAGGAGGAAGAGGAGGAGGAGGAGGAGGAGGAGGAGGAGGAGGAGGAGGAGGAGGAGGAGGAGAAGGGGGAAGGGAACAGGAGGAGGACAGTGGCGGCGGCGGCTGCCTCTCCAGGCGGGTCCCGCCTGCCAGTATCCTCTTGTTGTCTCCCCCTGCCACTCCCTGACTCCAAATCCGCCGTACTTTGGCTTTTTTCCCAACTTAAAATTGCGTCGGAAATCCACCTATAAGAAGCCGAAAAAGTAGGGCGGAAATTTCTGCACCCAACATAAAATGGGGCGAAAATCCACAGAAGTAGGGCGGAAGCAACAACAGAAAAGTAGGGCGGAAATTGGCATCAGCGGGGCTTGAAAAGTAAGGCGGAAATTCCAAGCCCTACTTACGAATTTCCCCAAAGTAGGGCAGATCCGGAGTCAGGGCTGTATCCCTCTCGCTCGCGCGCGTGGTTTGTGGGCACACCCCGCCTCCGCGGCCGCTGTCTGCCTTTCCGCCCGCGCCAGTGCGACCGGTGCCCGGCGCGGCCCGCTGGCGCTGGTCCGCCAGAGCTGCGGGCCGTGCCGCGCTCGCGTCCGCCGGAGCTGGCGTGGGCAGCACGACGTGGGAGGGGCGTGCCGAGGTGAGGGGATGTGCCGAGGTGAGCGGGTGCCGGGAGCAGGGAGGAGGAGGAGGAGGAGGAGGAGGAGGAGGAGGAGGAGGAGGAGGAGGAGGAGGAGGAGGAGGAGGAGGAGGAGGAGGAGGAGGAGGAGGAGGAGGAGGAGGAGGAGGGGAGGAGGAGGAGGAGGAGGGGAGGAGGAGGAGGAGGAGGAGGAGGAGGAGGAGGAGGAGGAGGAGGAGGAGGAGGAGGAGGAGGAGGAGGCGGGGCGCCGTCTCTTCAAAACGAGGGCCCAGCACCACGGGATGGTTGAGACAAAAGCGACGGCGGGCACCGCGACGTGTTGCTCCGACGGGCGCGCGCCGCAGGAGGAGGGCGCGGGCGGGAGAGGAAACACCCCAGCGGCAGGCTCCTCGAGCACCCGCCCGCGCACCACCTCGCGCGGCCGGGGCGCCCCGGCGGCGGCTTCGGGTGCCGGGGCGCGGGCGCGCCCAGGCCCCGGGCGAGCGCCGCGCCCCCGACGACGAGCGAACGACGACGATCGACGAGGCCGACGCGGAGGATGGCCAGAGCAAGCACCAAGGTGCAGCAGCGATGCTGCCATGCAACGTCCCTGCCCCGTCCCCGAGTCCCCTCCCCGCACGCACCTGGGAGTTCTCTTGCTCATGGTTAGGTGCGGCCCCCCTTGCAAGGCCAGCGCTACATGGCCTCGCCATGTGGGTGAGGGCCCCGTTCTGAGGAGGAGCTGGATTGCACCCTCGCGCAAGATCTGGAACGCGAGAAACTAGGATCGTGTCCGGCGAGACCCCCCTTTCGAAAAAGGACCGCCTCCATCCGTGTACGTAACAGCTGCAGAAGCTTACCTTTGTGACCATGAACTTTTAGGACGTTTCGGTCCATAATTCCATGGCGAACAAGTGCCGCACTTGATCCGTGTAATGCTACACGGGCTGGAGTGACGGGCTTCTAAACTTAAGGAAAATCTCAAGCACAGTCCCAGCTCTTGAAAACATGTTAACCGTCCTTCCACCTGTTGCTATGATTCAAACGACCGCGCGCGACGCCCAGGCGAGGCCACGGAAAAACAACGACCCGTGCTCCATCCTTGTACTTGCTGCAAGACGTTAAGACCAATATGCGCAGCGCTAAGGCGGGAGCCAAGCTTTAAAATGGAACAGCCCTCCGTCCTTGAAGCTCTTGCATACTTCTATGGCGGGGCGGGCATGTTGAAACAACCTGCCCTCCGTCCTAGAAGGTGATGCACTTGTTAAAGACGAGTGCGCGCGGCGCTACAGCGAGAGTCCCATTTTGAAACGATTCGCCTGTCAAGGTAAATCCCATTATGCTGGTACTTGTGCCTTTTTCAATTCAGTATCTGCTCATGTCGTTTAGCACATATGTGCAAGGTGAAGAGTTTGCAGTGTATATGCTGTACGATCCGTGCCGTTTATCATACAGGGGCCTCTGAGTCAGGCAAACGAAGATACTCACGATCCCCAGAGTTTCCTATCCTTCCCGAGTAGACTCAGTGTGCTACCGTCGGTTCATATTGGTAGCGGAGCCGGAGATCCACCCTGCGGCTCCCCCGTCGCCGCCGTGGCTGGGACGCCGCCTCGCGCCCCAACCCCGGCGCCGCCGCCGGGCGGCTCGCCTCTTGCTGCTGCCAGCTCGCGGGCGGCAGCGGAAGCCTCCCGGATCCCAGGGAGCGAGCCGGGCGCCGAGGGCGTTCGGTGCGCCGAGACGGGCTGGTGGAGCCAGCGGCAGAATCGGTGGCGCCAGGAGTAGGGGGCCACATGTGAACCCTGCCCCTACCCCCCACGATTTCTGAGGGGGAGGGTGGGGTTCTCCCGAGCGAAGTGAACCCCACCCTCTCCCTCAGAAATCGTGGGGGGTAGGGGGAGGGTTCACATGTGGCCCCCTAAGGAGAGTTCGATCTGGGACGGGGGAGGAGGCCTCGTTGCAGGCCCCGAGTGAGACGGCGCCGAGCGACGACTGCGGAAGGCCGAGGGCTGCAGAGCCTTTTCGGAGGAAGCTCCAGGTCTGCGAGCAGTGCTGCAGGAAGCGCGGCACGACGGCAGCCAGCGAGGGCGCATGCCTAGTGATGACCTCGCTGCAAGGCGACGCCGCGGAGGCTGCAGAGGACATCGACACGGATTTGCTGGAGACGGAGAATGCGTTCGGCCTGCTGTTCAAGGGCCTGCATGAATATTCCAAGTGCGACAGTCAGACCGAGCTGTCAGCCCGCACAGATCAGTTGCTTTGTCGGCTCGCACGCCAGGACAAGGAGACGATGAAGCTCGATTGCCTTTGTCACCAGCGAGAAGTGCGGAAGGCAAAGGAAGTCGGCATGGAGATCCTGGACATGCTGGCGGGCTGTGACCTCCTCACCAGCGCGGTGGCCCCACCATCAGGAGCCGCCCAGGTACGGAGTCAATGCGAGCCCGTGCAGATGGCATCCTTCACTTGCTGAGTTCTGGGAGGTTCACGCCGTTTGAGAAAGGCTGCGCTCGGGCCTCGTTTTGCGATGCCCCCTGCTGTCGCTGCCGAGCCATCAGCTTAGGTTACCAAATCGACGACCGGTGTCCGCTGTGCTTCGCTGCTTCCGACAGATTTAGGCATCGTCTCCAGAAGCGTGATGCTGTCGAAGGTGAGCGAGAGCGTCCTGTGATGCCTGAAGTTCGGCGATTTGCCCATGCAGCTGACGATTGTCTTGCTTGTTTTGGAGCCTTGCTCCGTCCCGGCGGCTCTGTTCCAGGGCCCGCCACGTGTGGAGGTGTTCACGCCGAGTGGGTTAACGGTTTCGAGGCAGACACTGAAGATGATGTATCAGATGATGTTATCGGAGATGGCTCGTGTGCGCGGCGAGTTGCTCCCAAACTCAATCGTGCTAGCTGGGCCTTCAGTGTTTGGTGTAGAGCTGCAGGTGCCGAAATGCTTAGGGCTCGTGGGCCTTTCCGAGCCCCATCCCCCCAGACGCCCCAGGCTGCCGAGCTTTTTTCCTGCAGTATCGCGTGCCAGTGGTGCACTTGGCCCTGCGATTTTTGTTTTGATTGCCAAAACTTCGCCGATGTCCACCAGCTGCCTTTTTTTGAAAATCAGCTGATCTAAGCGTACGCATGCAGGCGTTGCCCAGTTCTGTGGGCCCCTCACCCGCCAGAGTGCAGTCCACAGGGTGCGTGCTCACAGGGACTTGGAAGCCTGCGAAGACGACTCGGCGCGTTATCGTTGCCAAGGTAAGTGTGCTGTCGATGCCTCTGTCAAGATTCCAGCAGGGGTCTTGAAGAAGGAACCCTTTTCGTTGGGGAGGGGCTCCGTGTTCCTTGATTGTTTCAGAGCTTGCCTCAGGTTTTCCTTATGTTTTCGATGGGAAATCGAAGTTCAACTTATGGAAAATAGGGGCCTCGTTCCTTATGTAGGGTTCCTTAGGTCAAGGCCCCGACTGTACGGTTGCTTTACATCCTGAACATGACCCGCAGGATGCTGAGCAGACCGATCAGAACCTTGCTGTTGCAAGAGCGGCGGGGATCCTCGCTGCGAAGCTCCTTCCGTCCTGACCGCGCCTCGACATAAAGGCCTGGGTTCGAGCGCGCCCCCAGTCCTCCGAAGGCCCAGGCGCAACCGTCGTTTGTTGCTCATGCCTGGAGCCAGGCTGGAAGTTGTTGGCAGCGGAGCACGTGTCGCAGAGGTCGGCGAGGCATCCCTTCGGTTCCGCTAGGGGGGGCGGATTGTGCTCTCACTCTCTGCGACTTCAGCATGCTGCTCACATGGCCCTGGGGCATCGATGCATTGTCGTGGATTGCTCTGGTGGTTCGTTTGTGTGTGTGTCTGTGTGTGCCAACGCTGCAGTTACATGACATCGGGGGCCCGTATTGCCAGGCTGGGCAAGGCGCCTGCCCGACGAAAGCAAGGCTCACTCGAACCTGGGGTCCTAGAGGCATTGTGGACCTCATCCTTCTTTTAAGAAGAAAGGGTCCACAGCTGAGCTGGACTCGGTCTGCCTGGCCAGTTCGGCCTGTCCTCAGCCTCTTCGTCCTTCTAGGCCTCCCAGGTGGGGTCGGAGTAGGTCGGAGGATCGCGCCGCATCGCCGACGCAGCGGCGATGCGGCTCGATGTGCAGCCCGATGTTCTCCACGCCGACGTCGCCGATGCATCGCCATCGCCGAGGTAGGCCATGCACCGCCGGTGCATCGGCGGTGCGGCGCGACCTTCCGACCCCTCTCTACTCCGACCCCACCTGGGAGGCCTCGGCCTTCGCCCTCCCCTCCCCGAGGGGTGGCGGGGGGGCGAGGCGGGGCGGGATCGGCAGATCGTGGAGGCCAGGGCGCGCAGCGTTGGAGGCCAGGCGGGGCCCGGGGCCCGACCGCCCCCCGAGCCTCCACGGCGTCGATGCCGAGGGGGAGGGGGCGGCCTCGGGCACGGCGGCCCCGTGGCGGCGGACATGGGCGCGGCTTCTCTTCGAAGAGCGGCCGGCGCCCTCCGTCGCGAGGGGGGCGAGGGCGCCCTCGTCCGTTCGCACGCTCTCTCGCAGAGGGCCCGTTGGACCGAGCCTCTCCCTTTCTCTTGTTGCCGGTCTCGCCCACCCGCTTGTGGAGAATATGGGTTGCATGGTGCCGTTGATGGCAAAATCCTCCTCCGCCTCCTCCTCCTCCTCCTCTTCCTCCCTCCCTCCCTGCCTGCCTCCCTCCCTCCCTCCCTCCCCTTCCTTCCTCCACCCGTCCCTCCTCCCGCCTGTCCTTCTCCCCGCCTCCTCCTGTTCCGGGGACGACGGCGGCGACAACGCCGGCGGCGGCTGCGTCGACGCGGCGAGGCGGCGGCAGTGGCGGCGGCGAGGTGGTGGCGAAGCGGCGCTGGCAGCGGCGCCAGCGGCGGCGGCGGCGGCGGCGGTCCCGGCGGCGGGGGCCGTGCGCGCCCGCGGGCCAGCCGGCGTTTCGCGGACCGGCTCGGCTTTCTCGCGCTGAGGGGCGGCCTGGGCTGCAAGGCGCCGCGGCGGGGAGGCAGGCAAGGACAGCGGCAGGGGTGGTGCAGGCCAGAGGCGGGGGTCTCGCCCTCCCCGCTCCTCCCCCTCTGTGTCGACGTTTTTTCTGGGGGTGGGGCCCTGCCGCTGGCCCCAGGCGGGCTGACCTGGGTGCCGAGGCAAAAGCCCTCCTGGTGAGCACGCTCCCCTTGGTGGCGTGCTTGGAGAAGCGGGTGCGGTGGAGGCCCGCACCGGTGTCGCTGCCATCGCCGTCGTGATCGTCGCCGCCCTGGGTGCTCCTTGATTTCGATGGCTTTGCGATGGGCAGCGTGAAGTTCCCACACCAGAGATTCGGGCCGAACGAAAGGGGCGGACAGGGAAAGGGGGGGGGTACGAAATCTGCTGCATGCAGCTGGTTTCCGCCCCGCCGCCGGGCCCACTCCTCGATACATGGGCGCCTCCTGGCGCCGGGAGGCGCCGGGAAAATTATCCCGGCAAAGCAACCTAACAGCGATGTGTAGAAGCATATCTGAAAGCATTCCCCTTAAGATTCAGATGAAAATCCAGTTGTAGGATTCTGCTGTTCTCGCAGTCGTAGTCGCATTCGCGATGACAGTCGCAGCGGCAACGGCAGTCGCAGTCACAGCCTCAACCTCAGCCTGCCTCAGCCTCAGCCTCAGCCTGCCTCAGCCTCAGCCTGCCTCAGCCTCAGCCTCAGCCTCAGCCTGCTTCAGCCTCAGCCTCAGTCTGCCTTCAGCCTCGGCCTCAGCCTCAGCCTGCCTCAGCCCCCAGCCTGCCTCGACCGCAGCATCAGCCTGCCTCAGCATTCAAAATGTGGCCCAGGAAAGGGAGTTCTGGGAAGTCGAAGAGCACGAAGTTGCCTACAGTTGGCTACGGGCATTCAAAATGGTGGCCCGGGAATGGAGTTTCTGGGAACTCGAAGAGCACGAAGTGGCCTACAGTTGGCTCCGGGCATTCAAAATGTGGCCCGGGAATGGAGTTCTGGCAATAGAAGAGCACGAAGTGGCCTACAGTTGGCTCCGGGCATCCAAAATGTGGCCCGGGAATGGAGTTCTGGGAACTCGAAGAGCACGAAGTGGCCTACAGTTGGCTCCGGGCATCCAAAATGTGGCCCGGGAATGGAGTTCTGGGAACTCGAAGAGCACGAAGTGGCCTACAGTTGGCTCCGGGCATTCAGAATGTGGCCCGGGAATGGAGTTCTGGGAGGTCGAAGAGCACGAAGTGTGTGACTGTTGGCTAAAAACGACTTCTGCGGCACCCTGTCCGGCACCCGCCCAGACCCCCCTGTGGAGTCATCTGCTGCTCTCTTTTTAGCCCATTAGAAACCTATCAGTCAAGCTGTTAGGTAATTATCCCGGCAAAGCAACCTAACAGCGATGTGTAGAAGCATATATGGAAGCATTCCCCTTAAGATTCAGATGAGAATCCAGTTGTAGAATTCTGCTGTTCTCGCAGTCGCAGTCGCATTCGCGATGACAGTCGCAGTGGCAACGGCAGTCACAGTCACAGCCTCAGCCTCAGCCTGCCTCAGCCTCAGCCTCAGCCTGCCTCAGCCTCAGCCTGCCTCAGCCTCAGCCTCAGCCTGCTTCAGCCTCAGCCTCAGTCTGCCTTCAGCCTCGGCCTCAGCCTCAGCTGCCTCAGCCTCAGCCTGCATCAGCCTCAGCCTCAGCCTCAGCCTGCCTCAGCATCAGCCTGCTTCAGCCTCAGCCTCAGCCTGCCTCAGCCTCAGCCTCAGTCAGCCTCAGCCTCAGCCTCAGTCATGCCTTCAGCCTCGGCCTCAGCCTCAGCCTGCCTCAGCCTCAGCCTGCCTCAGGCCTCAGCATCAGCCTGCCTCAGCCTCAGCCTGCAGCCTCAGCCTCAGCTCAGCCTCTGCCTTCAGCCTCGCCCTCGCTCAGCCAGCTAGCCCCAGCCTGCATCAACCTCAGCCTCAGCTCAGCCTGCCTCAGCTCAGCCTCTCAGCGTCTGCCTCAGCCTGCCTCAGCCTCAGCCTCAGCCTTCAGCCTCAGCCTCAGTCTGCCTTCAGCCTCGGCCTCAGCCTCAGCCTGCATCAGCCTCAGCCTGCATCAGCCTCAGCCTCAGCCTCAGCCTGCCTCAGCATCAGCTTGCCTCAGCCTCAGCCTCAGCCTCAGCCTCAGCTCCGCCTCAGCCTCAGCCTGCCTCAGCCTCAGCCTCAGCCTGCTTCAGCCTCAGCCTCAGCCTCTGCCTCAGCCTCGGCCTCAGCCTCAGCCTGCCTCAGCCTCAGCCTGCATCAGCCTCACCTCGCCTCAGCCTCAGCCTGCCTCAGCATCAGCCTGCCTCAGCCTCAGCCTCAGCCTGCCTCAGCCTCAGCCTCAGCCTGCTTCAGCCTCAGCCTCAGCTGCTTCAGCCTCGGCCTCAGCCTCAGCTGCCTCAGCCTCAGCCTGCCTCAGCCTCAGCCAGCCTGCCTCAGCATTCAAAAAATGTGGCCCGGGAATGGAGTTCTGGGAACTCGAAGAGCACGAAGTGGCCTACAGTTGGCTCCGGGCATTCAAAATGTGCCCTCGGGAATGTTGAGGTTGGAGTTCTGGGGACTCGAAGACACGAAGTGGCCTACAGTTGGCTCCGGGCATTCAAAATGTGGCCCGGGAATGGAGTTCTGGGAAGTCGAAGAGCACGAAGTGGCCTACAGTTGGCTCCGGGCATTCAGAATGTGGCCCGGGAATGGAGTTCTGGGAGGTCGAAGAGCACGAAGTGTGTGACTGTTGGCTTAAAACGACTTCTGCGGCACCCTGTCCGGCACCCGCCCAGACCCCCCTGTGGAGTCATCTGCTGCTTTCTTTTTAGCCCATTAGAAACCTATCAGTCTTCGCTGTTAGGTAATCAGCTGCGTGAGCTGGTTCTAAAACCCCCCTTTGCTATCCCCCCCTTTCGCCCGGCCCGAGAGAGCCATGGACGTCCCCGGGCCTCAGGCTGGGTTTCTCTCTCGTGGGCGGTTTCTCGTGGCCCGGCCCCCGCTGCAGCGAGCGCACGAGCTGCCACCCCGCACTGCGCACGTCGCTCGAGGCCCCGACGCGCCCTTTGGCGTCGCCGCGCGGGGCCCGCGCCCGCCGCCCCGCCCGGGAGAGCGCGCGGCCTCGCCACCGGGGGCGATGGCCGTCTCTCTCGGGCCGGACGGAAAGGGGGGGACAGGGAAAGGGGGGGTTACGAAATCTGCTGCATGCAGCTGGTTTCGGCCCCACCGAGGGGCCCATTCCTCGATGCATGGGCGCCTCCGGCGCCGGGAGGCGCCGGGAAAATCAGCTACGTGAGCTGATTCTCCCCCCCCCCCCCCTTTGCTATCCCCCCCTTTCGCCCGTCCCGACTCTCGGCGATGTACAAGGGGGGGGCCCATGGCGAGAGAGCCCCTGCTCGCCTCCAGGGTGCCCCGGGTTTCTCTTGGGTTCCGATGGCTCTGCGACGGGAGGCGTGACGTCCCCACGCCAAAAACCAATGGACGCCCTGGGGTTCAGGGTTGGGCTTCTTGTGGAGGGTTTCTTGTGGTCGAGCCCCTACTGTATCTCTGGCCCCGGGTCGATGTTTCCCGCCCTGGCCCAATTCTCCCCCCCCTTCGGCGGCGAGCGAGGGGGGGAAGTGAGAAGGAGAAGGCCTCTTCTCAGAAGGCGGCGGGAATTCTCAAAAGCCTCCGCGCCCTCTGAGAAGCTCCGTGCCTCTTCGGGGAAGGCTTCGAAGACTCTTATGAAGGCCGGGTGGCTTCCGAGCCTTCTGAGAAGGCCCTCGCCTTTCTTTTCCTGCGCAGGCTGCTGAGCGCTCCAGGCGCCTGTAGCGTCAGGAAGGCCTTCTCCTTCTCACTTCCCCCCCCCTCCGGGCTCGCCGCCGACCCCTGGCCAGGGAAGCACCGGTGCTTGCCTGCCGGCAGGGGGGAGGCGGGATCAGCGGCACCACCGCCAGCGGGCCACCTCCCGCGACGACCGAAGGCGCGCGCAGAAGAGGGGGATGGCGCGAGGGGGGGCGGCCGTTCGCAGGCCCGGAGGTTGACACCAGCACGAACATCGGCGGTGTGCCTCCACCGAGGGAGGAGGATCCCGATCTCGGCGATGGCGGTCATACTCTGGCTGCCAAGGTGGCCGACGTATTACCACCAGCACCGAAGTCTAGGATCAGCCTCCCCCTATGGGGGCACCCCCCTGTGTTGGTGCTGGTGCCCATTTCCAGGCCTCCAAGCCTTCGGAGAAGCATCGGAGGGCCTCTGAGGAGGCAGCGGGGGCTCTTGGAAGCCATCTCGGCATCCAGGCAGCCTTCTTAGAAGCCCCCGGGCCCTTCTACGAAGGCACCTGCCCTCCCAGATGCCCCCCCGCCTTCTTGTTGCAAGGGCGCCATCGCGCCACGCCCGCCGAGGGGAGGGCCACGATGCCTCCCCGAGCTGGCGATCGGAGATGTCTTGGGCGGGACGCCGCGAAGCAAGGGCGGCCACATCACTAGGCGAAGCCACCAGGAGGGAGGCAGGAGGAGCCTTCACGAAGGATCGAAGACCAGCACGAACCTGCACGCGAGCAGCAGCTGTCCGAGGTCTGCGCGGCTATCTCGGCTCCGCGCAGAGCCCTCGCGCTGGGGAAGGGCGTTTGGCGTGCGAGGGGAGGGGGACCCAGCGCCAGCCCAACCGAGTCGCGTGGACCTCCGAAGGCGGATGTTTGCGCAGTCTTTTTCCCTGACAGTGCTTGTGCTAAGGGGCCCTTGCTCTGCTTCCTGCGTAGCCGGGTGGGTGTGTCGGGGTTTCGCCCAGAGGGCGCCCGTGGCGCTTCGTGGGCGCCTGGTCTGGGTGGGCGTCCGTGGGCGCTGCGCGGGCGCATCATGCTGGTAGGTGTGTCGAGGCATCGCGCTGGCCGATTCGCTTCTCGGTGCCCCCCGCTCAGCACTGTCGCTGGTGCAGCCATTCTGCTTCGCCCCGACGAGAGAAGTGCGTCAAGGCTTCGCGGTGAGCGCCCGTGGGCGCTTCGTGGGCGCAACGTGTGGGTGGGCGTGTCGGGGTTTCGCCCGGTGGGCGCCCGTGGGCGCGTGCGCGCTGTGGGCGCCTCGTGCACTGGATGGGCGTGTCGTGGTTTCGCCCGGCAGACGCCCGCGAGCGCTTCGTGTCGGACGCTTCCCGGGTGGGCGTGTCGGAGTTTCGTCTGGGGGGCGCTTCGTGGGCGCTTCGTGGGCGCCTCGTGCGCTGGCACGACAACGCTCGCTTTACATAGCGTGCGACACGTAAGTAGCTTACACCACAGAGGCTGCATCACGCAGCTTGCAAACCATATATTTTACCACATGATGTGCCTGCACCCCACAGCTCGCACCATATAGCTTGCACCACACACGTAGTTTGCACCAGACGGGTTGCACCACATGGTAAGCACTACACAGCTAGCACCACACAGCTTGCACCACACCCGCAGCTTGTACCACGTAGCTTGCACATCCCGGCTAGTAAACTGCCCATTTTGCACAGTATAGTTTGCACCACACATACTGGGCCTCACAGCTTATATTACATAGATTGCACCCCTCCCGAGCCCTGACTTAACGACCACCCTGGTGCATCGTTGTTTATAGCTATTTTGCACCCTTGGTAACAGCGGTTGGGCGCAGATGCTGGCATTTGGGCCGTGCGCCCTCGACGCCGCGCGGCGGCGGGTCAGCAAGGTCCGGCATGGGCGTGGGCTCCTCGGCTCACGTCTGGCACTGCAGGCGGGCGGGCCCGACTTCGAGGAGACGCTCGCGCAGGTGGCAGCGGCCGCGGACCTCAGTGTGGAGGAGGCACGGATCCCGCCGCAGGATTTCGTCGACCAGGCGGTGGCCGAGGAACCGTGTCACAAGCGGCTACGCGCGCTCCGCGGCCGCCCCGAACAAACCATGCTGGAGGACGCCGTGACGAGTTTCTTGGCCGTGCGTGATCAGGAGCGGCGTGGGGCCGTTCCCCCGCCAGGGGCCCGCGCGCTAGGAGGAACCCGCTACGTGAGGAGGTGCCGCGCCGCTGCTTAGGAGACTCGCGGCGAGCTGAAGGCCCGAGTGGGCTCGCGGGAGGCCTCACCTGCTCCGGCTGTTCGGCGAGATGGGGGCGCCATCGCTGGAGATGGCGTGGCCCTGCGTGGACCCAGGGCGGGCGTTGGATGGCATCGCGGGCCGCGCGCGCCTCAACGCAGTGAGGTCGCGCGTGCGTGCGGGCGAGACGCTGCGCCGATGGCTCCTGCACAGCATCCCGTGACCCAAGACGGTAGTGCACTTCATCGAATACGTGTGCGCCGGGGCTGCCGAGCCTTGTGGGCGACTGCGCCCAGCCAGGTCTTCTGCGCCCTGGCCTGGGCCGAGCGTGCGGCGGTCTTCGACCCGAGCGCTAGGCTTTCCGCTCGGCCGGAGATCTAACAGGTCGTCACGAACATGCAGATGCGCACTTAGGTGCTGGCAAGGGTCCGACCATGAGAACGGCCTGATCTGCCGCTGCCTTCATCGGGGCACTGGAGCAGCTGGTCGCAGACGATGGCCTCGCGGAGTGCCTCGTCCAGGTCTGGGCAGTGCTGCGCTATGTACGACGACCGCGGCTGGCTCCCACCTCGGTGCTTCGCCTTCGCGGGCGGCGGTCTGACATCGGCGATAGCACGTGCGAAAACCAACGGTGCAGGGTGCAAGATGCCAGAGCTGCCCCCAGTGGTATCCCGCGCGTGCTACATGCGGGTCTCGTCGTGGATAGAGACGAGCTTCCGCTTGTGGCAGGGGGTGGCGGCTGGCCAGGGGGCGCCCCGGAGGGCGCCGGCGCCATAGCCCTTTCCCAAGTCTCTCCAGAATTAAGTCCTTACAAAAGCTGATTATTAATGTGGGAAGTGCCCCCGTGAAAAACAACGTTTAAGAATCTTCCATGGTTTCAACCCCCAGTCATGGAAATTCAGCGCCGCGAGTCAACATGAGTGTTACGCCCTGACAGTCCTAAACAGCGCCAGGACACAATTCTTGGGCATGCCTTGAAGCTGCTGCAGGTTTTCGAAACGAATGTGTGTGTGTGCGGCGCTACAACGAGAACCACATTTTGAAAAAGGAACCGCCTACCATCCCGGATGCTGTGGAAGCTTTCAAGACGAATGCGCGTGGCGCTATGGCGAGAACCACATGTTGAAAAGGAGCCGCCATCCATCCCCCAAACGATTGCAAATTTGTGAAACGAGTGTTCTTGGCACTAGGGCGAGAGCAACGTTTTCAAAAGGAGCCGCCATCCATCTTTGAAGTTGGTGCAAGTTTGTAGAACCTGTGTGCCCGGCGCTAAAGCGCGAACCACATGTTGAAAGTCACCGCCCTCCATCCTCGAAGTTGCTGCAAATTTCAAGCTCCCGGATCATAAATGGTGAGGAAGTCTCAGGCGAAACGCCCAGCCCCGCCCTGCCGACACGGCTGGGGGTGCGACGGAGTATCTATAAGAGGAAAGGATGGAGGAATGAACCGTTGGAGGTGAGGGAATGGATCGGGAGGACAAGGAATGAGGACCGAATGATTTAATCGACGAGGGAATGAGGACCGCGTTTCCCAACCTTTGTGGTTTTGGGGGGGCCTCTGGGGTCCTCCGTCCGCGCCCGTTGCGGGCGCAGACGCAGTTGCAGCAGAAAGGTGTGCATACATGTAGCTATTTATGTATATATATATACACATAAGTGTATATGTATATGTATATGCATATATGTATATACGTATACAAAGATTCTAAGGCTCGCTGCGCTTCGCCTTCTAATCTTGATCCTTGCACCTACGATGTTTCTGGGCGCGGGCGAGAACACAATTGTTCAATGAGGTGTGTGTGTGTGTGGGAATTGTGCGAGCGGAGGCGAGGCGAGGCGAGTGCGCGGTAGCGCCCGGGGCGGGGCTCAGGGCGCAGCGTTGGTGGACGCTTGAGTGGAGGTGAAGGTGGAAAGTCGGATGCCGGACGCTAGAGGTCGGAGTGTTGAGCTGATGGAGGCTGGAAGTCTATAGGTGGAAGTCCCACCAGCCTTTTAGGGCTACGGTGGTATAACGAGTTTGGTCTTCTCTCTTCCCCTTCCTTCCCCTGCTCGGGGGAGGGGTAACCTTCCCCTGGACCTGGATGGGGGGGGGATGGAGGCGTTAGAGCGTCCAAGATGGCTCAAGATGGCTCCAAGAGGCGCTCCAAGTCGCAAGATGGTTTCCAAGATGGCCCAAGATACCTCAAGATGGGTCAAGATAGCCTCCGACACACCTCCAAGAGTCCTCAAGACGGATCCAAGTGCCCTTCGAGCCCTCCACGGCGCCCTCCAAGAAGCCAAAACCCTTCAAAAGTCTAAGGAAAATCGATGTGTTTGGCATTCGCGTCTTTTCGCATCCGATGGGCCCCCGAGGCATCAAGATTGCCCCAAGATGGCCCAAGAGAGCCCCAAGAGGGGCCCAAAAAGGCCCAAGACGGCCCCAAGATCGCCCAAGAGGCTTCCAAAGAGCGCTCCAACACGTCCCCAATACGCCGTTTGAGAGCCTCCGAGGGGGGGACCTGAATTGAGGACCCCCGCTCTTTTTGAACAGAGGGGCCCAAGACGGCCCCGAGAGGCCTCCCAGCCTCTCCTGAAGATTCTCCACCCCGCTCTTTCTGGCCCAAGATGGCTCCAAGAGAGCCCTAGATAGCCCAAGATGGCCTCCAAAATGGCCCAAGATAGCCAAGCATGGCTCAAGATAGCCTCCGACAGATCTCCAAGAGGCCTCAAGACAGCCTGAATATGGCCCGACATAGCCGAGCATGTCTCAGAATAACTTCCGACAGCCTCTAGCCGAGCATGGCTCAGGATAGCCTCCAACAGGCCTCGGGAAAGCTGGCGATCAATTCTGGACGGGCTGGTGCGGATACGCGAAGCGTCAAGAATTGAGAGGAAAGTCGGCGGCCGCATGCTGGAGGACGGGATGCTGACCTGGTAGAGGCTGGGAGTCCCGCGAGCGAAGCGGCAACACGATATTGAATGAGAGATGTGGCCGGCGCCTCGGCGAGAGCACGGGGCCCAGCGAAAGCTGTCTTCTGTTTCCGCCGTTTGCCCTCCCCTCCTCCTGCTCCTCCGTGCCCTCCTTCCGTCTTCCTGGGGCCCCTCCTGTTTCTCGCAATCTTCACCGTTCCTTCCTCTTCCTCCTTTTTCTCCTCCGTCCCGCCTCCTTTTCCTTCTCTGCCACGCGGGCCCATTCGGCGCGCGGGCCAGCCGAGCCAAGGACGACGGCTCAGGTCAATCAGAGTGTAATGAATTTGACGGCTCTAAGACTGAGTGGAGCTCCTGTTGGTGCTTTTGTATACCATCGGAGGGCCTTCTTGGGCTGTCCTGGGGCCCTCCTGGGCTGTCTGGGGGGGCTTGGGCCGTCCTGGGGCCGTGTTGGGGCTCTCTCGGGCCCTCTCTGAAGCATCCCGTGGCTCTGTTGGGGCCCTCTTGGAGGTCTTTTAGGGGTCTTTTGGGCGCTCCCTGGCTTTCTTGGCGCTTTATTGGCCCATCTTGGGGCCCCATTGGGCCGCCTGGAGGCCATCTCGGGGCGACCTCGGAAGCTCGCAAACCATTCTTGGGCCGTTCGTGGCCAGAAAAGGCGAGAGGCACCGAGTTGTTCAAAAACCAATGGAAAATTAAGGTTTTTGGCCTGCTGAGGCCGAATTGGAGGTCTTTGCGGGGGCATCCTGGGCCGTCTTGAGCCCATGTTTGGTCTTGTTGGAGCACTCTGGGGCCGTCTTGGGGCCTCTTGGGCCTTGCAGAGGACGTCTCGGAAGTGTCTTCTGCTGTCTTGGGCTCCCGATGTAGGCCTCGTGTCGCTCTCTTCGGGGTATTTTGGGCCGCCTCGAAGCATTGTGGGGCTCTCTTGGGGGCCTGTGGGGTTCATGTGGGGTCCATGTGGGGGGGGGGGTGTCGGTGACATGCCGGGTTTTTCCTTGTAATTTGATAGGTATAAGGAACGTGTATACTCACAAGATTGCATTGGCGCTTCGAGCCATGCACCTTGGTCCTGGAAGTTCTGTATGCAGGCGGAATGGCAGGAAGGCCGAACAGACAGTTGAACGATAACTCATTGCTGTTTTTCGGCATTGCCGTTATAATGATGTTGTTCGGTATCCTTCCTCCACGATTATGTTTCTTTATTCTCGTCCTACCCTGCGAATTCTCCTCCATCCTCAGCTCTTTTGCGGAGGCTCCTTCTTGGAGAGCCTCTGGGGGCCTCATGGAAATGTTTCAAGCTTTTTAGAAGGCCTTCTGGAGGCCTCCTGGGCGTCTTCTGGGGGCGTCTTCTGGGGGCCTCTGGGGGCGTCCTTGGGCCACCCTGCCTCCAACCGCGGTTTCCCTGAACGACCAGATCACGATTTGGAATGCTTCGGGGGGTGTCTGGGGGCCATCTTGGGCCGTCACTGGGGCTTTCTGAGGCCATCTTGGAACCCTGTTGTGCCGTCTTGTGGCCCTCTTGAACTGCCTGAAAGCATTTTCGGATGGTTTTGTTGCGATTTTTGAGCCCTCCCAGGCGGTCTCGGACGCCCAGAAGACCGAAGGACAGGGCATTCCAAAACCATGCCAAAAAATATGTGAAATCAATGTTTTCTGCGTTGTGGGATGTTTTGGAAGCCTCTTGGGGGTCTTCTTTGGGTCGTCTTCGGGTGTCTGGTGGGTGTCTGAGGCCTCCTGGGGCCCTCGGGGGGGCGTTCGGCCGCCCTCCTGACTGATTTGGGCCAATTGCCTAGGGTCACCGGAGGGCCCCAGGGGCCTGGGATTCGGGGGGTCCGCTTTCGGGGGGGGGGGGGTCCCGGGAAGGAAAAACACAGACACAGACACAGACACAGACACAGACACAGACACAGACACAGACACAGACACAGACACAGACACAGACACAGACACACACACACACACACAAACACAAACACAAACACAAACACAAACACAAACACACACACACACACACACTTGCACACTTGCACACTTGCACACTTGCACACTTGCACACTTGCACACTTGCACACTTGCACACTTGCACACTTGCACACTTGCACACTTGCACACTTGCACACTTGCACACTTGCACACTTGCACACTTGCACACTTGCACACTTGCACACTTGCACACTTGCACACTTGCACACTTGCACACTTGCACACTTGCACACACGCACACACGCACACACGCACACACGCACACACGCACACACGCACACACGCACACACGCACA
The DNA here is from genome assembly GCA_963575745.1 of Prorocentrum cordatum. NCBI lineage: Eukaryota > Dinophyceae > Prorocentrales > Prorocentraceae > Prorocentrum > Prorocentrum cordatum. The sequence goes on from CAUYUJ010022469.1 coordinate 49,443, forward strand.
CACGCACACACCCACACACACACACATATATATGTATATATACACATAGGAATATAAATAGAGAGAGAGAGAGAGAAAGAGAGAGAGAGAGAGAGAGACAGAGACAGAAACAAGAGCCCGTTTCTTTATTGCTTGGGGCATGACGGGCGTCATGGCCCCCGCTCCCCCCCCTATGACGTAACGCTCCCCCCCCAAGTGCGCTCCGGGCACTGCCGCCGTGCGCATTGGGATCTGCGTAGGTATCCGCGTAGGAATCCGCATAGGTGTATTGTCCGCAGGCGTCGTCGTCGTCGTCGTCGTCGGTCGTCGTCGCTTGTGGTTCGTCGCTCGTCGCTCATCGTCGTCGTGCGCGCGGACGCGGCTGGAGCCTGTTTTTAACTCGGGCCGATGACGGCAATCATCTGGGGGGGTCGGAGGGGGTTGATGACGTCACGTTTCCCGCCGGCGGCGTCTGGGAATGCTTAGGAATGACGGAGGACGGGTAGCACGAACATGTAGGTGGCGAGAGGCGATATGCACCACAACGCCTGTGTACATCACAGTGCCCGCGTGCACCACAACGCCTGTGTACACCACACCGCCGATATACACCACAGCAGCCGCGTGCAACACAGCGTCAGTTTGTGCCACCGCGCCTGCGGGCACAGCAGCCCTTGTGTACACCACAGCGCCTCCGTACACCACATCAGCCGTGCGCAACACAGCACCAGTGTACACCATAATGCCTGCGTGCGTTGCAATGCCTGTGTACGCCACGGCGCCTGTGTGCACCACATCAGCCGTGTGCAACACAGCACCATTGTTGTGTATAGAATTTCAAAAGGAATCCTTGTGACAAAATGGAGCGCGTGTGGATTCCAGAGAAAACAATGGAATACAAATCCTCATGGACAAAGAAGCGCCGCTGGAATCTACGAGTCCCCCCGAGTCCGCCCGCATCACCCTAACTCCCATTTGCGTCCAGGAGGCTCCAGCTAAACTGGCCGTCCGAGAACCAAGTGGACCGATTCAATCGACCATTCTGCGGTGCACGCTGAAATGCGCACGCGCGTTGTAACGCCAAGCCGCACGACAGGGGGTAAGAGGGAGAAAAAGGAGGAAAAGGAGGAGGAGGAGGAGGTGGAGGTGGAGGGGAAGGGAGGAGGAAAAACGTCGCAGTCGATTCTCAGAACTTTCCTCGCATGGCGTTTACTTGTCCGCAGCAGATCCTGACGTACATGCTCCTTCTACCTGTCCTATGCACGCAGGCACTGTGGTGTACACCGGCATTGCGTTGCACGCGGATTCTGTGGTGTAGACAGGCGCTGTGGCGTGCACAGGCGCTGCGGTGCACGTAATCACTGTGGTGTACACAGGCGTTGTGTTGCACATGGCTGCTGTGGTGTATGTACACCGGCGCTGCAGTGCTCCCAAATATTGTGGTATACGCGGGCGGTGCTTTGCGCACGGCTGTTGCAGTGTACGCAGGCGCTGTGGTGCACACGCGCGGTGTGGTGCACGCGAGCGTTGTGGTGTACACAGGCGCAATGGGCAGATCGCCACTTACATGCTGCTCGCGTCGTCGTCGTCGCTCGTCGCTCGTCGCTCGTCGCGTCGTGCGCGCGGGCGCGGCTGTGGTGCCGGAGCCACACGGCGGGGGAGGGGGCGTCACGTCATACCCCCCCCTCCCTCCCCCCCTCCATGACGCCCGTCATCGCCGAACATAAAGAAACGCGCTCCAAGAAAAAAGAGAATGGGAGAAAGAGAGAGAGAGAGAGAGAGAGAGCAGTCGAACATTTTTGCTTGGCGCGTCGCGTCGCTGGATTTGGCCCTCCACGCCTCGGCGTGACGCGCAAACCACGCCCCGGTCGCTGAGGGCCCCCGCCCCGGGCCTCGGGCGAACCCTCCCGCCCCGCGGAGCGCAGCGGAGCGACGCGCTCTCCGCTCGCAGGGCACGGGGCGTCGCAGGGGCCGCCGCCGCCGCGAAGTGCTAAGCAGCGGGTCTCGGCCCGAGAGAGCGGGAGCAGCCGAGGGGTCCCCCCTGGGCCCGGCGGGCGCCCCTGCGCGGGGGGCCCTCTCTGTTGTCCGCGGTGCGGGCGGGCGGCGGGCGGACCTCCGCTGGGCCCTGCGCCCGCCCGCCCGCCCCGCCCTCCCCCCCTCCCTCCCTCCCTCCCTCCCTCCCTCCCTCCTCCCTCCTCCCTCCTCCCTCCTCCATCCTCCTCCTCCCTCCTCCCTCCCCCCCCCTCCCTCCCTCCTCGCCCTCCCCGCCTCCCGTGCGCGCGCGACTGGGGGGGGGGGGGGCCCTCCCTGTTCCCCTCCTCCTCGCCAAGGCAGCACGAGTTTGGAGCCGCTGCCAGCTCGCGGGGGGCCTCGCAGGGCCCGGGGGCCGTCCAGGCGCGGCCCAGGATGGAGAGCCGATCCCAGGGAAGGGGTCGGGGCCTCTGCTTGGCATCGCCCGTACCTGTGCATCCTTTTGGAGCGAGGGTCATCGAGGAACATCCTGGATCATCTTGCCCCAACCAAGAAAAAAACACGCACAACTCCGACAAGTGCACGGGGAATTGACGTCCGGGCGATGGCCAGCCTGGGGGAGCCGTCGCCGTGGAAAGATCACGGCGCCAGAGGTCTGGGTCTGCGCGCGCACGCCTTGGGGGGCTGGTGGCCGGAGGAAGATCGCGAGCAGAGGGTCGGAGGAGTGGCCCTCCCACAGGCCGCCGTGCCGTGACCTGTGATGGCAGGACTGCGAGGGGGCAAACGCCCGCGCGCGCGGGCGCCTCTTCGGGTGTTGCTAGAAGTGGCCCTGGGCCCAGGTGCCCCCAGAATCTGCGAGGAGGCCACCAAGGCCTCCAGAGCACCCCTCACAGGGCCCAGAGGGCCCCAGGGGCTCCAAGATGGAGCGAAGAGCTGGGGGCACCATGGGCCAGGGGTACCTTTCGCACCCCCCGAGCTATCTCTCTCTCTCTCTCTCTCTCTTCAGCGTCGCGATCCGCTCCGGGCCCCCCAGGTGGGGTCCGAGCAGGTGGGGCCGGGGGATCGCGCCGCACCGCCGACGCATCGCCGATGCGGCTCGATGAGGAGCCTGCTTCTCTCCACGCCGAAGGCGCCGACGCACCGCCGACGTTGCCGATGCACCGGTGATGCATCGGCGATGCATCGGCGGTGCGGCGCGATCCTCCGACCCCGTCCAGGAGGCTTCTGTCTGATCAGAGCCGTCGGAGGGCGCCGGCTGCGGGGCGCTCCAGGGAAGGGCATCGCCCTGGGCGGTCCCGGCCCGCAGCGGGGGCTCCGACGGGAGGCGGCGGAAGGAAGAGGGCGGCGGGCGGTCGGCGGAAGGCGCCGGGAATGGTGAAGAGACGTCAACACTGATGGATTCTAGATTACTGCGAAGGCCTTACGGCCGGTGCCGCCGACCCTGAATGGCGACGACGACGACGACGACGACGACGACGACGACGACGTGGGCCTCTTGGGAAGCTCTTAGGGGCCGCTTGGAAGCCTCGTGGGGGCCTCTTGGGGCTTCCTGGGGATTCTAGATTATTTGGAGTTGGTTCACTTGGGCGCTGGCCGAAAGTTCGGTTCGCGCAGTTCACACGGAACTGGTGCGACCGGCGTTTCGGGAAGATGCTGGGAGCTTGGCCAGATTTGGGGCCTTGGAGAGGGGCTCTTAACTGACGTGTTGCCCGCGTGCACGCCTCTGCCAGCAACGCCAACGTCGGGAACTTCTGCCCACGTGCACCCGCACTGATTCTGGCCAGGCCCATCCTGGCCAAGGATCGGTGTATTAGCTGATCGTGGGCCCGTGATGGGCGTGGCCAGGACCGATGTGGATATAGTGTTGGGCGTCCTCTTCTGCAGACGTTCATCAGGCCCCCCTTTTGGGTTTGGGGCCGAAAGCGATATATGGGACGAGACGCCAGTCCTCGTGGACGTTCTCTGGGTTCTCAACGTCTTGAGCAAATCATCCCAACATCGGAGGTCTGGGCTCCATGAAGCCCGAAGACACCCACTGGGGTGCAGTCCGCTCCTGCAGTTCCCGAGTGGAGTAGGTTCCTTGATCGGAGGAGCGCTCAGATCTGACACGTTGCGATTGGCGTCTAATGAATTATACGTGGTAGCACTACCGCAGACCAGAGTCAAAGGGCGCCCATCGTCGTCCATAGGAGCCCGTTGCCTACCACCCATCTAGCGCGGAGAGAAGTAGCATTGAGGGCCTGCCTGGCAATCGATCCTCTGTTGACCTCTGTTTGAACCTTGTCTAAACCCTGATTGGAAACTGAGAACATGCTTTCAGGAAACCTGACAATTCAGAGACAACTCTTGGGAAAGTGCCGGGGAATCCCGAATCTCCGAAGAAAGTCCCAGGGACAATTCCAGGGAAACTCCAGGGGAAGCCGGAAACTCAGAACACACTCCTATCAATCTCCCGGAAAACTCGCGGGAAATCTGGAAACTCTGAAAACAATTCAGATCAAATTCTTGGAAAATTCCCAGGAAATCCAGAAACTCAGAAAAATCCGATCAAACTCACACGAAAATCAGGAAATCCGGAAATGAAATTTCGAATCAAACATTCTTGACGAAAACTCCCGGGAAATCCGGAAACTCCGACTCCCAGGAAACTTCCAGAAAGTTCGAAAATTCTTAAACACATCGGATCAAACTCCCGGAAAATTCTTGGGAAACCGGGCAACTGAGAAACAACTCCCAGAAAAGTTGCCGGACAATTTTCAGAAAAGCTGGAATCTCAGAAAAATGTCCGAGGACAAATTCCCAGAAAATTCCCAGAAACTAAATCAAAGTTTTGTTTTCAGAGTTTGAGGCCAGAGCTTAATCAGAGTTTGAGTTTTATCGGAGTTTGGGGCCAAAGGTCAATTTGAGTTTCAACCGAGCCTTTCAGAGTTTTGACGGCTCGGGTCGGATGTCCAATTTGCTTACATACAATGAGGATTTTGCGGTTGGTGGGGCTCTAATCTGGCGCAACGCGGTCGTTCACATTATATCAGTAAGAAGCCGAACCAAGACACCAGAAGCATTGCGGCACGTAATCAAGCGCAGCCGCAGGGTTCCGCATTCGAACTGACCAGAGCACCTTGCATGGCATTTGATCGGATTTGATCGTCGGTGTGTCCGACGGCATCGTCGAGGCTCGCTGTAATGTGCGCAACTGACGTGTAGTCAAAGCCCGCTGCCGCCCCGACGCCTGGCTTTGAGGCCCACCAGGCGCAGGACTGCGCCGCGCTGAATACGGCATGGTTCTGGGATTGACTTCGCACCGACCAGGGGCCCCCACGACGCCGTGTATTTTCGCAACGCGGGCCCCCGCGGAGAGCTCTATAGTCCTCCCCCAGGACCAGCTCTGCGCTCATCCCGAATCGTACCCCCCCAGATGCGAACAAAAAGATACCCATGCCTCCCGTCGCGAATCTGTCACGACGCGAAGTGGTTGGGGACAGTCCCCCTCACTAAGCCAATCGCCCCCCCTCTCTTCCCCTTCGAAGCCCCGTCAAATTCGATCCCCGGCCCTCTCCTGGGGTCGTGCTGCGGCCGTTAAGGGCGGAGGGCCAAAAAGGTGGGAGGTTCGATCCTCGAACCGTGTCTCCCTCCTCCCTCCTCTCCCCTTCTCTCTCTTCGATCCTTGAGCGTCAGAGCTTCGGACCTCCCCTCCTCTCTCCCTCCCCCCTTGCTCCCTCGAGGGGGGCGAAAAGTCCAGGCCTCCGCGACGTCGTGCAAGTTGTCTCATGGCGTGGGCCCTCAGAGGTTTCGACTCCTTCCTTGGGACAGGTTTTTTCATCCCGAGTCGTCGTTCGATTCATGACGCTGTCCCAGGGCCCAGTGAGAGCTCCTGGAGGAGGGGGGGGGGCGAAAGCTGTCAGAAACCGTCCGTTGTGATTCTGGTTTGCGACACGAGGGGGTCTGAGGGAGTGCCGAAGGGGAAGGGAGGGAGAAGGGACCACCTGAGGCTTCGCGACGCTCGGCGACCTGCTTCACCATACCATGCATCGTCATCACCTGGGCCTCGGAAGGGGGAGGTGGAATCCCTGGTCGCTGCGGGACAACGGCGACGGTCTCGGCGGCGGCGGCGCCGAACGGCCACGATGCCGACGACGGCGGCGGCGGCGTCGACGCGGACGACGGCGAGAACGACGAGAACGAGGAGGACGACGCGGAGGCGGCGAGGAGCACGGCGGCGGCGGCGAGGAGGGAGGGCGAGGGGAGGGGGGGGCGGGAGGTGGGCTGCCCCCCTTCCCCTCGCCCTCCCTTCGAGGGAGCGCCCCCGCCGCGCTCCTCGTCGCAGGGCGTCGTCCTCCGAGGCTCGCCGTCGCTCTCGCCGCCGCCCTCGCCGTCGACGCCGCCGCCGCCTTTTCGGCACCGTGGCCGTCCCGCGCCGCCGCCGCGGCCGCCGTGCTCCCCGTCGCCGGCGCCGTCCTCCGAGGGAGCGCCCCCGCCGCGCGCGAGCGGTCGCCGCGAGAGCGCCTCTCCGCGAGCGGGCGGGCCGCGGCACGGCCTTTATAGCAGGCGCTCTCGGGCGGCCCCGCCCCCCGCGCGGCCTTGGCGGCGCGAGGGCGGCCTGCCGCCCCCCCCCCTCCTCCCCACGGCGTGCTGCGTGCACGCGCGGCCCCAGGCCTCTGGCGTCGGTCGGAGGACGGATCCGCTCGAAGCTCCGGGGGCGGAAGAGAGGGGGGTGATGACTAGGGGGGGGGGGGGGATATCATGGCGTGGGCCATGATATCTCCCCAGATTTCATGGCGCCTCTGCTTATTTCATTACGTCCCTGGCCCCCCCCGCTGGGCCGCGCACTTTCCGCCGGTCATGATGTGCACCCCCCCCTCTTGGACACTCCCCTCTTGACCGCTCCCGAGAAGAAGAAAGAACGGCATGCGTAAACAGGCAGTCGACCCGCGTAGGAAGGGTGGGCTCCCTTCCCAGGGGTACCCTTGGGTCGGGCCTGTCCCCCTACAGGGGGATTTGGGGAGAGAAATGAAAAATACACCAAAAAACGACTCCCCAAAAATTCAAAAATGATCCAAAAATCGTCCCCAGATTGTTTCCGGACCATTTTTGAATATTCCTCCTGTAGAGGGACAGGCCACATGCCCGACTTAAGGGCACCCGTGCATCCCTGCCTCCTCGGTCCATCCTCGGCCACGTCCGTTGGCCGCGTCTTGCTCGGGAAGCTTCAAGATGGCCTCCCAAGGCCCTTGCATCCTTATCGCGCATCCTTCTGATACGGGTTGACTGTAAACGTTTGGCGCTCTGCGCGGGTTTCTTGGATCCGCGCTGGGCCCCCTGGCGGCTCCTCCGGCGCCGCCCCTGGCGCGCTCCGCGCGCGAGGGAGGGGGGGTCCGGCGCGGATCCAAGAAATCCGCGCGCAGCGCTAAAAGTTCATGGTTACGCCGCTCTTCCTTTCAGAAACGTCACAAGGTCGGGAACTTGTCGGACGGGGCTAGGACGAGGATAGATCCGTTCCAGCGCGTCCCGGAACGCGCTCTAACGCTCTGACAAGGCCGCGGCGCCCGAGGCATCCTCCAGAGCCGCCGGATCTCAGAGATTCCCGAGCCATCCTCCCCGAGTTTGTGCTCGTCCTGGCTTCGTCTAACTCCGCGCCGAGAAGGACGAGGAAGAGGAGGAGGAGGACGGAGGAGAAGGAGGAGGGAGAGGTGGCGGAGGAGGAGGGGGGCGATGGGGGAGGGAGGATGAGGAGAGAGGGAGGGAGGAAGAGGGGACGAGGAGGAGGGAGGAGAGGAGGAGGAGGAGGAGGAGGAGGAGGAGGAGGAAGGATGGAGCAGGATTTTTAGAGGGCGCGTCGCGTCGCCGTCACTTTGGGCCCACCACGCTTCGGCACGACTCGCCGTCCCCGTCCCCGTCCCCGAGCGTCGGCGTCCCGAGCGTCTCCTGGCGCCCCCCGCCCCGCGCAGCGCAGCCGCACGTCGTCCGCTTTTGCAGGGCATGGCGCGTCGCAAGGGGGCCCCCGCCGCGACACGCTGCGCAGCGGTTCCTCGGGGGTCCTCCTCCTCCTCCTCCTCCTCCTCCTCCTCCTCCCCTCCTCCCCTCCTCCTCCTCCTCCTCTCATCTCCTCTCCTCCCTCCTCCTCCTCCTCCTCCCCTCCTCCTCCTCCTCCTCCTCCTCCTCCTCATCACATCATCATCATCATCATCATCATCATCATCATCATCATCATCATCCACATCCTCCTCCTCCTTCTCCTCCTCCTCCTCCTCCTCCTCCTCCTCCTCCCTCCCCTCCCTCGGGGGCCACACGCGTAATTTCTCGGGGTCCGCGCAGATTTGTCTTGCATCGGCGCGCCCCCCCCCCCCCCGATGGCGCTGGCGCGCTCCGCGGGCCAGGGTGGCGGGTGCGGGTGCAGCGCCGACCCAGTGAAAATCCGTGCGGACCTCAGAAGAAATCATGTCTCTGAGGATGTTTGTTCTCCTCTGGCCGTCGTCTTTTCATGTATCGACGCCAGTGCGCTGTGCAACCGAGAGGCTTGCGCCGTTCCGCCCCCTCCCCCCCCAATTCCGCCCCGTAAACGGGACGGGCGGGTGGGTGGTGGGGGCAGGGAGCATCTCAAACTGGGAGCTGGCACGCAGCGCTCCCACTCGGTGAGTGCTGGGGGTAGGGCGGGGGGCCCTGTGAGGTCTTCCTGGGGCCCGCTGGGGCTCACTTGGAGCTCTTTTGGAGCTTCTCTGTGCCTCTTCGAGAGTTACCAGCCTCGAACTTATCCCTATCCCTAAGATTGACACGCCAAAAGGCGATGACAATCTTAGGGATGCGTCCTCAAAAAATAAGGGAATCCCTGAGATTGGCATCGTGATGAGGAGATGTCCAGCATAGGGACAGGGATATGTTCGAGGCTGGTAAGAGGGGGCCTCGCCTTCGAGGATCGAAGGGGTTGGCACTCCTCCCGCGTCGGCCGCGGAGGTGAGGCGAAGGCGGGCTCCGCCGGGGGAGGCCGGCGGGAGTTCGGCGGAAGGCGGCGGAAGTAAAAATTGTGTCCCCAAGGGATGGCATTAAGTCGTGCCTGTCCCCCTACGGGGGATTTTCGACGAAAAATAAAAAATACCAAGAATAGTCAAAACATAGTCCAAAAATAGTCAGGGGGCTATTTTTATTAATAGTATTTTTGACCTTTTTTGGATATTTTGGGGTATTCTTTATTTTTCGTCGAAAATCCCCCTGTAGGGGGACACGCCCGACTTAAGGATGGCAAGGTTTTTGAGGTCAGGGTTCCAGGACCGCGCAACGTTGGGCTCTCTAGGATATTATCGGCGCCTCGTTGGGTCCATCCGATGCAGGGTCTCAGGGCCGTCCTGGCAGGGTCCTGGGGCTGTGTGGGGGGGGGGGGGGCCTTGGGGCTGCCGCGAGGCGGCCTTGGGGTTGTGCTAGAGCGAGTTGGGGGGGCCGTCTTGGGAGGCCGGTCGGGAGCCTCAGAGGCGAGTTGAGGCCATGTTGGTGGCGCATTGGAATGTTTGGGGGGCCCCTTGGATGCCGCGGGGCGTCTGTTGTACGCACACAGCATAGAAATTGCCTCGAGGCTCTGTTTTGTCCCCTGTCTCTCTCTCTCTCTCTTTCTCTCTTTCTCTTTCCTCTTGTCTGTGCCCCTCTCCTGGTCTTCCTGCAGCTGTTCGTCCACGATGGTCGGTTGTGTTTTTCAGCCCTGACGCTGTGAGCGCAGCCATCGCACCGCGGCGTTTTAATGCGGAGGTGGCAGCTGCTTGTGCGGCTGCTTGCCATACAAACTCGGAAACGTCTGGAAACGATGAGGCGAGAGGACAAGCGACTGAAGCGCAGTTGTTGCTTGTTGTCTTCACGGATTCGAATGGTTGAGATCCTTTTCTGGGACCTCTTTCGGCTCTCATCGGGTCTCATCGGGCCCCGTAGCCTGTTCTTCTCATATTTACCCTTCTTATACATTGCGGCCTCCTGAGAGTGCCATATCTCTTCTGGGGCCTCTGGACCTGTTTGAGCTCTGAGGCGCTGGAGGGTGCATATCGGAGGCCCCGAGGACCCAGGAGGTGCGTTGAGGAGCCCGTACCCCCCCCCCTCCCAACTGGCTTTTGGACCCGGGGGGAGGGGAACTGCCAAATGTCCCACCCGTCTTCCCAGACATCGGGCGTCTCGAAAAAATCGAGGCGGAGGTCTTTCGTCGCTTTCCGCCCCTCGGGGCCCTCGCCGGGCCTCGGGACCGTCAAAAAGCGACTCGGGATGAAACACCGGCCCCGGGGAAGCGGTCGGGAGGTCGGGGGCCCGAGCCTCGAACAACTGTTTGTTGGAGGTCTGTGTTTTTTCCCCCCCCCCCCCCCCCCGAGATGTGTCCGTCACCGCCGCCCCGCGGATGGGCCCTCGGGGCCTCGGGTGCCCTGGGCTTCGTGGGTCTCCGGGGGTCCTGCTGTGGCTGGCGTGGCGTGGGCACCCGGGGGCCCTCCGACGCCGGGGGCCCGAGCCTCGAACAAGTCGAGACGTCGGAGGCCGGCGGATGCTGCTCGACGTCGCCTCTCCGGCGTGCTCTCCTCGGCCTCGGCCTCGGCCTCGTGGGCCCGGTCTCCGGCCCTGGGGCAAGGGTAGCAAGGGGCACCCTGGCACCAGCACCGAGGGCTGCAGATCCACCAGGGAGAGGTGATCCTAGATTTTTTGGTGACGGTGCCGGCCCCCCCGAGGAGGAGGAGGAGGAGGAGGAGGAGGAGGAGGAGGAGGAGGAGGAGGAGGAGGAGGAGGAGGAGGAGGAAGTGGATGATGAGAAGGAGGAGGAGGAGGAGGAGGAGGAGGGAGGGAGGAGGAGGAGGAGGAGGAGGAGGAGGCCGCTCTCCAAGGGAATCCCCGGGGCGAGAGAGCGGTCTCTTCGGGAGGTCCGCGGGCCGCGCGGTCGTCGAGGCAGTCGAGGCAACGGTTGGGCCTTCTCTCTGCCTGTGGCCCCGCGCGCGCGGGCGCCGCCTTGGGCAGCCGCGGAGGCTTCCCCTGCGGAGCACCGCACCGAATTCGCTGCCCAGCGTTCCAGCATCCGTGCTCTCTGTCGGGCCCCGCCTCGGGCCGTGGTGTGCTAACCCCCCTTTCTCTTGGCTCTCCTCTCCGGCTCCACGCGGGAGTGGCGAGGAGGAGAAAAAGGGGGAGGAGGAGTGGAAGGGGAGGGGGGAGGGGAGACTCCTCTCTCGCGCGAGAGCGGCGAGGAGGAGGAGGGGGAGGAGGAGCGGGAGGGGATGGGGGGGAGGGGAGAGGGGGGAGGGGGAGGGAGCAGGAGGGAGCGGTGGGAAGGGAGGACGAGGTGGGAGTGGTGTGCGGCCTCCGACTTCCCCTTTGCTGTTTGGCCTTCTCCCCCCATGTGCGGCTGGTTATTTTGGTTTGTTGCGGGCTCCTCCGCCCCTCCTTCTCCTCCTTGCTCGATCTCCAGCGCAGAAGCGACCAATTCACACTGTTTTCCACCTCCGTCAGGGGCGCTGCGTTACGGCAAATGGTAAACATAAAAGTGCTGAACATGCACCTGCCTTCGGCACGTGTTGTAGCGAGGCTCGATTGCCTTGCTGTTAATGGTGATGATGATGGTGATGGTGATGGTGATGGTGATGGTTTTGGTGATGGTGATGATGATGATGATGATGATGATGATGATGATGATGATGATGATGATGCTGATGATGATGGCGATGGTGATGGTGATGGTGATGGTGATGGCGATGATGATGGTGGTGATGGTGATGGTGGTGGTGATGGTGATGGTGATGGTGATGATGATGCTGATGATGATGATGAGGAGGAGGAGGGTGGTGATGGTGATGGTTTCGGTAATGGTGATGGTGATGGTGATGGTGATGATGATGATGGTCGTGATGATGATGGTTGTGGTGGTGAGTGTGATGATGAGGACGATGAGGATGAGGATGATGATGCGGGTGCGGATGATGAGGATGAGGATGAGGATGAGGAGGATGATGCTGATGCTGATGGTGATGTTGATGATGATGATGATGATGATGATGATGATGATGATGATGATGATGATGATGATGATGATGGTGGTTGCGGTGATGCTGATGCTGCTGCTGATGGTGATCGTGATGCTGCTGATGGTGAGTATGATGATTATGATGATGGTGGTGATGATGATGATGAGGATGGTGCTGAATATGAGGATGAGATTGATGCAGATCATGATGATGAGGAGGAGGAGGGGCAGGGTGAGGATGACAATGATTATGAACCTGATGATGAGGAGGAGGAGGAGGAGGACCAGTGTAAACCCAAGAGTCATCACCGATATTGGAATAAACCCTCCCTCCAATCTCCCTCTTCATGGGCCCCTACAACGGCTCATTTCCATTGAGGGAATTTCTTCGTTGAAAGACAACCGTTTGAAGACCCTGAAGCATGCCAAAACATTATTCTCGGGATTCCAACGCCACGGAACAACCTGACTGGTGCGTTTCGACGATCTCGAATTCTTTTAGAACGCCATCCCAGGGACTTCAACACAGAGAATCAATTTAGCTGTTGCACCCGCGTAATCCGGAATCCTTTCAAAATACCGTTTCTGATACGTTGACGATGGGAATCCGTGAAACTCTTGCAAGTACTTTCAAAACGAATGTGCGCCGCGCTGAGGCGAGAGCCACACTTTGAAAAGGAACTGCCCTCAATCCGCGAAACTCTTACATTTGTTCAAACGAATGTGCGCCACGCTAAGGCGAGAACCACATTTTGAAAGCGACCCGCCCCAAATCCGTGAAACACTTGCACATGTTCAAAACGAATGTGCGCCGCTCTAAGGCAAGAGCCTCATTTTGAAAACCACACGCCCTCAATCCGCGAAGCTCTTGCAATTGTTCAAACGAGTGTGCGCCGCGCTAAAGCGAGAACCATATTTTGAAAACCACCCGACCTCAATCCGTGAAGTTCTTGCAAATGTTTAAAAAGAATGTGCGCCGCGATAAGGCGAGAGCCACATGTTGAAAACCACCTGCCCTCCATCTGTGAAACTGTTGCCAATGTTTCAGCTACAGAGTGATAAATGATGAGGAAGTCTCAGGCGAAACGCCCCGCCCGCCCTAAACACTGGCCTCGTGGCGACAGGGAGACGTCATTCACAAGGAAAAGGAAAAGGAATGGAGGAGGAGGAGGAGGAGGAGGAGGAGGAGGAGGAGGAGTGCACCAGGATTCTACGTTGGTCTCGCGCGTGCCCCGAAAAGGCGCGAGATCCAGGCAGAGAAAAGCGGCGGCCACCAGCACGACGGGCTGGGAGGAGGAGGAGGAGGGGGAGGAGGGGGAGGAGGGGGGGGAGGAGGAGGAGGAGGAGGAGGAGGAGAGGAGGAGGAGGAGGAGGAGGAGGAGGAGGAGGAGGAGGAGGAGGAGGAGGAGGAGGAGGAGGGAGGGAGGGAGGGGGGGGGGCCGCTGCGGCAGAAGCAAGGCGAGGTCGGTGGAGGGGGCCAGAGGAGTCGAGGAGCAGGTGGGAGAGGCAGCAGGAGCGGGAGGGGAGAATGAGACGGAGCGGCAGCAGGAGCGGAGGACGCTCGTCGTCGTCGTCGCCGTCGCCGTCGTCGTCATCGTGGTCGTCGTCGTCGTCGGCGTCGGCGTCGGCGTCGGCGTCGGCGTCGGCGTCGGCGTCGTCGTCGTCATCGTCGTCGTCGTCGTCGTCGTCGTCGTCGTCGTCGTCGTCGTCGTCGTCGTCGTCGTGGTCGTCGATCGTCGTCGTCGATCGTCGTCGTCGTGACTTTGAGGGCCACTGATTCCGAGGGTCTCGACCACTCCCAGCGTTGTGCTGGTGCAGGTTCGATAGTGGTGTTGTCTGGTTGGCCATCTTCAACGCAGACGGCAGTGCGCCGCAGTGCACCCTCGGCATGCGTTTCTTCGCCAGCGCATGTGCTTGCACGGCTTGCGGGCGATGCGATGATGGGCCCAGGTTGCGCAGCAGGGGCCCGCTGGAGAAGCAGCTGGGGAGCCAGCGCTCGAGCTGGTAGTGGAGTTTCCGCGCGCGATGTGCTGCTCAAGCCGCCGCGCAGAGTTCCAGCTGAGGGCGGCGAGAGCGCGAAGCGTCCCGCGGCCCGGCCAGCAATGAGCGGGGCGCAGGCCATGTACGACGACTCCGACGAGTCGGAGGACGCGCCCCGCCCCGCGGGCAGCACGCGGGGCCTACGCCCGCGCCAGCTCCTCCTCCCCACGGCCTGCTCGAACGGCATTTGACCAGCTTCCTGACAGCGGTCTGCCTCAGGAAGGCATGGTATCGATCTGCCTGTCCGCACATCTCTGCTGTGTGTGTGTGTTGGAGAGGCGTTCTCGTGCACGCCTCCTACGCCACGTGCCGTCTTGTCGGGCGTCGTCTCGGGCAAGGGCATAGGCACAGTGCTTTGGCGAGTGTGTGGGCCGCCTGAGTTGCTTCGTTTTGCGGCGAAGGCGGAGAGTGGAGCGAAGACAGAGCGAGGGAAAGCGAACACAGAACGAGCACGGAAACCACCGTTCAGCTCGAGCCTTGGCGCCCGCACTGCTTGCGCGCTCCTTCGCCCTTGGGACCTCTCTCGCGGTCGCGACGGAGGGGAATCGCCGCGGAAGTCTCGTGGCCCTCCTGGGCCGTTCCAGGGGTCTTCGGCGGAGCACCGGGCCGTGAGGAAGCGGCCGTGGGGCGAGCAGCGGGCACTCTCGAGTTGGATGAGCAGGTCGGCCTTGCCAAGCCGGGGGTGGCCTCCGTGCCCGTGTGCTTCGCGACCCACGCCTCCTATGTTCCGATGGCAGTGTGGCCCCAGACAGGGTCTTGTGTCCTCTCGCGTGTCCTCCCCAGTCAATCTCGACGGTGCAGGGGTCACCGAGCGCGCTCCACTGCTCGCAAAGTGGTTATTCGCAAACCTTCGAGCAAAAAACATATTCTCGCCTCGGTATAATGGATCGTGAATGCCCCGCGGCGGGTCGAGGCCATTTGCGAGCAGTTACTCTTTGCCAGTCGTGGCACGCGCTCGTCTAAGCGGGACAGGGTTGAGACCTCCGGGGTCTAGGTTTTGAGCAGTCGTGGCGTTGGGGGTCGGGGCCCTGCCGCCTCCCTCCGCATCTTTTTTTGGACGTTGGGCAAACCTGAAGCGGGGCCTGTGGCGTTATCCTCCTCTGCCTCCCCCCTCCTCTCCCTCCTCTCCCGCTTCCTCCACTTGCGGTGATTTCTGGCAGCGATGTGCGGCTGGACGTCGGCGCCCCCCTTTCCGGCCTGAGGCGTGGCCTCCTCGTGCATCGATCCCGCCCCCTGGCGCCGGGTGCCTTCCTTGTCGCGGAGGAGGAGGAGGAGGAGGAGGAGGAGGAGGAGGAGGAGGAGGAGGAGGAGGAAGACAGCGCGCGAGCTGCGCGTCGACGCCCTCGGGGGCCGAATGCGGGCAGCGCGTCCTGGAGGCCTCGCGCCCGCTCCGCGACTTTTGCCTTGGGGCGTCGAGGGCCTGCGCCCCGGTGGGCCCCGCAGGCTGTGGGGCCCCCTCCCGGCCCGAGGCCGCGCCTCGCTCGCGATCCTGCGAGGACTCGCTCGTCCTCCCCGTCCTCCTCCTCCCTCCTCCTCCTCCTCCTCCTCCTCCTCCTCCTCCTCCTCTTCCTCCTCCTCCTCCTCCCTCCTCCTCCTCCTCCTCCTCCTCCTCCTCCTCCTCCTCCTCCTCCTCCTCCTCCTCCTCCTCCTCCTCCTCCTCCTCGCGAGTGCCCCGCCGTCGTGCTCGGCTCGGGCTTGCGCCGTCGGCCTCGGCCATATGGAAGCGCCAGGGCCAATCCAGGCCCGCGGCGGGCGCGGGAATCCTTCCAGCGTCGAGGGCCGTGCCAGGGGCCAGGGTCCAAGTGAGGTCAGGCGGCCCACGGGGCGAGTCCGACCTTTGTTCACAGTCCGCCAGGAGGGGGGCGGCGCTGAGGGGCCTTCTGATCGCCGAGCCCACGCGTGACAGGCATGCACGATGCACTGACCGACGGTTCTCCTGGTGGCAAGCCTGCGACTGGGATCTGACGTCGCTGGGCGCCGTCGGCCAAGGGCTCTCCTCGCGCACAGAAGCATGCTGGGCCGAATTGGAGCCCTTGTACTTCTCAGTCTGCAACCGCGGGGCTGCAGTCGATGCCGCCTTCCCAGGGGGCGCTTGCGCAGAAGCCAGGGCGTCGTCCGCACTCGGGAAACGGGGTGCGTGCCATGCCGAGCTACGCCGCGTCATTCAGCCATCGTCCTGCCAGGAATGAAGCGCTGCTGCGTGGGATTTTTGCTGGGGGGATGTGCCGCTATCCTCCTCGTCGGCCGCAGTGCCTCCGCGCGGGCCGGTGAGTTGTTGGTCCACGAGGGCAAGGAAATCATGGGTCTTGGGAGCCAGGCACTCACGCAGATACGCTCATCTCGCATGGGCCTGCGGACGGGTTTCTCTGACCTTCCGAAACGTCATGGACAGTCAAGTTTTTGCCCGCCAGCGGCTCCAGTTGCGCGGCGAGGAATCAGTCTGCGGCATCGCGGCCACCGGAACAAGGCAGCAGCTGAGCCAGTCGCGCACTCTTTGACCGCGAAGGCCGAGGCTTCACGATGTACGGCTTCAGGCGCGGAGGAGCCGCCGCCCACTTCAGTCGACAACTAAGGAGTTGATTTTGCAGCGGGGCCGGTGAAGCGGCACCAAAGCTGCACGAACGTGTTTGTCACAGGTTGTCGCCGATGCCGCGGCCTGTGACTTCGCTACCCACTCAACGAAATCGGATCGAGACCTGCGGCGCTCCGATGGGAGAGCCTGCACGGTATGATGCCTCAGGAGAGGTGGATTTTTGTTGGAGGAAGACGGTCGGCGAGCTACGGCAGGGGAGCGTGGAAGGCTCTCTAAAGTGCCCCCGGGGGGCTTCGCTTCTTGGAAGCCTCCGCGTCGGCCGCTCGACCCCGCCTGGCCTCGTGCGTGGCCCTTTCGTCGCCTCGTCTGGCCCAGCTCGGCTGGCCACGTGGCGCGTTGCTTCGGGGGGGGGGGGGGGGGGGGCGGCGGCGCACCACGGCGCGGCGGGGCCGGCCAGCTGTTGCTGGGCCCCGAGGTTCTTTGCATTCGAGCGCGCTTGGTCATCGCGCCAAGCTCGCGGCTGTGCGACGCTGAAAAGGACAGCCCCTACCGTGCAGAAGCAACCCTGGGGCCCTATAGGGGAGGTTGTCGCGATGCTGCAGCGCCCTGTTGCCGGCGCCGCCGCCGCCCTCCCGCAGGCGCGTGGCGCCAGCGGCCCGCCATCCGGCCCCGGGCCGAGGCTCTCGAGAGCGCCCCCCGTGGCCTCGCTTCTCGGGAGCCCCAGCGTTGGCCGCCCAGCCCCTTCTTTGCGTCCGGCCCAGCTCTGCAGGGAGGAGGAGGAGGAGGAGGAGGAGGAGGAGGAGGAGGAGGAGGAGGAGAGGAGGAGGAGGGCTGGTGGCGCGCTGCTCCGGGGGGAGGGTGGGGGGGGGCGGCGGGCGGCGCCGGGCGTGGCGGGGCGGGCCAGCTGCTGGGCCCTGGGGCGCTCGCTCGGCCCCGCGAGCGCTTCTCGAGTGTCGCGCGCAGCTCGCGGCGGTGCGACGCCAGGAAGGGTGGCCCCTACTCCTCCTCCTCCTCCTCCTCCTCCTCCTCCTCCTCCTCCTCCTCCTCCTCCTCCTCCTCCTCCTCCTCCCCTCCTCCTCCTCCTCCTCCTCCTCCACGTGCGCGTTGCGGCCCAAATTTCAAACGAGTGGAAGCGTCGCGCGGGCGGTGGGCGGCGCTGTTTCGAAGTGGGGCTCTCGCCTGAACGTCCTGACGCACCTTTACAGTCGAAAGGATGGGGGCGCGGCTTCTTGCTCGAGGGGGGCGAGTGGCGGGAACATTTGGCCAGGGCCCCGCGCAGTTCAAATCTTTACTCACAGAGACTTGGTGGGGGCGGACTCGGGGCCGGATTGTGCGTTGCAGCATCGTCGGCGTGTCTTAAATCTATTCGGGCCCTCCTCCTCTTCCTCCTCCTCCTCCTCCTCCTCCTCCTCCTCCTCCTCCTCCTCCTCCTCCTCCTCCTCCTCCAACCCCCTCCCCCTGACCCACCCTGTTCTTGTCCGTAGCCATTTCGGCCCAAGCCCCCTTGCCCCGCGCGCGGCCCGGGGGCCGCGCGGAGACTCCTGCGCGCGCGGAGGCCACGGCGCGCGGATGCGCGCGCTTTCCTTCCGCCTGCCCTTCTTCGCTGCTGGCGCGGTGATGCCCCCTCGTCCTCCCAGAGATCCAACGTTTTGAAAAAATCAAGACGGAGGTTTTGCGCAAGTTTCGGCCCCAAAGGGCCCTCGCCGGGCCCCGGGACCGTCAAAAAACGACTCAGGATGAAAAACCGGTCCTGGGGAATGGGTCGAGACCTCTGGGGACCCCGCATTGAAAAAATCACGACGTCGGATCTCTGGGCTGGCGCTGGCCACCAGCCGGCTCCCGCCGCAGGCGCGGTGACCTCCTGTTCCTCTCACTTGCCCCAAGGCGAAGGACCTCCTCCGCCCGCGTGGGCGCAGGTCCGCGCGGCGCAGCGAGGCTCGGCGCCGGCGCGCAGTCGAACGAGGATCCCTACGCGCCTCCGCTTGCCCTTGCCGTGCCGACGTCGCTACCCTGAAGACTGTGCTCACGACGCGAAGATACCGGCGCGGGCGACGGCCAACGCGCGGACGCTGGAGCTCCACGCGGTGATTCACAGGCGCGGCGGCTCCCTCCCCTGCGCGTCGGTGCACGAGTGCGACCGCATCTCCGAGCGGGGGTCGCGAGCTCCAGATCTGGAATATGGCGGGGAACATTGCCCGTCACAAGCGGTGGGCTGCCGCCGCAGATGCCCGCGGTTTGGGACGGCCACGTCGAACTCGACGACCCCCATGCCCTTCCAGCCGTGGCGGCGCGGCCTGGCACTGATGTTTCTTCCGACGGCTGCGGCAGTAGCTTCCCAGAGCGGCGCGCCATCTGCATTGAACACTTCGCCTTGCTGGACTCACGTCGTCCGTCCCAGCTTGGGCGGGCCACGGGTGCGCAATCGGCTGCTTGGACTGCACTGGGCAGTCGTTTGTCGAAATTCTGGGCGGCTGGGATTTGGCTGTCGGGTCTCGCAGGCGCCCCTGTTTGTTGTGCAGGGGGGTCGCCGAACCCGCCCCTGCGGACCTGCGGCGAGGTGCTGTGCTTCGCGCCCCCCGCCCCTGCTGGATGCTGGACTGCAGGTTCCTTTCAACCCCACTCGTGGCGCAGAACGTCGAACAGGAAAATCTACACCCACAGCAGGCCCCCCACTTTTTCTGCTCGAAGATTTTTGAAGTGGACCCAGGGATAGCAGCCCTCAACACTTGCCGTCTCTTCCCCGGGTGTTCCCTGGGCCGCGGCGGCAAGCACTTGCGCCGCCAGGACGTCTCGGTGACAGCAGTGCGCGAGGAGCACGTGAGGCTTTCAGTCTCGTTTCCGGAGAATGCGTCGGCGACCCCACTGGCCTCTTCGTTGTGGCACGCTAGTTCAGCTGGCTCCACTGCTCCGAGATGTTCGGACAGGGGACGACTACGACCTGAACCACATTTACCTTGTGGCAGAGAGCGAGTTTGACGACGACTCCCGACATGACCGAGCACCAGGTGATGTTGGAGAGTTGCCGCGAGGAGCTGGCAGTGGCCCTCGCGATGCCGAGGGCGAGCGACGCGGAGGACGACATCCCAATGGGGATTGTCCTCTGGCTGCTGTTTCTGTACCCAATAATGATGCAACAAATGATCGAGCCCCGGCAACAAGGACATCGGCCTCCTGCTGGCGGTGCTCCTGGCGCTGGCGTTTCCAGCATGCCCGCCGGAGCCCGGAGATGGGGGAGCGCGAGGACCTCCCCCGCGACCTTGCATGGAGAACGGCCACCCGACGTGGACCTCCCCGTCGCTGGAACTCCTATAGCATGATGTCCGCTGGCAGGACGGAGGCGGGGGCCTGCCCGGCGACCTCCCAGGCACTGGGTCTTTGAGCGGGCGCCCTTCCTGGCGCGTCGTGTGCTCGGCAGGGGCGACAGCTGCCTTCGCCTCGGACGTCCTGCTCTTGGGGGGGGGGGGAGGGGATCACATATGATTCCGCCCCCTCCGCACGTCGGCGCTCATGTTTCCCCCCTCGGCCGGCGCTGGCGGCTCCTGGAGTTCGGCGCGAAGAGTTGTGCTGCGACGGCTCGGGCCCGCAGGAACGTGACCATGCGCGAGCGGATAAAGACGGGCAACCTTCCCAAGGGTACCCTTGCATCCTTGCCTCCTCGGGTCCATCCTTGGCCACTTTCGTTGGCCGCGTTGTGCTCGAAACGCTTCGAAATGGCCCTCCAAGGCCGTTGCATCCTTATCGCGCATCCTTACTGTACGGGTTGACTGTGCGACGCGGGCGGCAGCGTCGCGACGGTGGCGGTTCTGACGGTTGCGACGGCGGTCGGCGCGCTTCTGCTGGGACAGCAAGAGGAAGAAAAACAGATGCGAGCTCCCGCGGGCGGAGGCGCAGGATGTGATCGTTTTTCCAATAAGGTAATAATACTATTAATAAGAATAACAATGATAATAGTGGTACTAGTATTAATAGTATGATTATTATTGTTGTTGTTTAGCCGATCGGCTGAGGGCCCCCCAATCCCCCCCCAAAGGAGTAGATCTCGGCTGTTTGTTGGCGCCTGTTTCGAGCGGGTGGGGTCTCCCCCAAAGGCAGCACTCCTGCAAGCCATCGCACCAAGCAGAGGTCTGGAGCCAGACCCCCCCCTCCCCCCCCCTTTCGGCCCAATGTCGAAACGCCCAATAAAAAACGCTCACGATCGTGGATTTGACTGGTCGTGTTTGGGCGACAACCTGCAATCAAGAAGAATAAGTTCCTCCGAGCGGAGAAGGTGGCCTTTCCAAGTGAGGATCTCTATATGGAGGTGGCGACGCGCTGGGTGGCGTCCTGCAGCGTGCTGCTGCGAGGGGTCGCCCTGGTGCTGGGGGTGCTGGCGGAGCCAACTGGCCCACCCTGGCCCACAAGCTGAATATTAAGATGTGCACGTTCATTCGACCAGGAGTTATGGATCGCCTTCCTGACGGCTGGGCTTCTTCGGCACGGCATTCCGAAGTGGATCGTAGTTGCAAGGGCCTGTGCGACTCCAGCGTGCGCTCGTGCTGCGCTCCCCAGGCTGGCGCGCGGCGCCTTGGCGAACGTCATCCGGTTGCGCCTCGAAATCGGGATTCGCTCCATGAGGGCGCGCCCCCAAAGGCTCTGGGCGACATTCGGAGGGACAGCCCTGGCTTCGTCCCCGACGCCCGCTGCACCATGGGCGGCGCCCAGAACTTCGATAACGGTCTGCACAACGTGGGAGCACCTGGGATGGCGCCCACTACGTCGCTGCCGCCGTGAAGCACGCCGCTCGTGAGCAAATTCATGAACACACGCGCGGGCGATTTTTCCAGTTTGACGACTTCGGCGATTCCGTCACGGACCTGTCCGACGCCAGCACGGCGCACGACCTGCAGGTGGAGAACCAGCTGGACATCCTCGACACGGAGGCGAGAGGCAGGACCGCCCGCGGCTAGCCCGCCCAGCTGGAGACGCGCGCCCCGTCGTGTCGCTGGCTCCTCCTCCCCCCCTTCCTCGCCTGCATCATTGTGCTCCTCTGCCTCGTCCTCCTCATGTGTATGGAACCCGTGTAATACCCTCATATATACTCCTTATCCTTACCTCTCCCGCACCTGGCCGTTTGGGCTCAGGTACTGAGTTGGAGCGATCGTACCTTGATCGCTTGGGAGGGAAAGATATCCATCTATCCCTCCATCTCTCTACCAACGGATCAGGGGTTCTGTACTCTTGTACTTCAACCCCATACACACCTCATCCTCAGCCTTTCCTCTCTCCTGCACTCTTCCTCCTCCCCTGCCTCACCCCCTGCTTCGGCACCCCGCGTGCATAGCTGCACTGGCGGTGGCCGGGCGAGTCATCATTGGGTTTGGCTGGTCAGGAGAGCTTGTTCCGGCCCGCCTCCTCTCGCTCAAAGGCCTTCACAAAATTGTGCCGGTGTCGTGTGCGAAGAGGTGGCTAGCCTCCGCAACGGATAAGCATGATCCGGATGCAGAAATAGTATTCATAATTGAGGTCGAAACCTGATGACGTTACGTAGTAGGCAGCCTTGCTTGGGGGAAGGGGAATCGGGTGCGCATCAGGTGGGTAATGTCCTCTGCCCGGGTGCCACCTGGTAAGTGTGGACCATCTGCTGCGTCGTGGCACGATGCCTGAGCCCATCTGTCAAGACGCCTCAGAAGCATCCCCATTCAGGGGCAGGGCCTCGACAAGCAACGGCCGAACGCTTGGGCCTATTCGGGCCGTCCTGGGGGCGTTCTCGGCACCATCGCGGGCCCTCTTGGAGGGCCACTTTGGCGGCCATTTAGGGCCTGGGGCCCATTCAGGAAAGGGTCTTCGGTCCAGTCGTGGGCCTCGGGGGCAGTATCGGCCAGATCAGAGGTGATTCTTGTTGTACAAGAGGCCGTGACCTTGGGAATGCGGACTCTGTGTTTTTATGTACGAGGGTCTGCGAGTTCAGACCCATGGCTCCTTTGCGCGCCGCAGGAGCGATCGTGCGCAACATGTCATGACGATGACCTCTGGAGCGAGCGCGGCCACTCCCTACCAGCAGCTATCATCTAGCGGTCGACTTACGCTCTCCCCAGAACTCCCGCATCGTGTTTCTCCCACAGCGTCGGTTCCCCACGAGGTCTGGGCCCCCTCCCCAGAGGACCGGTTTTTCGTAGCGGGTGTTTTTTTGGGGTGCGGTCCCGAGGACCGGCGGCGGCCCCTGGACCGAGGCTGAGATCGGCAGCAACATGTCCATCTGGTTCTGCTGCGCCTTCCTCCGCCCCCCTTTTCCCCCCTCTAAGTGGCCGGCGCTTGTTTGATTTCTGGCATGGGCGCCAGGGTTTTTTCAGCTGCCGACGCGTGCGACAGCCAGCCCTGGCAACCGCGCCCCCCGCTCTCCCTCCTCTCCCTCGTGGCTGGTGCTTCGCGCGGGGGAGCCCCCCCGGTCCCTCGGCGGGAGGGCTGGCCGTGTCCCTCCGGTTCCTCCGCGACGACCCAGAGATCCAACGTATTGAAAAAATCAAGACGGAGTTTTTTCTCAATTTTCGGCCCCAAAGGGCCCTCGCCGGGCCCCGGGACCGTCAAAAAACGACTCAGGATGAAAAACCGGTCCTGGGGAATGGGTCGAGACCTCTGGGGACCCCGCATTGAAAAAATCACGACGTCGGATCTCTGGGGAGGCCGCGCCCGCGGCCGCTCTGTCTCGAGCCCTGCCCGGCCCGCCGGGCCGCGGCCGCCGGAGGCCGCGCGCGCGGCAGGCGCGCCCGCGCGCACAGCTGGGGTGCGGGCCCGGGCGGCCCGGGCCCGAGGCAGCCCGCACGGTGAGGATGGGCACCCTTCCCAAGGTTAACCCCTGCATCCTTGCCTCCTCGACCCATCTTTTGCCACCTTCGCTGGCCGCGCCCCGCTCGGAGAGCTTCGGCGTGGCCTTCCAAGGCCCTTGCCTTTTGATCGCGCATCCTTGTGATACGGGTTGGCTGTAGAAGATCGACTGCAGAGGAGTTGACTTGCCCCAAGATTGATTTTCACGTCGAGTCTTCAACATTCGCATGCGTATAATGTTCACAGATATCTGCGAGAGTTCCACGGATTGCTTGTGGATTCGACGAGACTCGAGTACGCCAAAACTCGGGTTTGCCGACGCTTTTTGACGAGCGCGTCAGGGATTTTGACGGTCCAGTTTTGTGGGATGTCTGCAGTGGGAGCTCGCGACAAAGTTCAGATCGACTGGGTCTCGTCGTTTTCATGATGGCCCCGATAGGCCAACCCGAGTCCCCGGAATCCGAGTCTTACGTCTCCACGAGATTTTCCCAAACATTGATTTTCACGTCGAGTCTTCAATGCAAACACGTATGATGTTTGCAGAGCTGCGAAAGTTCCAAGAATCAAGTCTGGAGTAGATCACTGCTGCAGTCGATCCCCTGCTCGAATCCTGGGGCCCCTCAGGGCTCCGCTGGGGGAGCCCATGAGGCCTCCTGGGCGACGCAAAAAGAAAACACGGAGTCGTCTGCGCCGACATTTGCGCGCAAGCTGCCCGCGCAAAGTCGCTCGTGAGCGCCCTGGGTCTCCGGAATGGCGTGCCGCGCCGGCGGCCCGCGCAAGCCACCGAGCACGGTCGCTACATCATCTCGCGTCAGACCCGTTCTTGATCGTCGACCACCGGTGGGCGACGGTCAAGAACGGGTCGCCCACCGGTGGGCGACGATGAAGAACGGGTCGCCCACCGGTGGGCGACGATGCAGAACGGGTCGCCCACAGGTGGGCGAGGATCAAGCTTGTTTCCCAGGCCTGGGGCTGGGGTCTCCTCTGGGCAGCACCCGGCGCGTGGACCCCTGGCGGCGGTGGGCGCCGAGCCCCGCGGAGGAGGACCCGGAAGGAGCAAGCGGTGCACCTGCGCCGCCCCTGGCCGGGCCCAGGGCCAGGGCACGCGCCCTCCTCGGGAAGGCAAGCGTCGGGTGGGGGGGGAGGGCCCGGGATGCCCAGACCTCCTCGCGCTGCGAAGAAAAACACGACGGTTGGTTTTTCGCTATTTTCGGCCTCCGGGGGCCCTTACAGGGCCTGGGCTCCAGCCGTGATTTTCGGGCCATTGTCCCACGCTTCCTTGGAACATCGGATCTCAGGGTCCGGGGGCGTGCGCCGTGGGGCGGCGCCGTGGGGGCGGCGCCTTCGGCACGGCTGCTCAGCTCCTCCTCCTCCTCCTCCTCCTCCTCCTCCTCCTCCTCCTCCTCCTCCTCCTCCTCCTCCTCCTCCTCCTCCTGAAGGCACAAGCAGCAACCGGAGAAGAAGACGCACAACACCGCCGGATCTCGGGGCCCCGACGGGTCGACCCCCGGACGGCCCTCCGAGGCCGCGTGCCCCTCGCCCTCCCGGAGAGGAGGGCCCCCCCCCCCGAGCGCACGCCCCCTGTCGTTGCGCGAGCTGGGCCACACGGGCGCCGCCCGGGCCCGGCCGGGCCCCGGGGGCCGGCCCACAGGCGTGCAGCCCCAGGGGGCCCGGCGCCGTGGCCTCTCCACACGAGCCCAGGCATGCTCAGAGGCCAGCAACATATGTACGCGTACGCGGTTAGCTTCCCCTGGAGGGCGTTTGAACGAGGACGTTCGTGCATTCAAGACCGCGGAGGGCGTACATGTACATATGTCGTTGCTCGCTCACATGCTCGCGTCGTGGAGAGCAAAAAGCAGGGCGCGGGAGGTTTCGGGCCATGGCCCTCGCCGGGCCTCGGGGCCGTCAAGGAACGACTCGGGAAGAAGAGCCGAGTCCCGGGGAAAGGGTCGGGATCGACTTCCAGGGACCCCGCACTGAGAAAGTCAGGACGGCGTCGCCTGTCTGGGAGGGGCTCCTGGAGGTCTCGAGCCATTCCCCCCAGGACCGGTTGTCCATCCTTCAGTCCGATCCTGGACCCCTTGTTGGACGCAGCCCTCCAGCTTTCGCGCCGAAGGCCGCCCGGAACCGCCAGCGACGCAGCCGCCGAAGACCGTCGGAAGACCGTCAGAAGACCGCGGGAGGCCGCCGAAGACGGCCCGGGAGCAGCGGGTGCTGGCCCATGGTCAGGAGGGGAAAAAACACACAGACACAATTAATCGTCGACCCCC